>OX608078.1:116728505-116767924 GCA_951509765.1 Sphenella marginata
AGTTTCCAGGCTCATCATCAGATCCCTTTTCGGCAAAAATCCAACAACAAAATACATTGAAACCATAGCACGGGTTTACGTACATATGTAAATATGTACAAACAACAAGACCAACACACATCATAACATATAGGCTGCATGTCTTAAGAAATTTTGTGTATACAGTTGGCAAGAACAAACAAACAAAAGGGAATTAATTGAAGTGGAGATAAGTGCATTGTGACGTCACAGGGCATCATTGCTTAGTGTTGGAATTTTCTAACAGCGGCTTTGGTGCAGACACGAGTTCGAATCCGTGTCCGAAAAGGGATCTGATGATGAGCCTGGAAACTCTGAAACATGTAATCCTATCCATCGCTGTTGATTTTTCCTTTGTAATTTTTCTCCAATTATCAATTTTTCCCAAAAAACTGACAATTAAATTCATTACGAATTATTGTTTATTTGGTCTCGAGCTTGCAAAAACTTACAAATATGTAAACAAAATAGACCGCAAAAATCCAACAACAAAATACATTGAAACCATAGCACGGGTTTACGTACATATGTAAATATGTACAAACAACAAGACCAACACACATCATAACATATAGGCTGCATGTCTTAAGAAATTTTGTGTATACAGTTGGCAAGAACAAACAAACAAAAGGGAATTAATTGAAGTGGAGATAAGTGCATTGTGACGTCACAGGGCATCATTGCTTAGTGTTGGAATTTTCTAACAGCGGCTTTGGTGCAGACACGAGTTCGAATCCGTGTCCGAAAAGGGATCTGATGATGAGCCTGGAAACTCTGAAACATGTAATCCTATCCATCGCTGTTGATTTTTCCTTTGTAATTTTTCTCCAATTATCAATTTTTCCCAAAAAACTGACAATTAAATTCATTACGAATTATTGTTTATTTGGTCTCGAGCTTGCAAAAACTTACAAATATGTAAACAAAATAGACCGCAAAAATCCAACAACAAAATACATTGAAACCATAGCACGGGTTTACGTACATATGTAAATATGTACAAACAACAAGACCAACACACATCATAACATATAGGCTGCATGTCTTAAGAAATTTTGTGTATACAGTTGGCAAGAACAAACAAACAAAAGGGAATTAATTGAAGTGGAGATAAGTGCATTGTGACGTCACAGGGCATCATTGCTTAGTGTTGGAATTTTCTAACAGCGGCTTTGGTGCAGACACGAGTTCGAATCCGTGTCCGAAAAGGGATCTGATGATGAGCCTGGAAACTCTGAAACATGTAATCCTATCCATCGCTGTTGATTTTTCCTTTGTAATTTTTCTCCAATTATCAATTTTTCCCAAAAAACTGACAATTAAATTCATTACGAATTATTGTTTATTTGGTCTCGAGCTTGCAAAAACTTACAAATATGTAAACAAAATAGACCGCAAAAATCCAACAACAAAAAAATTATATTTAAATTATAAAAATTGTGTTTTTTTTGCTTATTAATTGAAAATGTAGTTTTCTTTGAAAATTTTTTTCTATTGCAACGAATTCAAAAAACTGTCTGAATGAAAGTTGTTGAAAATGTTCTGAACTTTTTTTAGCTGTAAAGAAAAAAAAGAAATTTGTTAATGATAATATATTAGTAAAAAGTTTATTTTAGGCTAATTTCTCTTACTACACTATAGATACTAATACATATTTTGAAATGTACGTAAAATACCTTGACAGTTAGCCCAATATGATATTTTTCCTATAATTCTATCAGAACATTTTTAGGCCAAACCCTACATTCATATGGCAAAATATCTATTGTGGAGGGCTCGAAATCGGACTTGGAGTTATGGTTTCTTCAGCAATTTTTATTGTAATCATCTGTAGATTACGTTTCTGCCATATTCCTGATGAAAAAAAATCCATCCATACAACTTGACACGTTCTAATATATGTACGTCTATATCAGACCTGTTAAGTAATGATTAATAATCTTAATGATTACCGGTTTGATTGTTTACATTTTGGGAAAGCGTTGATATATTACCCATTGTTTACGGGTTTTAATGATTATTCTAAAAAACAATCAAAAAACAATCTTAATTTTTTATGATTTTAAAAAAAATCAAACAAAATCAAAAATACATAGAATTTAAGAACATGCACACTAGGGCGGGTCGATTTAAAAATCGGTCATTGCTCTGTGAAAATCGTATTTTAGGGATCAAAATAAGAAACTTTGCCCAAGGAACCATACCTCTGAAACGAATTCTGATGTCCCCCAATTTGGCAGCCAAAAAAACACATAAAAATTAGAAAATAATAAAAAAAAAAATAAAAAAAATAAAAAAAAAATAAAAATAATTAGAAACAATCAAAATTTTTTATTTTGATTGCTTTGAATTAGTTTTTATTTTTTTGATTTTTTTTGATTATTTTTGATTTTTTTCTAATTCTAATCAATTATTAATTAGAAATTTCTGAAAACAATTAATATAATATAATCATTAATGATTGAAAAAGCTATTCAATCAATTGATCAATCATCGCTTCTCGGCCTTTTGGCTTAGATCATGTATAGTATCTGTTCTTATTACTCGATTCTAATGGGAATTTAACTGGTCTGTAGCCCGTTTCTGTATCCCATCGATACGATTTTTAACGCAAAGTGCAACCCTGTTATGTAGTCATCGCTGAGCAGTGTTTCTATAAGCGTGGTAGATATGTATTTTCGTTACGGCGATCGATAAACTTAACGCAGCCTATAGTGGCAGTGATAACAAGCGTAGAATCCAAAATAATTGCATTGTGTGCAAATTTTTAATGTTATTAATATTTACTCAAAGTTAGTTCTTAGAAAAATATGAAAACAAAAAAAAATATTTAAAAAAAAAGATGAAAAAAAGAAAAACTTGCCATGATTCGAACTCGGAATCCCCCGCTGGTTAGAGCAACATCACAACTACTAGGCTATTAAGACAATTGCTTGGCGTGCGTCAAATGTTCTATTTGGCACCTAAGCCTTGTGGGCTATCATTTTATCATTTTTACATAACACACCACGAACATATCGCAAGGTGAATTTTTTTCATACAGAAACACTTTTCATAACGAATTCATTGCGAGCCATGCGATAAAAACTCATTCGTTAAGTTAACGCAAAGTTACAGAAACGGGCTACTGGTCTATATACATATCTATATCTGCCAATATTTTGTCACCACTCCGCTGCAGTCAACTCTACTAGTTTTATACTAGTTTATCCAACCGACTCAATTAGTTCGAGTTCTGTAATTTTTCTAAATTATTAACTGGTATTTTTAACACGGCGATTACCTACAAAATGACAATTGTCCCTTTCTGCATCAGCATCGTACCAATTGCCTCAATTTGCCTCTGCATCAGCTACATACCACTTGACTTACTAGTCATTACCTACATCAGTATTAGACCATTCATCATACTAGTTCGTATAAACACCAGAATCGTACAAAAGCAGAGAGAGTGATACTTGAAACGACGTGATGGTGGGGATGCAAGTGTTCTTCCCCCCTTATCATACCTCCTTCGCCCATGTCGCTTTAGATTTGAATTTAACACTTGCACCATGTCAATCGCTTCTTAGCTTAACTTAAAATTTTACTCAAATAAAATTAAAAGTAAAATAATATCAAATGAAGAAATAAGCATTGTGAAACAAATTTTTGACAGAGATTATATTCCTTTTGTTAATATGGATGAAGCTTTAGAATTTGCAGAGGTTAAAATAGCAACAAATGGAAAAACAATACTCTATATCATGAGCCTACCTACTGTGGAAGACCAAATTTGTAAAACAGTTGAGATTAGACCAGTAAAAAAGAAAAACAAAATCAATAAGATAAAATTTAGTTCCATCCTCAGTACTTTCGGTATTAAGATCAATTGCAAACATTATAAGGCATTACAAATATGTTCACAGAGTAATTTAGTAGATTTAAGTAGGGAGTACTGTGTAAGTAACCGTCTAAAAAGCCGCCTGCCAAACTGCACAGTGACCAACAGCCAGTACATCCCGGAATTCGAAGCAGTTTCACCAGACATATTATTCCTAAACGATTTTAGAGGAGAAATAGAAATAAATGAAGAACCTACAGTTCTTAATGGTACCTTCATAATTCATTATAACAACGCCACAATTAAAATCAATGGAAATAAATTTTCCAATCAAGAAATATCATCAAACAAACCCCTACCCGCTATACTTCAGCCATTTTCAATATCAGATAGAAGAGAAGAGACACTTTCATTAGAGATGTTAAAGCAACTGAATGTTAACAACACTAAACAGATAAATCACGCAGAATCGGCAAGCCAATTAAAACATGCTATCAATATAACTACTACAATAACAATAATAGCTATTATTTGGTTCATAGCAAAAACAATGCTACTAAAAAAAGAGATCAAACAACAAAAGCCTATCGAATTGACAGAAGCCGCAAAAGAGGGACTTAATCAGATTTTTCAAAAAACCAACACCTCAAACGCGGACGTTTGAATTTTAGGGGGGGAGTTGTTAGCACAATATCTGTACCATCACATGATGTTGACACATAGGAAATATTTTTCCCACCGTTCTGTCGGCAACATGATCCCGATTGCATATTTACAAATGAACACCTGTAGACGGCAAATACGCTGACGTGCGGTATGTGTAACCATCAAGCAACACAAATCGTGGGAAGCGCGTCATCAGCAGTTTTGGCAGCTTAGCAGATTAGGAGATTTAGGTTTAGAGCTAAGTAAAATAATTTTGTTAAGTTAGTTCTAAGTTGAAGGGATACAAATAAAGAGCATAGCTCCAAAAAATATATTTTTTAATCGTTTGAACTCAATGTAATTTAACTGGCGCCCGACCAGCACGCAAATGTAGTAAAGTGCCCGAAAATCAACAAGTACGGCCACGCGTTATACCGTTAACATAACTAAGTCGGCCGAAAAACAAAAAAATACGGCCACGTGTTATAGTGTAAAAATAACAAAGCTGCTTCGCAAAGACATCAAGGAAGGACAACAGTTACGCCAAGGGACCGAAGTACGAAAGAAAACGGAGAAACCCAAACGTTCGAAATCCCCTCCGAGGAAGATGCCTCGCTGGTTTTTCATGTAAGGATTAGTACGTAAGGAATTTTTGAGAAAGTAAAGGATATTGTGAATTAGTGTGAAGTGTTTTTAAAAGCAGATATATCAAGGAAATTACAAAACGAATGAAAAGAGTTATTACAGAAAGAAAAATTGTGGAAGTTTAAGGAAAAATTAGGAAGAAAAAAATTGTAAAAAGAAAGAAAAATTCAATTAGAGGAAAATTGTGAAAAATCGAGAAAAGAAAAAATTTTGAATAATTAAGACAATAAAAAGCATGAAAGATTAAGAGAGGAAATTATGAAAAGAAAATTGAGAAAGGAAAAATCTAGGTTGAAAAGAAGATTGTTAAAAATAAATCAAAAAGAAAAGAAGGAAAATTTAAAGGAAGATTGTGAAATATTTGTTGAAACAAAAGGAAAATCGTGAAAGGTTAAAATCGTGAAAAGTCAGAAGAAATACTGAAAAGCTACCCGTAAAAATGAAAAAGAGGAGAGGTTTTCGTGATCTAAGTAACAGAACAAGAGTAAGTTATTTCCGATTTATACATTAACAGAGAAGAGATGGCAACCACTTCTGCAGAAGAATTGGTGGAGCGGATAAACCAGATGCGACTCGATTACCCAGGTGAACCCGATCCTATTTCGTTAAATAGAGCCAACATGAATGAGCTAGACAGAATACCAGATATGGTAAAATGCCTACGAGAATTCTCCGGTAAACCCGGAGAATTCAGTTCACGGCGAAAACGCGTGGACAGAATCCTTAAGGCCTACGAAGCCTAAAGGATACGCCAAAATACTTTTCAATCCTCCACACCATAAGACACAAAATAGTGGGCGATGCCGACGCTGCTCTTGAGTCATATAGTAGCCCACTCGATTGGAACCAAATACGCAAGTGCCTAATGGTGCACTACAGCGACAAGAGAGACATCGGTACCCTTGAGTACCAGATGACGACGTTGGCCCAATGGCAGGACGATATTTCTACCTTCTACCAGAAGGTCTACCAACACCTGTCGCTAATCTTACACAAGATCGCATGTCTCGACCTTGGCGAGGAAGCCATTAGAACGATGACAAATTCGTATCGTGAAAAAGCTCTCGATACCTTCGTACGCGGGCTTAATGGCGACTTACCTCGTCTCCTCAGCATTCGCGAGCCCACCACATTGCCACAGGCCCTCAACCTGTGCCAAAAACTAGACAATATGTCTTTTCGCATGAATCATGCGCACACTGTGAATATATCACTAAATCAACCACCATACGACCTCCCCGATATAACACGAACAGTAATAAACCCCTTTACAATGAAATAACCAACATGAATAATAACATATCCTTTTACCCCGAACAAACCTACTCGGTACCCCCACCGAGGTATGGCTATAATAATGCAAGAACCGGAAACTATAATAATTATAATAACTATCAACCACCCAATACGAACCCCCGAGGGCAATCAAATCAAGGTAATTTTGGAAATCGCCCAAACTTCCAACAAAATACGAAGTTTGGGGTGCGTCCCCAACAACAGTATAATGCGGGCTTCAACAACCGGTCCAACCTACCACCAAAGCCACCAGTCCCAATGGAGGTAGACCCCTCCCTGCACTCTAGGCAGGTTAACTATCATAATAGACCTAACACCAATTATAGGGCCCAACCCCAGCCCCAGAAACGCCCACTCTCACAACATACCCGCCCTCCTAACAAAATGCAGCGTAACTTTCACGCAAACGCAGGGCCACTAGGCACGAATGACTACCAGGGAGATCCGGACCCGAACCAGATCTTCGATACCTATCCCCAAGACGCCTATTACGGAACAGCCCAACACGTAAATGGGAGTACAGGGGGACAAACCAACTACACTTCCGAAGAACAAAACCAAACGAACCTGATTAATTTTTTAGATTAACGCCGTCCTCGCTCCCTTATTACGAATTCAAGACAAAATGCGGGGACACAGTGGATTTCCTGATAGACACAGGATCCAACAAAAATTACGTACAATCGACTAGGATAAGAAACCCATTACCAAACGAACCATTCAAGGTGGAATCGGTAGCAGGCGCTATTGAGATAACCCACCACACATTCCTAGACGTCTTTGGACCGACCGTGGAAAAAATTAAATTCTTTACCCTACCACCCCTAAACTCATTCCACGGAATCATCGGTAACGACACTCTGAGAAAGCTTAAGGCCATAATAGACACTGAAAAATGCACGATGACCATATTTCCGGGAGTCGTCATCCCCCTAACGCAGCGAGTATCTCAGCAAGTTAACACCGTCAATATAAATACTCCAATCTGTCTGCGAAACAACAACTTAAGATAAAGAACATAATTACTAGGTGCCCCAATTTATTTTCTGACCCGGACGAAAAACTGACCTTCACTACCCTAGTAAAGGGAGAGATACGCACAACTAGCGACACGCCTGTCTACTCCAAGCCCTACCCTTACCCAATGGCACTTAAAGAAGAAATCGAACGACAAATAGAAGAGCTTCTCGAAAATGGAATAATCTGAAAATCTAAATCCCCATACAACTCACCTGTGTGGATTGTTAACAAAAAACCGGATGCATCCGGGGAACAAAAATATCGCATGGTTATCGATTATCGCAAACTTAACTCAGTGACCATTAGTGCGGATCGGTTCCCATACAAGAAAAAAAAGTGTTTCCAGTCCACCCCTAGGATTAATAATATTTTGAAGGCGATCCCAAAAAAAATTTTTTTTTTTCCACGCCCCCCCCGATGGGTTCTTTACTTTTTTTGACACTACGTCGCCATTTTAAGTCCGATTTTAATGAGCCGTACACCGTTGTTCATGGCTTGGAAGCCGCCACAATTCCTCCCTTAATCATTTTTTATTCCGAGTTCAAATTCTAGTAGTGACTGTCGGTATCTCGTTTCACATCATACCTAAATTCCATTTTTTTTAGTCTGTCGAAAAGGCCTTTAAATTCTGTGAAACTTTTTCTTTAACAGTTACTACTTTTGTTCATAACTAAAAAAAGTTATAAAGGTTTCAAAAATCCAAATATAACCCTGTGTTAAATTTGGCAACTATGCCAAATTTCTTTTTACTAGAATTGGCAACCACTTTTAGTTAAATGTTTTTTGTTTATGATTACTAAATTTTCTCTATGAAATGCCAAACAAAAGTAAATCAAAAAATAAACAAAGAAAAATGTTCGTATTTGTTGTTGTTTGAGAAATGTTTGTGAGCTACTGAGAATTTAGGATTTTGTGAAAAATTGTCATAGATGTCATATACGGTTCTACCTTATAAGTATTTGTATCATGGTCTTCTCTATGACAAATTCTTGCTTTTTCCTCTATTAAAAAAAAAACTGAAATATTATCATAGAGAAAATTGAGTAAGCATAAACAAAAAACATTTAACTAAAAGTACTAGTAACCAGTGTTGCCAATTCTAGTAAAAAAAAATTTGGCATAGTTGCCAAATTTAACACAGGGTTATATTTGGATTTTTGAAACCTTTATAACTTTTTTAGTTATGAAAAAAAGTAGTAACTGTTAAAGGAAAAGTTTCACAGAATTTAAAGGCGTTTTCGACAGACTAAGAAAAAATGGAATTTAGGTATGATGTGAAACGAGATACCGACAGTCACTACTAGAATTTGAACTCAGAATTAAAAATGATTAAGGGAGGAATTGTGGCGGCTGCCAAGCCATGAACAACGGTGTACGGCTCATTAAAATCGGACTTAAAATGGCGACGTAGTGTCAAAAAAAGTAAATAGCCCATCGGGGGGGCGTGGCAAAAAAAAAAAAATATTTTTGGGATCGCCTTCAAAATATCTTTAATCCTATGGGTGGACTGGAAACACTTTTTTCGTCGATCCACCTTAGTGACCATCCCAGACAAATACCCCACTCCCGAAATAAATGAAGTCCTATCGAACCTCGGAAACAATAGACTATTTACTGTAATAGATTTAAAAAGCGGGTTTCACCAAATACCACTACGCGAATCAGACATAGAAAAAACCGCATTCTCCGTTAATAACGGACAATATGAATTCCTTCGACTGCCGTTCGGGCTGAAGAATGCTCCGGCAACTTTCCAAAGAGCTTTAGACGATATCCTTAGGCAGCACATAGGAGTTCGATGTTACGTTTACATCGATGACGTAATAATTTTTGCAAAAACCAAGAAGAACACTTAGAAAATCTGGAACTGTTTTTCAAAACCTTAGAAAGCGCTAATATGAAAGTGCAATTAAACAAATGCGAATTTTCCAAGCAAGAGGTAGAATTCTTGGGATACGTCGTCAGTTGAGAAGGAATTAAAACCAACCCTAAAAAGGTGGAAGCTGTTGCGAATTTCCCAGTTCCCCGAAATCTGAAGGAGCTGAGATCTTTCTTGGGCATGTCGGGTTACTATAGAAGGTTTATTAGAGATTATGCGAAAATCGCTAAGCCCCTAATAGCACTCCTCAGGGGAGATGCCGGCAACGTCTCAAAACGAAACTCCAGAAAAATAGACGTTCAATTGAATGAAGAAGCGATAGAGTCATTTAACAAAATGAAAAGCACGTTAATTTCAAGAGACATAGTCCTAGTCCACCCAAATTTCAAAGAGGAATTTGAACTTACCACAGATGTTTCCGACTTCGCTATAGGAGCAGCTCTGTCACAGGGTGATCGCCCCATAACCTTTATTTCACGGACACTTAACAAAACGGAAGAAAACTACGCGACCAACGAGAAAGAAATGCTTTCTATAATCTGGTCCCTAAGCACGCTAAGAAGCTTAGGATAATCACCGACCACCAACCCCTAAGGTAAGGATAATCACCGACCACCAACCCCTAACATAGGCCCTTAGCCATAAAAACGCAAACAGCAAAATAAAACGATGGAAAGCAATACTAGAAGAGTATAACCATGAATTGATATATAAACCGGGAAGATCAAATGTAGTCGTAGACGCCTTATCAAGAATACCTCCCCAAATAAATTCTCTTACTCCAACAAGCCACAGTGACGAGAGTTCAGGACATAACCTCATACCGTGCACTGAAGTTCCAATAAACGTTTTTAAAAATCAGATATTTTTCAGGCAGGACGAAACATCTTCATATCAGTTTAAGATAGTGTTTCCAACTGTCCATCGTCATATAATCACAGAGCCACAATACGACGAACAAATTCTCACTACCCACCTCAAACGATACCTTAACCCGTCCGTCATAAACGGAATTAAGACGGATGAAAGGATAATGGGTATGATTCAGAATATTTACCCTCTCCACTTCAGTAATTACAAGATACGCTATACCCAAAAATTAGTCGACGACATCACTAACGAACAAGACACTAATAGGTTAAACTCTTACCTATCCAGACTGAACCCCGACTTGCCTAATGTTTGTCCGGCATGCGGCTTGTCCCCCCATACTACTAACCATCTTTTTGTCTGTTCATCCGAGCCTACTCTTCTAACACCCATATCCCTCTGGTCCTCCCCTATTGAAGCCGCTAGGTTTCTAGGACTTTCGTTACAAGAGTTCGATGACAATATTGGGTAAGGTTGATACTGACTACCTAGGCAGGGCAAAGTAGTGTTACAACAACAACAACAACCAGGAAAACACCATTCTGGACACCCATAAATGTGCACACAGAAATGCAGTTGAGAACAAAATACAAATCCTAGCAAAAAGCTACTTTCCCGGAATGCTTAGTTAAATAAAAAGAATTATAACCAACTGCACTGTCTGCAAAGAGAACAAATACGAACGCCATCCTAACCGACCCAAAATTGGCGAGACGCCATTACCCACATACCCCGGACATACAGTACATATAGACATATTCTTAACTAAATACGCACAAACAAGGAAGCTTCCAAGAAGGGCAACAGTAGATGTTAGAGGTCCTTTAAGAGACCTGATATTTTATTTCGGAGTACCAAAATTAATTGTAATCGACAACAAACCTTCATTAAATTCTCCCTCAATTAAATTTATGATGACGGACGAACTGGGAATAGAAGTTTTCACAACGCCACCCTACACAAGCCAGGCAAACGGCCAAGTGGAAAGATTCCACTCTAAACTGGTTGAAATAATGCGTTGCCTCAAAGAGAATGGAGGACACAGAAATTTCGAAGAGCTCCTAGAAAGAGCAGTGTCAGAATACAATCATACTATCCCTTCAACAATATATATATATATATAAAAGAGGATTTGTAAAACTATATAAAAACTTGGCAAAGCCGGTGTGTATGCAAAAGTGTAGAAAAATTGTAATAATAAATAATCATGGCCGCCCCCACATCAGCTGTTTTTTCATGCGGCGAATTGGTGTGGGGTGATTTACGCAAGGGTTGCCACACGTCCCAAATGTTTCCATATTTAATACTTAAGCTAAGGGTGTGTTATTATGTTGAGGTGAATAGTATGATGTATGTAATTCATAATATATAAGTAATTCAATGAAAAGAATTGCAATCATACTAATAGTATAAATGTATAATATATAAAAATGGTATAATGAGTTAATATAAAGGGGTTGTAGTATGGTTTTGGGATTGGAACGTGTGGCTACCTAAGTCGCGTAAACATTCTGCCTCCCCTAGGCGTACTAAGCGCCTAGTGTATGCTGTAGCTCCTGCAGGGCTCGAACGGCCTCTCGGATGAGGATTCGTCCGACCTTGTTTTTGTAGGTAGAGGTGCGCAAGCCGGTTGCGGTGCATCGGATGGTGCGATCGCCGACGCTGGTTGGTCGTGTCGTTTGACGTGCGAGGGGAGCACGACCGTTGGCCCTTGGAGGCTGCTGTTGAGTGCGACGACCATGACTCGCTAGTCGGCGGCGCGGCTCCTGGCGGTGTGGTGGTGGAGGCATCTCCGCTACAGGCTTCCGGTGTCCCGATGGAGAAAGGTGTGATGGTGCGGCCCGCAGACCCGACAGCTCTCGGTTGAGGTGCACTGATTGGTGCGGTGCGATAGCGCTAAGCAGTGAGCTGATGTGCCCTAGCGATTAAGAAACGCTGTTGTGGCTGCATGGCCGTGAACGCTGGGCACATCAGCAACGCATGATGACCCAGACACAATCTGCACTTTCGATAATCCGGTACGGGTTCCCTACGGCGCGGGCGGGCTGCGGGCAGGATTACCTACGATGCCAACGAGCGGCGTGGGGTTGGAACCGGAGGGTGGTGACGATCCATCTGTAGAGGAGAGAGTAATATATGAATGCATATTAGTTATGCGCTTGGGCGTGGGCATAGTTTGGGGAATGCCTAAATAGTTGTCTGAGATAACACGAATGGACTGTATGAATTTTTCGATAGCACGAGAGTAGTGGACTGTATGAGTTTTGGGAGATGGGAGTGGGCTCTTAGAGCCCTCGTCACTCTCGGCTGACGGTAGAAAACATAGGTTTGTGAGGGATCTGGTGAGAATACCATTCTGGGTGCGGACGTCTACGACACGAATGTGTCCATCTCGTCCTGGGTGTAGATTTTCCAATCGACCTAGTCGCCACTCAGTGGGAGGTAAATTGTCTTCTTTGATGATGACGAGATCGCCGATTTTCGGGGAGTTTGGGCGTTTTTCCATCGGTAACGCTTTTGCAGATCGGTGAGGTAGTCAGTTTTCCAGCGTTTGCTGAACTGATGATGCAGAACTTTTAGTCTTTTCCATCTATTTATCATAGATAGATCTTCGTGATTCGGTTCGGGGATCGAGAGCATTGGTGCTCCTCGAAGAAAATGACCTGGTGTGAGGGCAGTGAGGTCATGGGTCCTGAGACAGTGGGGATATGGGACGAGAATTAAGTACGCCTTCTATGCGAATTAATAGAGTCGAGAATTCTTCAAAGGTAAAATTGTGAGTTCCGGCTACCTTTTTGAAATGGGTTTTAAAGCTTTTGACAGCGGATTCCCATAAACCGCCCATGTGAGGTGCGCCGGGGGGTTTAAAATTCCAATTTATTCCTTGGGGGGCGTACTTCTCAACAATATCTGACGAGTCTTCTCGCATAAATGATACGAATTCGAGCTCGGTCGCCCGCTTGGCGCCGATAAATGTTTTGCCATTGCCACTCATCATCTGGTTCGGGTATCCCCGGCGACCTACAAATCGGGCGAAGGCGGCAAGAAAAGCTTTGCTGGTGAGGTCTGAGCACAATTCCAGGTGGACCGCTTTGTTGGTAAAACAGACAAAGACTGCCACGTAGCCCTTTCCGAGGGTTTGAGATCTAAGCATAGATGCTTTTAATTGAAAGGGGCCAGCAAAGTCTACACCAGTTGTGGTGAAGGGGGGAGCGAATCGACATCGTTCGGGGGGCAAGGCTGCCATCGCGTTTGTTGTTTGTGAGTAGTGCAGACTTTACACTGGAAAATGCACTTTTTTATAAGTGGTTTGAGACGGGCAATGTGAAATTCTTGCCTTAATGTTTGTTGCATGAGACGCGCTTCCGCATGTAGGAGCATTTCGTGGAGGAATCGTATATATAGAGTACAGAGGCGCGACTTTTCAGGTAGGATAATGGGGTGACGCTCATTATAAGTGAGGGTTGCATGGGCTAGTCGACCATTTACTCGGAGAACTCCGCTCTTGTCTAGGAAGGGGTTAAGTACGAGAAGGGAACTTCGTTTTGAAACTGACTGGGAATCCTCTAGACATGATCTTTCAAGAGCGTAATATCGAGTTTGGGCCATGATTATGAGGCATGAGTTAGGGAGTTTTCGGTGGGTTCTTTAATACCGTTCACCGCGTCTTTCAGCGGACGTACAAATTTGAGAACGTAGGCCATTAGACGTAAAGGACGAGGGTAGGAAGAGAATCTAAGAGATCCTCACTCTCTTCCGTAGCATGTAGGGCTTCTACTTTACGTGGTTCTGCGGGGTTGACGTTACGAATTGTTGGTTTGGGCCAATCTTCGGGGGGGTTTTGAAAGCCACTCTGGCCCATTCCACCCGAGGGCGGAATTTGCGAGATCGACTAGCGTACAACCTCGGGTTCCCAGATCCGCTGGGTTTTCTTTGCTGGGAACGTGTCGCCATGGGACATTACCTACGAGATCTATTATCTGCGCGGTTCGATTGGAGACATAGGTCTTCCATGAGTGGTGTGGCTTTTCGAGCCAGGCTAACACGATTTCCGAATCAGACCACATAGTGAGCTTTCTTTGGGTGAGACCGAGATGGGGTTGCACTACTGCGACTAGTTTGGCTTGTAAGAGCGCTCCAGATAGGCGTGGCAGACTTATAATTTTGAGAAGAGCCACTTTTCCTTTGGACACAAGGTGGTGAGAGAAGACTTGGGTGCCGACAGTAGTTCGCACATAGAGGGTTGCGCAATAAGCCTTTTCAGAGGCGTCGCAAAAACCATGGAGCTCGACTGAGTGGTCAGAGGCGAAGTTAATCCATCGGGGTATGTTGATATTGGAGATGGAGTGCAGATTCTTTGCGAATTGCGTCCATTTTACGAGACGGATCGGTTTGACTCGTTCATCTCAATCAGTCCCGTCCAGCCACAACTCTTGCATTATGATCTTTGCCTGTATCATGACTGGCGCCAGCCACCCTGCGGGGTCAAAAAGTTTGCAATAGCGGACAGAATCCCCTGCTTGGTGGCTGCCGTTGAGGCTGGATCTGAGTCCACAGTATAAGAGAATGTGTCCGAGAGCGCATTCCATTGAATTCCAAGAGTTTTGGCGGTACTACTTTTCTCGAACTCGAGGAAGTCGGTGTCAAGTAGGTCCGCCTTGGGAATTTGCCTGAGAATGTCCGGATGGTTTGGCGTGATCTTTTTTAATGGAAAGCCGGCTGAGTTGAGTGCATCAATGGTCTCATTTAGGGATTGCTCGGCTGATGGGAGACCATGGCTGCCTGATAGAATATCGTCTACATACGTCTCGGACTTTAATATTGGGATGAGAGACGGCTATGTCTTTCGACAGCTCGTGTAGAGTGCGAATAGCCAGGAAGGGAGCGCAGTTAACTCCAAAGGTGACCGTTTTTAACTTGAAGTCCTTTATTGGACTGCTTTCGGGGGCTCGGAATATTATCCGGTGGTAGTCTTGGTCATCGGGGTGTAGGAGGATCTGGCGGTACATTTTTTCTGCATCGCAATTGAACACATATTTATATGTTCTCCATTTAAGTCGGAGATCGGGTTGGAGGGTTGGGCCGGTGCATACGGTATCATTGAGGGAGTGACCGGACCCTGACTTCTTGGAAGCATTAAATACAACTCTGACTTTTGTTATCTTTTTGTCTGGTCTGACGACGGCATGGTGTGGGAGATAGAAAGAGCAGTATTTCCCTTGAGCTTCTATCTCATTTGGGCTGCATTCTTCCATGTGGTCTAAGGACAGGTATTCTTCGAGTACCTTGTCGTACTGCTGCTTGAGATCGCCCTTATGTAAGAGTGTACGTTCCATGCCGTGGAACTGTCGTAGGGCTGCAGTACGGGATTGGCCTAGGTCGATATCGATCGGAAATGTTGGTTTGAAGGGAAGCCGAACCATATATCGACCATTATTCATTCGAGTGGTTGTGCTTTTATAAAATTCTTCGCATATTTGGTCTTCGGGAGTTTCCACTGGGGTTCTGGGTATCCCTTCGATTTCCGAGAACTGTCTAAGTTGATCATTCAACTGACTGTTTGTTATTTCCCACGCTTTGGATGAATGCGCTCCAATCTTTTCGGGAGTTTGGCCAGTTATTATCCAAAAAAAGATGGTACATTGTGCTAGCAGGCTGGGGGAGATCTTTTCTATGCTATTAAGCATTATCTGAGGGATAAGATCACTACCCAATACCAGATCGATTTGGGAGGGGTTCTGGGTGTTCTGATCTGATAGTTCGAGATGGGACCATTTTTGCATTTGGCTTTCATTTAGCCTGAGGGTTGGAAGTTGCCTAGTAAGACGGGGTAGCACTATTGCCTGGGCCTTTATTTTTACTTTCCTGTCATTTGAGACTAGGGTCAACGAGCACAGCTTATTTGAGATTTGTACCACTCCGCCTCCCATACCCGAGATTTCAAATAGGGAGTTTGTATATGGAAGTCCTAGTTTGGTCTGAGCTTTGGCGGATATGAAGCTTCTTTCAGAGCCTTGGTCGACTAAGGCTCGGAGCTTGAATAGGTCCCCTCTATGTTCTACCAAGAAAATTGCTGTAGCGAGTATGATTTTGCTATCATTTTCAGCATGGAACGATTGTTCTTGGGATGTGTTGGGTGTAGAGGGATCGCTTTCATGGGGTGCCGCCTGGTTCACGTCCTGAAGCCTTGCATTGCTGGCTGCTATTGTGGCTACCTGAGATCTAGTTCGGTGAATTCCAGATCTCGTACTGGGAGATGCTGTACCGTGAAGCGTGGTGTTATGCCGGCCTTGGCTGTGCATGCACGTTCTCGAGCTTTGGCATTCTTTCAAGAGATGGGTTTGGGCTAAACAATTTTCGCAGATATTATTGTCTCTTACGAATTTTCTGCGTTCTGAGATTGGCAACTTTTTATACCGCAAACAGCTTTGTAAGGTATGAGTTTGTTGTTTGCATAATTTGCAGGTATAAAATCGTTGCTGTTCTGTGGCGTGGAATTTTGTATGTGTTGGGGGGGTTGTAACTGTGGGTTTGGGGTTGAGACTGCATGAACTGGGGGGTGTTCTGACTGGGGAGTGGCCTTGAGAAGTTTGTGGAGGGTAGATTATATCGGGGTTTGGCTGATCGCCATTGATCCACCCTTTCCACTATTTCGTAGCGAGTAGGCAGAAACGGGATCATTTGGGACCAGTTCGGAAGGTCTCTTCTGGGGCTTAGTGATTGCTCCCACAGGGCAACTGTATTCTCTGGTAGCTTTGACGTTACCAGATATATTAATATGGGATCCCAGCTTGAGGTTTCGACTTGTTGTGTCGCTAGTATTTGTAGGGCGTTATTTACTGAGGATTCTAATTTTTGGATATCCTCACTATTTTCCGACTGAATCGCTTTTAGATTCAAGAGAATTCGGATTTCATTATCGACCAGGACTCTTTTGTTTTCATAACATGACTTGAGAGCTTCCCATGCTAGGGAAAAATTGTCGTCACATTGTTCCACTATTTGGCCTGCCTTACCTTTAGTCTTTTGACGGAGGTGATACTGTTTTTGGTCGCTGGAGAGTTTGGAGTGGTTGATATACACCGCTGTGAACATGTCACGGAAGGAGGCCATTGATCATATCCTCCATAGAAAATTTCTGTATCACATGGGAGGACTTTCAGGTTCATATGTGAGGACTCTGAGGGGGGTTGGGTTGGCACTTGAGCCGCGGGTTTACTCAATTCCTTGAGTTGGAGTTGATCGCCTATTTGAGCCTTTGTCTCCTCATACGCTATTAGGCAGGCTCGGTATTTACCGAAAGCAGCAGATTTAAAATCATCGGGAAGGTCCGGGTCATCTGATTATACTACCACGTTAAAGGCACTCTGTACTCTAGACCAAAATATCTCGATATTTTTGTCTTTTAATTTTAGGGCTGACTCGGTATTGTCTTGAATGGGGGTTGCGCGGAACCGAGTACAGTAATCCGTAAAAATATCTGTTTCAGATATAAATTTATTTTCAGCCACGGAAGTCATTCTAAATTGAGAAATTACGGTAGCAATTTTGAGAGATTTTATAGACCTTTGCTTTTATTCATGCAAAAAAAATTTTGTTTGTAATTTTATGGTCTTGTGCCACTGTTTAGGGGACTTATCGGTCTCAAAAGGGTATATACGCGTTGTACACGGTAGTTATATACGTATAAATGGATATAATCACTGGGCGGTAATTTATAATTTTATCAATTACTTTTTCGGGATTTGCAACACTAATTTACGGTGCTTAGTAATTTACATTTGGCCCAAAATTGAAATTTATTAAATTTGTGAGGAATGGTTTTAATAACCAGTGAAATTTAAAATATTTTATTTGAGAGGAAAATTTTGCGTTTAGGCCCACTGTCTTTGAACGTATATATGTAAATATATTTATAGAAAGAGATTTTCGTGTTATTTTTTACACTGTATGTGTGTGAAATTTCGTCGTAACTAATTTGGGTTCAACGAGATTTATATATATATATGGCTGATTCCTTGGAAACTGATATATTTGTGTTCACCGACTTTAATGTCAAAAATTTATAACAAACCGACATTTTTTTAAATAATTAACATATAATATGAATTTTTTTTGACACATGTTCAGTCTAATGTCAACATTTACCTGTGCTAGAGCAGCTCCCATTTTGAAGACGGGTTGGGAAGATTTTGCGTTTAATATATGTGTCACACTTTCTCATGTCACAACTTTACCACAGCTTTTCTTCTAAACTAGGTGAAATTTTTCCTTGAAAATTAGAACACATATAGACCTTGGTGGCATACATATAATTTCTAACGGAAGTCCAAAAATTTAAGCCATATTAAAATGAGAATAGATTAAACATGAAATGTCACAACCCTAAAATGTCACAACTTTTTTTCTACTGGTTTTGATACAGGAATAACTGTTATTTACTGTTAATACATGAATAAACTGATTTGGGAGCATATTGTTCACATATATATATATAGCCCACCGTTAAAAAAACACAAAAAAATACAATAATTCTTGGTTAAATTTCCACCAAATATATATGTGTTCTCATAAGGGGTTAAGAGTTTAAATATGAAACTGAATAATTCACTTACGTTCAAAGCAGTTTATGAAATGGTTGTAGCAAAACTATATATTTTCGATATTTAGAATGCATTTTTTCGATATTTGAATAAGTATGGGTACAGTGGGCGTTAATGGGTTAAGTTGTAGCGCAATTCGAAACAGGGGCTATTTCTTATACGCCATTTACACTGTATACACTTTCAAAAGTCATTTATCGTAACATTGACATTTCACAAAAAGTCGATGTGAAATATATCAGTTTTCAAGGAATCAGCCATATATGTATAATTGGCGGGAAAATTATGGGTTTTGGCGGGAACCAATATTGAAATTTAGTGATTATAATTTTAGAATATTATATATATGAATATAGTTATACTTTTTATACGTTTAAACATTGTTTATGTTAAATCTATACTATAATAAATCTCTAGAAAGTCGTACATTAAAAATTTCTCTGAAAAAATGACTGGTGATGACTTGGGGAATGCTATAGAGTTCATCGGATAAATTTTTAAAATTATTGTCTGTCTGCTTGTCGGTTTGAACTTAAGGATCTTGGAAACTAAGAAATGAATTTTGATAAGAGTTTCACTAATGGACTGCTTGAAGCTTAGAAAGGGACCTGCACTATCGAACGACAAACAAAAAAGATATACTGATTTTAGGGAGGTGTGCACCTATAAAATTTTTTTTCTTACATAAATTTATATGAAGAAAAATTCACTTTGTTCACTTTTTTTCAACTAAATCAAAAATCAATTGCATATGTACACTGCCGCCCTATGTGGGTATCAGCATATCTTTAATAAAACTCGAGATAAGTTGTTTCTGTATATTTGAAATTTCTTTGAAAAATGACTGGGGATGACTTGGGGAATGTTTAGGCAAAGCTAAAGAGTCAAATAGAGGGGAGATGGCAAAATGTCGAAGTTAGACTGTTAAAAAACGCCTTTACTTTAGTTGGTTGCCGTAGACATAAAGGAGATATAATGTGAAAAAATAAATATTGTTCTGAACCTTCTCATCCTGTAAATTGTTTTCGCAATTGAAGGTAGCAGGAATTTATTAACTACTTAGGTACATAAAGAGCAAAGCTGGGTACCCTGCTACTATGAAATAAATGTAAAAACTTACATACAATACTTAAGTGCATTTTAGCTCATTTTTTACATGTTTTGGATTTTCTTGAATAAATCTAGCTCTTTTTTCTCAAATCTAGCTCCAAAATAAATTGTATCCTGGCAACACTGGCTGGAACTAAATACTGCAAGGGCCTTAGGTGATGAAATGCCTTTTGTACTAGCCTTGTAATAACACACGGTTTAATAACTTTTTCTCCAAGCACCTTTGGAATAATATGCACTTTCATTCACTTTATTTATTGTTTTGGTTAACAATATATATATATAAATATTAGGGTGGTCCTTATGATCGAATGTGTGACTTTTTTCAGTCTCACCCCCTAGATCGGTTCCACCATGGTCAAATATAACGCATATAAATTTTTATCCCGATTGGATACGGTTAAGGGGTGCCGCACGGCGATCAAAGTTTAGATTGCCCTATGGAGACTCCAAAAATAAAAATGATTATTTTTTTAATCTAACACCCGAAATCGGTAACAATACAGTCGAAAATATTATATTTAAAATTTGGTCCCGATTGGACACCGTTAAGGCATGTCGCAGGACGGTCAAAGTTCAGATTAGCCTATAAGGTCTAAAAAGAATACAAATTATTTTTTCTTTTATTTCATACCGTAAATTAATAGCACTAAAGAAGAAGTAATCACATATAAAATTTGGGTCCGATTGGACACCGTTAAGGCGTGTCGCACGGGGGTCAAAGTTCAGACTAGGTCTAAAAAATTCAAATTTCTTCTATTTCATACTTTAAATTCATAGCAATAAAGTCGAAGTAATCACATATAAAATTTGGGTCCGATTGGACAACGTTAAGGCGTGTCGCACGAGGGTCAAAAGTCAAAATTCGCTTTTTATAACCCATATCGATAATACTATAGTCGAAAATATCACATATAAAATTTACTTTCGATTGAAAACCGCTTAGCAGTATCGGAAGGGGGTCGAAGTTAAAAGAAAACAAGTAAGGAAAGGGCTGTCTTCTATACCAAATTTCATCGCCCTGATCATTTCGGTATACTTAATAGTGGGTCTATCTCTTCTTCTTCTCATACTTACAAACATCGGACCAAAGTTATAATACCATTTCATGTTCATGAAAGGTATAAAAAAAACAATGTTTTTAATTACTAAACCTTCGAGACCACCTGATTACTTCGACTTTATTGCTATCAATTTAAAGTATGAAATAGAAAAAATTTGAATTTTTTAGACCTAGTCTGAACTTTGACCCCCGTGCGACACGCCTTAACGGTGTCCAATCGGACCCAAATTTTATATGTGATTACTTCTTCTTTAGCGCTATTAATTTGCGGTATGAAATAAAAGAAAAAATAATTTGTATTTTTTTTAGACCTTATAGGCTAATCTGAACTTTGACCGTCCTGCGACATGCCTTAACGGTGTCCAATCGGGACCAAATTTTAAATATAATGTTTTCGACTATTGTGCTATCGATTTTGGGTGTTAGATTAAAAAAATAATAATTTTTATTTTTGGAGTCTCCATAGGGTAATCTGAACTTTGATCGCCGTGCGGCACCCCTTAACTGTCTCCAATCGGGCTAAAAATTTATATGTGATATCCTTGGCTATATTACTATTTATTTATGGGGTGAGACTAAGTATATCTCATGTTCAGTTTGTCTCCATACAAATAAGGACCACCCTAATAAATATATAAAGAGGATTTGTAAAACTATATAAAAACTTGGCTAAGCCGGTGTGTATGCAAAAGTGTAGAAAAATTGTAATAATAAATAATGATGGCCGCCCCCCAGGCGCGTATTCAGGGGGGGGTTTCGGGGGTTTAAATTAACTGCTTTTCGAGTTATGAATACAGCGGACGAAAATCGTAAAAATGAGTGTCTCTCGTTATGGTAGTCACGGTTGCCATAAGTTTAACCAAAAAAATGACCAAGAGGTTAAAAAAATTAATAAATTAAATTGTACTTATACTTGTCAGGGGATAAAAGTTTAAAAGTAAAAGCCCGGTAGGTATGCTGTTGAAAAGAAAATGCTCAAGAAATATTTTCAATTATTTTTGTTTTGACGTTCCGTTCTGCATGTTGAATAATTGCAATTTGCCGCTTTCTATATGAATTTCAATGTTATTTTATTATATTTTTTGTTTTTATTTTTTCGAAGCTTCTTTTTTGAAAAATTTTCCAGAAATTAGCAGTAGAAAAGTAGAAGAGGTTCTGACACAAGAAATTTTTCGGCTCTATTCAATATCCACTCTACTTTTGAAGTAACTCCTGAAGAAATTCTAAACAAAATTTCAAAACAAACAATAAAAATAAATATTGTTTTGTACACTGCTAAAAGTTTTAGCCTAGATTTAAAACTTTTTGGGGCTATATATACACCTAGACCAGTCTGCGTTCAAAGTGTTGTTTGGAATTTCCAGTAAGATTAACTTCCTTTGACTAATTTAATTATTTTTGTATGAAAGAATGTGTAAAAACACAATAAAAATACTGCAACTCAAAGTTAAGAACTTTGTGGAAAATTCATGAAAATTCAAGAAAACTCGAAAAATATTTTAGAGTTTTTTCGAGTATGCAGTTTTGTGGCCCGTTCAATTAAAGTGAACAAAGATACCAATCTTAAGCCGCTAGAAGAACTACTCGATTTTTGGCAATTTTAATGAAATTAGTCTAAAGAAATTAACTGGACATTGCAAAAACACCCTTTGAACGCAGATATACTGGTCTAGGTGTATGACCAAACAAAATTTGGTTTAGGATTACGGTTACGCCGGTTGTCATAGAAATGCGCCTAATAAAAATTATTTAAATTTTAAACCGACAATGTTAAACATTTTTTATTTTTATTTTTTTTAAATGTTTGGACTCGAACCGACGTGTGCCCAATCAGTGCGCAATGCTCTACCTACTGAGTTACGGCGCACTCATGAATTTTGTGCGAAAAGTGCACATATGCGCTGTGTATACGACTTTTGTTGTATTTTTGCTTATCCCAGTTAAGTTTTAAATAAAAACCGCCAGAAATTTAGAATTTGTGTCGGTTATTGAAAGGTTTGGAATTTACTACCAAAAAGTTTTAAAAATTGTGTAAAGTTTCTAGCCGTGCAGAAAAAGGAAAATTTCAAATAAATATAAGTATAAATATGTAATATGTAAAAATATAAATATGTATGTGGGTATTTACAGGTAATTCTTATTTACTGACACTTTGGCCAAACCCCCCCCGAAATTTTTTTCTGGCTACACGCCTGCCGCCCCCACATCAGCTCGTTTTTCATGCGGCGAATCGGTGTGGGGTGATTTACGCAAGGGTTGCCACACGTCCCAAATGATTCCATATTTAATAATTAAGCTAAGGGTGTGCTTATAGGTTGAGGTGAATAGTATGATGTATGTAATTCATAATATATAAGTAATTCAATGAAAAGAATTGCAATCATACTAATAGTATAAATGTATAATATATAAAAATGGTATAATGAGTTAATATAAAGGGGTTGTAGTATGGTTTTGGGATTGAGACGTGTGGCTACCTAAGTCGCGTAAACATATAAAAATTGTGTTTTTTTTTGCATATTAATTTAAAATGTAGTTTTCTTTGAAAATTTTTTTCTATTGCAACGAATTCAAAAAACTGTCTGAATGAAAGTTGTTGAAAATGTTCTGAACTTTTTTAGCTGTAAAGAAAAGAAGAAATTTGTTAATGTTAATGATAATATATAAGTTAAAAGTATATTTTATTTCTCTTACTACACTATAGATACTAATACATATTTTGAAATGTACGTAAAATACCTTGACAGTTAGCCCAATATGATATTTTTCCTATAATTCTATCAGAACATTGAGGATTGAGGAAAAAAACACCTAAAAATGAGAAAAAAATTAAAAAAAAAACAAATAAAAAAAAATCAAAAGTAATTAAAAACAATCAAAATTTTTTATTTTGATTGCTTTAAATTAGTTTTTATTTTTTTGATTTTTTTTGATTATTTTTGATTTTTTTCTAATTCTAATCAATTATTAATTGGAAATTTCTGAAAACAATTAATATAATATAATCATTAATGATTGAAAAAGCTATTCAATCAATTGATTACTCAATTCTAATGGGAATTTAACTGGTCTGGTCTCTATCTATACATATGTATCTATATCTGCCAATATTTTATCACCACTCCGCTGCAGTCAACTCTACTAGTTTTATACTAGTTTATCCAACCCACTCAATTAGTTCGAGTTCTGTAATTTTTCCAAATTATTAACTGGTATTTTTAACACGGCGATTACCTACAAAATGGCAATTGTCCGTTTCTGCATCAGCATCGTACCAATTGGCTGACTGGTTTGCCTCTGCATCAACTACATACCACTTGACTTACTACTCATTACCTACATCAGTATTAGACCATTCATCATACTAGTTCGTATAAACACCAGAATCATACAAAAGCAGAGAGAGTGATACTTGAAGCGACGTGATGGTGGGGATGCAAGTGTTCTTCCCCCCTTATCATACCTCCTTCGCCCATGTCGCTTTAGATTTGAATTTAACACTTGCACCATGTCAATCGCTTCTTAGCTTAACTTAAAATTTTACTCAAACAAAAGTAATCTTCTCAGAAATTCTTACGGCACCCTTGACTGGTATGCGTTAGTAGAATGTATATAGATGTGCAAGCGGGTTTCGAACCTTGAGTGGCGAATCAATTACCCTGCAATCAATTCCACTAGCTTTATACTAGTTAAATACTGGTTTGTCTAAGCGGCTCAACTAGTTCGAGTTTTGCAATTCTTCCATATTACTAACTGGTATTTTTAACACGGCGATTGCCTACGAAATGGCAATTGTCCGCTTCTGCATCAGCATCATACCGATTGACATGCCAGTCAACCTCTGCATCAACTACATACCACTTGACATACTAGTCATAACTTACATCAACATACTAGTTCTTACAAACACCTGGATTATACAAAAGCAGAGAAAGTGATACGAGCTGACTTGAAGCGACTACACGGTGCGCATGCAAGTGTTCTCTTCCCCCTCAGCATACCTCCTTCGCACATGTCGCTGAAGGCTTCAATTTAATACTTGAACCATGCAAATCGGCTCTTAACTTAACTTACAATTTTACTCAAATAAAAGTATTTAGACCTGCTAAAAGTCCCCATATTAGGGTTTCGAGCCTGAAGTGGCGGATCAATTATATAAGACTTTTTTCACTGATGCAAACCCAGGAGAGTGTAAATATATCACTTTTAGTTGCAAATCCAAACTATTATTACTTGAAATACCATTTTTTACAACTGGTTAAAAGCTAAATGTATAGTCAATGAACTAGAATGTTTGCTGAGTAATTTGCAGGGTTCGGAAGTATTCACTCTCGTTTGCTCTTAATCGTGCAGCTGAACAATAAAAAATATATATTTGCATTCCTGTTCACCAATACGAGGGAATAAAAAATCCCCATCATTCGTGTACCCGAACACGTGCTTGAATATTCCCATAAACGTTAGCAAATCACAGTAAGTATGTACTTCTTGTCGTTCATATTCAAAACCGTATGCACATATGTACTATTTTGGTGGGACTTGTGGGATTTATTCAATGACGTATAGGGGGATACGTTCAAGATTATTTCGGGATTGGTTTCGGCATCATTTCGGAACTTTTTGAAGAATATTTTTAGAAAATATTCGGAATAGTTTTGGCAATTTTTCGGGACTTTTCGAACCATTTCGGGATTGTTTTTGGGACAATTTGGAATATTTAAGAAACTTTTTCGGATTTTCTTTTCGACAATTTTGGGACTAGTTTGGGCCCATTCCAAATGTGTTCTGCATTATTTAAAAAAAAAAAAAAAAAAAAAACACCGCTATGTAAAATGGAAATACATACTTAAAAAATCTACTCATATGTATGTATGTACACATGTAAGTTAACTTATTATAACTTAATGCCACACAAGTCGTCCGAAATGGAATCGTATATTTATAATATACGATTCAATTCCATAAATCATTTGGGATAATTGCCCATAAATTCCTAAAATATTTTTATTAGCTTCATCTGAAATATGATCACTCATCTTTCAGTTAAAATCAAATTCCCAACCAATTTTGTTACAATGTAACCAAATTGTATGCGAAAAGCAATTAAAAGGCAAGCATTTTGTATGTCGCCCGAAATATGATTACAAATCATAATTCAGCTCGCCTAAAGTAAATGAACTTCAAGTGGCGTACTCACTAATTTATGGTAACATAGCGTAAATATTAATACATTGTTGCGCAATTGTAATATGCTTAGCCATTCAATATTTTAATAGGTCAAATTGGAAAATGTTGATTAATGTAAACAAATAATTTTTTTCTATAACAAAGATTGGTAAACTCTTCCGTAAACATTAACACATAGAAAGTCGGCTACACGCGTTTGCCATGCAGGCAATATTTTTGGTATAAAAGCCTACACTTTGTAATTTTTGTTGACTTCTCTTTTGAATGCAAATAAACGCCGATCGATTCGCCGGAAAAATTAAAATTAATCTTTTATTGACCTGCTGGTCTATTTGCCAGCAAACCTAAGTGTTCAATCGGGAACACTTGCTGGTCTATTCGCCAGCAAAAAAATCTTGTTCAGCACGGAAGAAGCCAACTGGCGCCCGAGCTAAATAAAGGATACGCGAGTGCAAGATCCTGAAAATAAGGATACTAGACTAAATAGTGATCTTTGTACGTAAGTGGCTCTCTAGTAGTAAAAAACAAACGGGGGGTATAGTGTACCAGCCAATACCACAAAATGTATACGGAAAACACAAAAAACAAAAACATTCAAAAAAAACATTCAAAAATTTGCTGTGGAAAACTGTTATGCAAATGCCACTGGTGTGGGTGAAGGCTCAGCGAATAAAGGCCTAACGAAATTCTTTCATTAACGTTAGACGCTTTTTCATTTTGCTAAAAGTGTGATTTCTATTGCTATTATGCGTAAATTTATTGAAGACTAATGGTTGTACTTACGGTTAGACAAATGTTTTTGCATTTTGTTATCAGTTGTCTAAAAACTAAAAAATGATCGAGGTCAAATCCTGATTTAGGGGCCCGGTCCATGTTTTTTATGTGTATAACACCTTTCCGCATTGGCACGCTGCCACGGTTCAGGCAACCACCCGGAGAATGAGAGTTCACGTTAGGTCTACTGTGCACGATTTGTCGGTTAGTATCTACAGCTAACTCCAGCGAAGGGTGTAATGGATCTTCCGGAAGGGACAATGGAGATATTCGAGTGAGCACATTGCCCTGCGAACTATCCACAAATACTAAGTCCAGCATCTTGTGTTTACTATTCAGTACATCGTTTACCTGTAGGAGAGATAACTCAAACATGGCATTGAGGAAATTGTGTGGGGTGTTGGTATCATACAGTTTGAGTCACTACTAGTAACCCAGTTAACCGATGGAAATTAAAGTCCCCAAGAACAACAAAAATATCTTTCTCTCGCAAGTGTGACTGTAAACTATGAATAGCTGAGCTGTGGCTCATATAAACGCAAAGATTCAAACGAGGCGGAATGTACGAACAGCAAACGAGTATACTAAAGGAAGGGAAAGCAACTGCTAAAAACTCAATATCGGGGTCGATGTTCAATAAAACAAGCTGGGATACAAAGCTTGAATCGACAGCAATAAGGACGCCACCTGCTCTTGACATGCGGTCACGTCGATAAACAACGTACTTATTGGAGAAAACCTCTGAATTAAAGTTATCAGGCTTCAGTAATGTCTCCGTAAGAGCGACAATTTAAAAGCGAAACTACTCAAGAAAAAAGTATTTAGTTTCGATACATTTTGGTAGTGAACGAGGAGGCTTACGATTTCACCGCTATTGGAGCGTACGTTGCTAAGTTTTTTGAAACCCGATAAGCATTCGATTTTCTGTTGCACAGATGTACCACAGTATGCTCCGGCCAAAACGATGCGTCGAGCACGCTTTCTAGGAAGGCATCAGGAACCGTTATTTTAAATGAGGAAATGTCTCTCTCATACTTAAAATTAAATTTATTTACTCTAACGTTACTAGATGGGGCAAAACGAAGCTTAAAGCAGATATGATTAGAAAAACCCTTCTTTGTCAACTAGGGGAGCTAAGCAGGGCATCGGCGAAAGAAATCGCTGGTGAACCATTGGTTCAACCACAGGCAGTGTAGGTACTACGTCTTCCGAGATATCCACAGCTGGCATAGCCGCGTCTTGATCAGAAGAAAGAACTACAGGACCACGAGGAGGTTTTTTAGGCTTTCTAAGGCTAAGTCTTTCGCCGGAGTACACAAAGAAATTAATGCATCAGAAGTACTCGGCGTAATAGGCGATCTTTGTTCCCGACATGGGAGTAAGTCGGAGTTTGTTTGTTTCTCTAACAAACACTTTTTCCTTTTAGGAGATTCAGAAATGACCTTCAGTTTCTTGAAGTCGCTTTCAAACAGCTTATATCTCTCGTGAAGGTCACGAAAACCAATAAAAATATTGTTGAACTCTTTCTGAATCTGTCTCATGAAAGCCCGCATATCATGTTCAATAGTTCGGCATTCCGTACACGTCCAGTTCAGTCCGATTTTGTTTGATATCAAATCAACAACCCGACCTCCAATGTTGCCCATGCCGGCGCAAGAAACGTGAGCCATATTCTCACAAAGCCAGCAGCAAACATAAGTATCGCCGCGCGACTGGACAGTAAGTTATGAGGGAGTATATTATTTAAAGCTATACGGGCACACTACAAAACTTTTCCCAAAATATGTTGCATAGATAGCAGTCACTAAACACAGCAGAAAAGAATTATGCTGGAACTCTGCACAATTACAACAGAGAGTGTGCAGTTCGAATGTAGGAAATGCGGTAGAATGAGCGCACAAAGCAGTAAACACAGAAGTGTGAGCGCACAATGATTTGCAAAACAGCAACACACAAACTGATATACCGATTCGAATTTTACTCAAAAAAGTCGCCCACTTTACAACATTAAATACACAGCAAAACTTTTAGCAAAAGATGTTGTGATGACAGTAGTCACTAAACACAGCAAAAAGAGTTAATCTGGAGCTCTGCAAAATTTTAGCTAAAAATGTGCAGTCAGAATGCAATGAGCAAGGCAGAAGGTGCGTATGAGGTAAAAATAGCAAAGATTAGGCTCAATTAGAATAGTGTAAAATAAAACTCAACTCTCTCTCGAATATTATTGGAACGAATAAATTAGATAATTCAGAGCAGTTTATATTACCGTTGATAACGTTATAGGCAAGCATAAGTGAGCTACAAGTTCTTCGGTCATCCAAAGCCAGAGGACGAAGCAATTTACGCCTGCTAATATACGATGGGAAGCCATCGGGCCAGTGAAGCAAACGAAAAGCAATTTTAGTAAAAATTCTTTGAACCCGTTAAATTTTATGCGAATTCACTTCATAGAATGGACTCCATATAATAGAGCAATATCCCAGACGGTTTCTAACCAATGACGTAAAAATAGCCTTCAAAGTCATAGGATTCTTGAAGTCACAGGTGTTACGCTTAAAAAAACCATTCCGAAAGATTTGGAAACAATGAAGTCAATGTGACCAGAAAAAGAGAGCTGGTTGTCGAAAATTACACCGAGATCTTTAAACTGTCGACAACGACTTAAAGATCCAGCATTCAATTCATAGTTACCCTTTTTGAATATGAGACAGCACAAAATTTTTTGGTATTTAATAGTAAATGATTACTTGGGTGGGGTGCGATAAAGCCATGCGAGATAACGCCATATGGCTCTATCTCCCATCCAATTGTGAGGTAAAGCCATATGGCATTATCACGCTTCGTATTGAGAGATAATGGCATTTTTTTTTGTCAATTGTGAGTTAAAGCCATATGGCCTTATCTCTCATATGAATTTATTTGTTATTGTGAACGTGCATTTAATTGCTATTTATTTCACCTGGCAACTTTCTTAATGTCATATTGCATATTGTCAAATTGCATATTTTCATAATCCACGTGTTTTGTGCTTTGATTAAAATGGAAAATCAAGAAATAATTTTTGAATATAAGTTGATTCCAGGTTTTAGGAAAAACAGTTCTTTATTATCAATTGAAAAAGAAAATCAAATTTTCAAATCTTATATATAAAATTCTCGTGTCACATTTTTTGAAATCATACTCCTCCGAAACGGCTTGACCGATTCTCATGAAATTTTGTGAGCATATTGAGTAGGTCTGAGAATCCATTTTTCGAGATATCGACCAAAAAGTGGACCAGGGGTGACCCTAGAAGGTGTTTATACGATATGGGTATCGAATAAAAGGTGTTGATGAGTGTTTAAAAAAGAGGTAATCTCCAGGACCCTGTGCTACCCCGTTTACGAGATATCGCCAAAAATGTGGACCAGGTGTGACCCCAGACGGGTTTTCTACAATATGGGTATCAAATAAGAGGCTTTGATGAATATTTAAAAAAGAGGTGATTTTCAATACCCTTTGCGACCTGTTTCCGAGATATCGCCAAAAATTTATTTTTTATTTTTTCATGATACACCATATAAAAATACATACAATCCTAAATTTTCACCCTTCTAGCCATTTTAGTAATTTAATCACTTTCCATCACCGGACGATAACTGATCAATCGTTATTTAATTAGTTATCTCCGCCAGATGTCTACAGGTGTCACTTCTGACCCAGTAAACAGCACGGAGTAGGGATGAGAACGAAGCCGGTCTCCAGTTTCTCTCACACAATAAGACTTCTCTCACTCCCTACACAGCTGTCGGCCATGTTTATGCATCAAGTGTAGTAGTAAGGCTGAAAATTATTATTTTGCTATCTCAGTGTAACTCTCATATTAACTATTAATCATTGCTATTCTATCAATAATAATAAAATTATCATCAATAATAATAAAATTATCAATTTTGAGTGTATTTTGCACGATTAATTAATCAAGTGATTTTCATAACCTAAAAAGTACTCAACACGTGGCACGAGCTTCCAATAACAACGGATTTTGTGTTGTAAGTACACTTTTTTTATTTATATCGAAAATGTTGTTGAAAACGTTCATAAAAGATTCTGTGGAATTTAATCTTTATATATAAAATAGGATGTACGTACGTATGTATCTATGTGTGTATGTATGTTATAGACTCCGGAACTACCTCGCCGATTTTGTTCATATTTACAGGATAGCTCAGTAGAAATCCGGAGAGTGTTTATATAAAGTTTTATTCCGGGAAGTGGACCAGTACAAAGGTACCACTTTACTTTGGTAAAATATGGGGTAACTTTTTTCCGGGAAATGGACCATCGACCGGAATATTCCAAACTTTTTTATTAATTGTTCGATTTTCTTTAAATTTTTTATTAATTGTGCGGTTTTTTTCAAATTTTGTACAAAGGTAGTCTTTTACTTTTGTTAAAATTTTGGGTAATTTTTTTTCCGGGAAGTGGACCAGGGACCGAAATATTCCAAACTTTTTTATTTATCTTGCAATTTTTTCCCTAAATTTGGGCAGAACAACGTCTGCCTCGTCATTCTAGTATAAATATATGAATAAAAATAATAAATATTATTATTGTTATGTGGATAACTGCTCAGCTGCAGTTGCCATTGAATTTAATAGCACAAGATTTTGCCGTAAAACAGAGGAAAGTGTCAAGAACGGCCACAATCATGGGGAACAAAGTGCCTTAATTGATAAGTTAAAATTAATAAATTCGATAAAAACTGAAGTGATGAGTGCATCATTAAAACGTTCAAGTGTGCGAGATATATTTGATGCACAATGTAAAAAATATAAGGAAACATCACATTCAGTGGAGTTCGGTAAAATGCGTAGATATTTGATTCATATAAAACAAGAAAAATATCCAAAAAAAACCGATGACTTTTGAAGAAATTATTGAAGTTTATAAAAATAAAGAAATTGCATCAAAATTCACAATGTCCAGATATGAGGAAAATGACACACTTTATATTGACGCTATAGTAGAAGAAAATTTTGCCTACTTATTATTTGTGTCTCCTACCATTTCTAATGCATGGGACAACGTAATTATATAGCTTATGGAACATTTAACATAGTACCTATTTCAAAGAAATATAAGCAATTGCTTATAATTCACATTATTCACGCAGACCATGTGAGAACTTTAAAATTAAAATTTATTATTTATCTTAAAATAACTCGATAATTTTTCATTATTTTTCAGGCATATCCGTTCATATATATTTTAATGTCTCATAAGTCAGAATCTGCATATAAAAATGTTGTGACGACGACAGTAATCACTGATTTTGAATCAGTGTTGGGCAAAATTTAGTTAACTAATGATTGATGACTAATGATTGAATGTGTTAGTCATGATTGATGACTAATGATTACTTAGTTCAATCACGAGGTGATGACTAATGATTGATTAGTTTTAATCATAATCAAATAATCATGATTATTTTTTTATGATTGATATTTTTTAATACCAGGAAAAGTAAAATATTTTTCTGCATCTGAAAAAAATACTAAATTGCACACAAAACGTTACTGTAGGTTAGGTTAGACTTTGGTGTTTTAGTGTAAAATTCAGTATTTTTTGGTGGTCAGATAAATACATGCCCCGGTAAAATACTCATAAGGCACTAAGAGAAAATCAATTGTTTGATACAGGGTGTAGGCACAGCCCCTGAAAGCTGAAAACTCAGACAATCCTCCTGAGCAAAGTCCACAAAGAAATTTTTCTCGGAAATTAAAAGAATTTTTGACATCTCCATACAAAATTGGCTGCCGAGTCGCATATTTTGTATGGGGAGAGAGTCAGAAAATTCTTTTCATTTTCGGGAAAAATTTCTTCATGGAGGTAGGTCAGGTTAAGAGCTCCCATACAACAATCGTGATTTTTAACCGTTTTTTTGGTACGGAACCCTAAGTGCGCGAGTCTTTCGGGATCATTTCGGGACTTTTTCGGGATCATTTCGGGACTGTTTCGGGATTATTTCGGGACTATTTTTGGGATTGTTTCGGGACTGTTTCGGGACTATTTTCGGGATCATTTCGGGACTATTTTCGGGACTGTTTCGGGACTTTTTCGTGATCATTTCGGGATTATTTCGGGACTATTTTCGGGACTTTTTCGGGACCATTTTCAGGACTTTTTCGGGATAATTTCGGGACTATTTTCGGGATTGTCTCGGGACTTTTTCGGGATCATTTCGGGACTGTTTCGGGACCATTTTCGGGACTTTAGTAATCCCGAAAAAGTCCCGAAAATGGTCCCGAAATAGTCCCGAAAAAGGTCCCGAAATAGTCCCGAAAAATTCCCGAAACAATCCCGAAAATAGTCCCGAAATGATCCCGAAAAAGTCCTCAAAATGGTCCCGAAATAGTCCCGAAATGATCGCGAAAAAGTGCCGAAACAGTCCCGAAAATAGTCCCGAAACAGTCCCGCAACAATCCCGAAAATAGTCCCGAAATAATCCCGAAATGATCCCGAAAAAGTCCCGAAACAATCCCGAAGATAGTCCCGAAATAATCCCGAAACTGGTCCCGAAATAATCCCGAAACAGTTCCGAAATGATACCGAAAATGACGACAAATATAATGCGCATATGGGTATAATTTTCCGGGATCTCAGGGTACTTATTTTTTATTTTTAAATAACTGAATAAAAATGAAGTTTTATCGTTATTCAAGAATTCCAAAAATAAAAATAACATGTTATTCATCACTCAGGATTTCTTGAGTGACGAATAACATATTATTTTTATTCAAGCACTTCGGGCAGCTGATCCTCACACCCTGTATGTGTAGTGTACTAACACCTGTGCACCGAGCTTAGTCATACATTCATGATTAAAACTAATGATTGATGATTTGCGTTTAACGAATTTAGTCATGACTAATGATTGATCTCGTTAGTTATGATTAAATTAGTCATGACTAAATTAATCATGATTAGATCAATCATGATTGATCAATTGATTGAATATATTAGTTGATTAGCCCAACACTGTTTTGAATGCAGTTTACGTAATGCTTTTAAAAGCGTATACCCAACAGTGAAAACGGTTGGATGTTGGTTTCACTACATGAATGCTCTTCGACGGAAAGTTACGCAAATTCCTGGATTCACACCTAAATTGAACAGAGATAAAAATGCCAAACACCTATTTTCCAAATTTATTTATCTACCATTTTAAAACAAGATGCTATGGATGTAAAATTTGTTAATTCATCAAATAATACAGAAAGCTTCTTTAAACCATTTATAATCTACTTCGAGCGACAATGGATGAAAAAAGTGAGAGAAAACTAAATTACACATACATATGACCGATTTTTTGGGAAAGTAAACCAAGTAGTTTTTTTTTTTTTGCAAATATTGCAAGCACGGTGGTCTTGCGGGATTCACGACATATTATAGTACCTGTTGAAAATAGTGTCATTCGATTTTAGTCGTTTTAAATTAAACTTTCCGCTCTTTTTATAAAACGTTGTGAATAACAAAAAAAATTTGGTCGGAAGTAGTTCAGCAAACAAAAAGGTAACGTGTTTTTGCGACTAAATTTAGCCATTCAAGTTTTATCTATTAGAAACTATTAATATTAATATCATAACACGTGAAGTTTTTAAAAAAGTTATGTTCCACCTAGCAGTTATGTGAAAAATAAACGAGCCGCAAAAATCGTATGTAACGTTAGCAGTGCAAAACTATAAAAGTTTTTTAAAACATATTAAAATACGTTTTAATTTAATGAGTTTATATATTTTCTTAATACTATACTTATATCTCACGTTCCAATTAAAAACAGTTAAATTTCCAAAGATTTGAAGACGTTGTTAGCTTAAATAATATGTAACGTTAGCAGTGATTTCTTTATAAAACAAACGGCATTAATGAAAAAAGGTGCAGTGAAATAAAGCCCAAGGAAAAAACGCCCATGGGCTTTATTTCTTTTTTAAAAAACTTGTTATCACCTTTTGCGGATGGGTGTTATTTCCCTTTTCGAAGAGAAATAAATCCCACGGACGTTAAAAACTAATTAAAACAAGCTGGCTGATTCAAAAATTAAGTGTGCGTACCGTTTTTTTTAAGCGCTGCCGAAGGCCGCCAATGGGGAAAGGTGTTCTGCAAATAACTACCATGGATCACGCCCCGAATTGGGATCTGACCTGGGTCAATTTTCGGTTTTTCACTAATAACTTTTTCCTAATCAACAGTACGTGTTGCTCGCGTAAAATCCTATGGGCGTTATTTCTCTTTTAAAGAAGAAAAAAAGAGACATGGGCACGAAAATGTAGCTGTTAGCGACGATGACAGGAGTGAACGCCACACGGCCTACAAATCTGTGCAGTCGTTAGGAAAAGCTGTCTCTAAAGCAGTTAAAGCCCTTCCATGTTCGCCAAAGAAAAAAACAGAAGTTATTTCGAGAATAATTTTAAGTTTAGAAAACCCGGAAAAAAATATGTTGTCGGGTCAACTGATTCCTCCAAAAAAGACCTATTCTCCAAACGCACCTTTGATTTGATAACCATATTGTACTAACACATTTTGGTCGCCCTTGGTCCACATATTTAATCAATCAATTACAGCAATTAATCAATTATTATTGGTCGATAACTCCAAAACTATTTGAGCTATCGAAATAAGAGATATCTTAAATCTTAAAGTAGGCATCTAGTAGTCCAATGGTGAAAGTTCCATTCAAATCCAATCATCCCAATTTTTAGTGACCCGCGCACAAACATAAGGACAGTCAGACCGACAGAAGTTTTAAAAAATGTTCAATTGGACCCCACTGGCTCCTTTTTTTATTTTCTGTATATCTGCAATGTACAGAGATCAACGGTTACAATTTTATTATATGTACAGATACTCAGTTTTCGCAAGTGTAACGTTAGCAGTGCTTTGAGTAACTTAGGCAGTGCCTTATTTTATGTTAAATTACGCTTAAAAATCCTAAAGATTTTTGCAAAGCGGTATGCATGACCTTCTGGCATCCTTGCTATATAACATGAAGAAAAATTGGGATGGTTGTCTCAGCAATTTCGCAGAAATTAAACCAAACATGATCTGTATCTTGATCTCACTTCCAAATGATGTAACGTTAGCAGTGCATTTCACGAGCTTATAAATTTTACGGTATGGTAGCCATCAAACTAATTTTACTCTTAAAATGAAGGTATAGGCCTACCTGATAGCATAAGTAGCAAAACCTTGGACGTTTCTAACATTTTTGTTATTATTTCGTATAAACTAAATAAAAACTCCATGCGAATGTAACGTTAGCAGCCGGAAAATTGATCATATATAATTTTATGAAATTTTATTGTTTTAGGAAAAACCTGTAAACTTTTCAGTGTATAAAGAACCTGTCAGGACAAGTAATTCTGCTGAAAGTTTCCATAACAGATTGAATATGAAACTTCCAAAGCGAGGCACGTTTTACAACTTCCTAGCAGCCCTTTTCGAATTAGATTGTGTAAAATCGATGGATTATTCAAAATATATTTCTGGTTGTACGAATATATATAAATCAAAAACATTCGGCAATAAAGTTCGCGACAAATTTATTAAAAAATAACAAAATATCTTTGATGGAAATTCTCAGTCAGTTTTCTAAAATGGGAAACTGCATACTTGCAGAAAAATTCGTCAATGAAATCCATAGTTCCGATGATGATTATGAAGACGACGACGACAGTAATGAAGATCAACATTGTACAGATCATAACGACAGCCACACTGCAAAACCCTGTATGTTCAAAACCAAAAAGTTTTCAGGAGAGGGAAAAAACTGTAATAATTATAACGGATGTATATGAGCGACGGTTATTTCATTTCACCACTGTAAGGAAACGGGAAGTTGTAACCCGATTTTGACTGCATTTTAATGCGCGAAATATCACGATCTATGGGAACGGCCCAGAACCATATTTTTGGAAAAATAGTGACTTACGGGGTTTTGCAGTGTGGCTGTCGATATACAAACGCAACAAAATATGACATTGTTATGCGTAATTTGCTGCGAAAGCGAAAGGGAACTCTTGTTCGACCCATGTCATCATTATAAAGTTTGTCAAACATGCCCTCAAAAAATGGAAGAAAACAGCACATTATGGGCGTACAAACATTGTGCCGAATTTGTCACAGTATAATAAAAGAAGCAAAACAAATATTTTGTTGATAATACAATTAAACTCATATGTTATTATGTATATACCTAGAACTATATTGAAATAGTGTTTAATTTTTTGTTACACATAATTTTTTTTTCATGTTTGATTTGTTTGTTGGAATAATGTTTTTCTTTTAATGTTATACTTGTGTTTACTTTATCTATCTATATATATAAAATTCAAATTATGTAAATAGGTATAGATCGACTTGCGTCCTAAACTTATAAGCCGATCGTAACCAAATTTTACACACCCACTGTACATCTTCCAGGGATGGTCACAGGCTAAAAAATATTTTGATATATATAGGGGGTGTGGCACCTCCCATACAAATTGAATTTTCCATTGTCCGTATCTCTGGAAGTATTTATGTTAGACCATTGAAACTCGGTAAGGGGTTATATGGGATCGATCCCTACCACCTCCAAAACAACTGGGTATAACGAAAGAGTGGGAGGGGCACCTCCCATACGAATGAAATACTTCTTAGTCGATATCTCTGGAAGTAGTTTTGTTAGATCATTGAAACTCGGTAAGGGGTTATATGGGATCGATACCTACCACCTCCAAAAAAACTGGGGATAACGACAAAGTGGGCGTGGCACCTTCCATACGAATGAAATACTTCTTAGTCGATATCTCTGGAAGTTTTTAGGTTAGACCACTGAAATTTGGTGAGAGATTATATGAGATCGATCCCTACCACCTCCAAAAAAATTGGGGTTAACGAAAATGGGGGCGTGGCACCTCCCATACTAATTTTTCAAGCTAAATATCTCTAAAAGTATTTAAGGCAGGAACCTGGAAATTGGTATAGAGCTAAATGACATCAAAACAATTTTGGCGCAAAAAGTGGGGTTATCGTAAAAGCGTTTAAAGCTAGGACCTGAAATTTGATTAATGATATCAATAGTTCCCATGTAGGAAAAATGTTTTCGCTATTTACTTACGCTCCGGGACAGAAAACTAAAAATTTTGTGTATCGTGTAGCCTTAAACGGAATACTAAAATTTTATATTTTTGAAGTTGTATGCACAATGAAGTAGTGAAAAGTTAATAAAAAAATCTATTTCGGGAAGAACGAAGTTTGCCGGGTCAGCTATATTACATAAATATGAAATCTTAAAGTATATTATTGATTTTGAAAGGCCCCCTAACCACTTACATCCCGAGCAACGCCGGGTACCCTGCTAGTTATCTTCTATATATATAAAATTCAAATTATGTAAATAGGTATAGATCGACTTGCGTCCTAAACTTATGAACCGATCGTAACCAAATTTTACTCACCCACTGTACATCTTCCAGGGATGGTCACAGGCAAAAAAATATTTTGATATATATAGGGGGCGTGGCACCTCCCATACAAATGGAATTTTCCATTGTCCGTATCTCTGGAAGTATTTATGTTAGACCATTGAAACTCGGAAAGGGGTTATATGGGATCGATCCATACCACCTCCAAAACAACTGGGTATAACGAAAAAGTGGGCGTGGCACCACCCATACGAATGAAATACTTCTTAGTCGATATCTCTGGAAGCATTTTTGTTAGATTATTGAAACTCGGTAAGGGGTTATATGGGATCGATCCCTACCACCTCCAAAAAAACTGGGGATAACGACAAAGTGGGCGTGGCACCTCCCATACGAATGAAATACTTCTTAGTCGATATCTCTGGAAGCATTTAGGTTAGACCACTGAAATTTGGTGAGAGATTATATGAGATCGATCCCTACCACCTCCAAAAAAAACTGGGGATAACGAAAAAGGGGGCGTGGCACCTCCCATACGAATGAAATATTTCTTAGTCGATATCTCTGGAAGTATTTTTGTTAGATCATTGAAACTCGGTAAGGGGTTATATGGGATCGATCCCTACCACCTCCAAAACAACTGGGTATAACGAAAAAGTGGGCGTGGCACCTCCCATACAAATGGAATTTTTCATTGTCCGTATCTCTGGAAGTATTCGGGTTACACCACTGAAATTTGGTGAGGGGTTATACGAGATCGATCCCTACCACCTTCATTGCAAAATTTAACAAAATATAGGAAGCAGGTAGTATTATTTTGTGTATGTTGCTTTACGCAAATTAAACTATTTACGCATGTGAACATGAAAAATCAGCGCAAACCCCTCCTTTTCTTACCATAATAAACAGTATACATAATGAATTTCGGCCCTGGCATCTCTTGCTTGATGACATAGCACAAAACCTACCAAGCAAATGTAACTGCAATAAACATATAAATGTCCAAATACATATTTATGTATATTAACTTTATAGTAAA
>OX608078.1:116768124-117148635 GCA_951509765.1 Sphenella marginata
GTCTAACTTAAATACTTCCAAAGATATCGACTAAGAAGTATTTCATTCGTATGGGAGGTGCCACGCCCCCTTTTTCGTTATCCCCAGTTTTTTTGGAGGTGGTAGGGATCGATTGCATATAACCCCTAACCAAGTTTCATTGATCTAACCTAAATACTTCCAGAGATATCGACTAAGAAGTATTTCATTCGTATGGGAGGTGCCACGCCCACACCGTCGTTATCCCCAGTTTTTTATGGAGGTGGTAGGGATCGATTCCATATAACCCCTAACCAAATTTCAGTGGTCTAACCTAAATAGTTCCAGAGATATCGACTAAGAAGTATTTCATTCGTATGGGAGGTGCCACGCCCCCTTTTTCGTTATCCCCAGTTTTTTTGGAGGTGGTAGGGATCGATCTCGTATAACCCCTCACCAAATTTCAGTGGTGTAACCCGAATACTTCCACAGATACGGACAATGAAAAATTTTATTTGTGTGGGAGGTGCCACGCCCACACTGTCGTTATCCCCAGTTTTTTTTGGAGGTGGTAGGGATCGATTCCATATAACCCCTAACCAAGTTTCAATGACCTAACCTAAATACTTCCAGAGATATCGACTAAGAAGTATTTCATTCGTATGGGAGGTGCCACGCCCACTTTTTCGTTATACCCAGTTGTTTTGGAGGTGGTAGGGATCGATCCCATATAACCCCTTACCGAGTTTCAATGGTCTAACATAAATACTTCCAGAGATACGGACAATGGAAAATTCCATTTGTATGGGAGGTGCCACGCCCCCTATATATATCAAAATATTTTTTAGCCTGTGACCATCCCTGGAAGATGTACAGTGGGTGTGTAAAATTTGGTTACGATCGGTTTATAAGTTTAGGACGCAAGTCGATCTATACCTACATCTATATATATAAAATTCAAATTATGTAAATATATATGTATGTAGGTATAGATCGACTTGCGTCCTAAACTTATAACCCGATCGTAACCAAATTTTACACACCCACTGTACATCTTCCAGGGATGGTCACAGGCTAAAAAATATTTTGATATATATAGGGGGCGTGGCACCTCCCATACAAATGGAATTTTCCATTGTCCGTATCTCCGGAAGTATTTATGTTAGACCATTGAAATTCGGTAAGGGGTTATATGGGATCGATCCCTACCACCTCCAAAACAACTGGGTATAACGAAAAAGTGGGCGTGGCACCTCCCATACGAATGAAATACTTCTTAGTCGATATCTCTGGAACTATTTAGGTTAGACCACTGAAATTTGGTGAGAGATTATATGAGATCGATCCCTACCACCATCAAAAAAAACTGGGGATAACGAAAAAGGGGGCGTGGCACCTCCCATACGAATGAAATACTTCTTAGTCGATATCTTTGGAAGTATTTAGGTTAGACCACTGAAATTTGGTGAGAGATTATATGGAATCGATCCCTACCACCTCCAAAAAAAACTGGGGATAACGACAAAGTGGGCGTGGCACCTCCCATACGAATGAAATACTTCTTAGTCGATATCTCTGGAACTATTTAGGTTAGACCACTGAAATTTGGTTAGGGGTTATATGGAATCGATCCCTACCACCTCCAAAAAAAACTGGGGATAACGACGGTGTGGGCGTGGCACCTCCCATACGAATGAAATACTTCTTAGTCGATATCTCTGGAAGTATTTAGGTTAGATCATTGAAACTTGGTTAGGGGTTATATGCAATCGATCCCTATCACCTCCAAAAAAACTGGGGATAACGACGGTGTGGGCGTGGCACCTCCCATACGAATGAAATACTTCTTAGTCGATATCTCTGGAAGTATTTAGGTTAGATCATTGAAACTTGGTTAGGGGTTATACGAGATCGATCCCTACCACCTCCAAAAAAATTGGGGTTAACGAAAATGGGGGCGTGGCATCTCCCATACTAATTTTTCAAGCTAAATATCTCCAAAAGTATTTAAGGCAGGAACCTGGAAATTGGTATAGAGCTAAATGATATCAAAACAATTTTCGCGCATAAAAGTGGGGTTATCGTAAAAGTGTTTAAAGTTAGGACCTGAAAATTGATCAGGAGATTAATGATATCAATAGTTCCCGTGTAGGAAAATTTTTTCGCTATTTACTTATGCTCCGGGACAGAAAACTAAAAACTTTGTGTATCGTGTAGCCTTAAACGGTATACTAAAATTTTATATTTTTGAAGTTGTATGCACAATGAAGTAGTGAAAAATTAATAAAAAAATCTATTTTGGGAAGAACGAAGTTTGCCGGGTCAGCTATATTTTATGTATGTATATAAATATGAAATCTTAAAGTATATTATTGATTTTGAAAGGCCCCCCAACTACTTACATCCCGAGCAACTCCGGGTACCCTGCTAGTACATATATATTTACATAATTCGAATTTTATATATATAGATTTGGGTCAGGTGCTATGTGACCGTTTTGCTCAAATTGTATTTATTCATTTGGCTCAGGTTCTGATGACCATGTTGCCTAAATGTTCCAAATTGTTCTTTGGAGAACGAGAGGGTAGGGTATGTATGTATTATTGGTGGCGAGCACTGTTGGCTCTGAGGCATGGCGCGAGATTGGCTTCCTCATTTTCGCTTGGAAAAACCACGATTGGGTTAGGCAGCCAAACACATGGGTGAGAACTATAAAAAGGGTTGCAAATGAAATAAACGAAAGTAATTGTTTATGTCGCTTAAACATTCTCGCCCCCCTAGACGGCTTAGTCGTCTAGTGATATTTGGAAGTCGCCGGTTCGAATCCATCCGGCTCGAAGGACCATGTCTAAGCTTTAGAGAAGGCGAGTTGTTTTTTAAGTTATTATTATTTTTTATTTTATTTTATTATTTGGCTCAGGTGCTATGTGACCGTTTTGCTCAAATTGTATTTATTCATTTGGCTCAGGTTCTGACGACCATGTTTGCCTAAATGTTCAAAATTGTTCTTTGGAGAACGAGAGGGTATGTATGTATTATTGGTGGCGAGCACTTTTGGTTCTGAGGCATGGCGCGAGATTGGCTTCCTTATTTTCGCTTGGAAAAACCACGCTTGGGTTAGGCAGCCAAAAACAATATCTTCAGAATATTTCATAAGCTGGGTGAGAATTATAAAAAGGGTTGCAAATGAAATAAACGAAAGAAATTGTTTAAGTCGCTTAAACAAAGTGATAAACTTAAGTTCTTAGGAAGTCTCGCTGATTTAAAAGAGGTGAAGAAGCCTCTCCCCTCTCTCGTCTGTGCCGCAGACTTGGGTTCAATATTTGCCTAATGTAAAAGCAGGCTTTAACAGAATATAGATTGACCCAAAAAAGGATGCTGAAAATGGGCCAATAAAGTGGCGTGAGATTGTACGGCTTCAATATAAGAAAGAGAACTTCTTTTATTTTTGTTATAGTATAGTAAAAAATTTTGATGCTCCCGTGAACAAAAGCGAAAAATGCGCAGCTCTTAAAGTCGGAAGACCATCTTTCCTGCTAAACGAAGATGTGTTTAAGCCGTTACACCCAACACCGTTGAAGCTTACATACCTAAAATGGGAAAACTTGACCCAGCTTCTTCCGTACATTCCACCTGTCCACCACGATTTTTATTTGACCAAAAATTTCACAAAAAAGAAGTCAAACTAAGAAGGAAGATGAAAACTCAGAACTTGGTGAAGCCAAAGACAGCCTTTTATCTGATTATGATAATTAGACACACGGTGGTCCTGTTAATACTTAATATAATGTCACTATGCCTAAAAATAAGAATTTTTATTTATTTCCTTGCAAAAATCTATATAGGTAAGTACAGAGAAATCAAAAGAGTAAAGGTAAACAAAAATTTTGCAACAATTCTATATAATTTCCTATTCAAATATGAGCTAATATCTAATAAAAAAATCAGCGAGACTTCCTACGAACGTACATTTATCACTTTATTTTACTGAAATTAAACGGGCTACAAGACTGCAAATTAATAACTTGCTACTTTAGGAAGTATTTTTAAAAAGATAATAAAATTTCGAGTGGTTAGTTGCCGACAGCAACGTTGACACCAAACTGCCTTTATTCATTTAATTTACTCTTATTTATAACTTAATTTTAGCTTACTGAATTTGAAGCCTAACTTACTTAAATGTTTATAATAACTGGACACTTAGCATTACATCGGAAACCGATGAAAGCTGATGCTTTAGAAATTGAGTATTTGTTTATAAACATTTCACTCGACATTGCATCAGTTTCTCTAATGAAATACCAGTAGCTTGAGAAATGGAATATATGTTTATAATTGCCATAAGGGCACTGTGGGAAGTGTACTGTTAACTCCCCCAATATAATTGAGCACTAATGTTGCACCTTTCACTGCACTACACCTTTGCACTCACTTCCGTACTTTAAATCAATCGAAAGAATAATTGTCTTAAAAATTGTAAATATATTTATTCGGTGTTTGCTCAGGCGCTAAGTGACCGTCTTGCTCGAGATTTACGAATTTGTGTTTTTTGTTTACAAAAGTCTGTGTGTTTGGTGTTGACAAATTATGTGTGCGTGACTGTGTGTGTGTGTGGTGTGGTGAATGTTGGCGGCAGGGTTGTATACGCCAGTGTTGTGGCTAATCTAGCCATCCCGGCCCCCCTAGGCGAGTGATCAGCCTAGCAGTCTTTGCAGCTGCTGCAGGGTCGCCACCACGTTACTAAGCCCGGTTGGGCGACGTCGCACTGTGAATCGAATAGAACAAGCTAGCTGGACAAAAGTGACCATTGAATTTTAAATAAAAATATATTGTGGATGACAGCTAATAGTCCAAATATCACGAGTCAAAAAAAATTTTACTTAATATTTGATGATGTGGATGTGGAACTAGCTGCTAATCTCAGAAAAACGTGTTTTGATTTGCCTAAATTTATAATTCTGGACGTCTCACGGTTTTTAATATAACTTTATTACTGCGTTGTTTTTTCGTGTAATTTAAAATGGATGTGATGGTAAACAGTGCGTACTATTCATATGATATAAAGTTTTTTATTTGGACCATGTTGTTGTTTGAAAATTTATATTTTTTTTGCAAATTTTTACATTTGTTAGAGAAAAAGTAGTAGTATTCCACCAGCTTCCAGTCTGAAATTTATGTAAATCATAGCCGTGGCTCCGTAGCCTCTAAATGTACAAATTTCGTTCAGCACAAATTGGTCCAACTATTTTTTTTTTCTAGCTTATTGCTTCTCGATTAAAAAAAAGGTTGTGCAGACCCTGTTAATAGTTGTTCAGATGTGGAAAGTACTGATAGTGATTGTGACTTATTTACATTTTAATTTATATTACTTATAGCAATAAGGATATCTTTGAAGTATTTTTAGTTTAATGTTAACATAGAATGAGTTATTTCAACGAAAATAAACTTGCATTGTTTTTAACCCTTCTGCTATGTTTGGATCAATTTGACCCAATTTTAGGAAAAACTTAACGAAACTCATAGGTTTCTTTCATAGATTCATGTTGATTCTTCTTCCACTTGTTTCCTGCATTAAATAGAGGGGTTTGCTAACAAACTAAAACCATAATGGTTTTCAACACTACTAAAAATATCTGAAAGTGTTTTTGCTACACTTAATGTGTTACTGGGTCAATTTGACCCACCATGTGATTTAGTATACCCTAATGTATACATTTTTAGGAAACTATTATAAAGAACAGTATTTATGGAAAATTGCATAAATTTTTCCTATTTTTCGCATACCATCTTTATCAATTATTGAAAGCTTCATTGGTACTAACAAATCTGCGAACCTCTGTTTTATGCATGAGTGCAAAAAACACTTTGTATGTCGTAGAAAATTTGCCGCTTCTTCTTCACTGTCATAGAGAAACATACTTCGCAATTAGCAGCTTAGTGTGTAAAAACTGCCAGTAAAACATTAACCAATAAATACAAATCTTTTCTATATTAAATAATAAATGATTTTAGATGAAAACAAAATGAAGTTTGGTTAAAAAAATTGACCCAAAACACTAAAAGTGTGATTTTTTTCTAACGTAGAAGAAGGGTTAATGAAATAATTTTTGTATTGACAAATCAGACAAAACAAACAAATGGAATAAAAATAATTATTAATTTCAATGTTTGGCTGTAAATATCTTTTTAATGGAGATAAATGAAAAATCGATTTTTTGTTTCTGGCCCACCCTAGTACGTATGTATATTATCCAACCATATTTTGTCCTTAGACTTCATTTTTACCTAAATGTGCACAATATACATGGATACAGTCATTTAAGTCCGAAAATCCCATAAAATAATTTTGTCCAGCTACCCTGTTCTATTCGATTCACTGTGCGTCGGCCTCGACTTGCTGGCTGTCGCTGGTGCGTGGATGCTGCTGAATGTCGATAACGGGCCGCGGGATGATTCCATGTACGCGGACGCTGTTGCTGCGACCAGGTAGCCCGATGTGTGTGTGTGACGCGGGGGCGTGGTGCGGAAAGTGGCTGGGGCCTTGAGCGCGCCTGTTGACGCCCAGCTTGGTTACGGTGCAGGAGCGTATGGTGAGGCCTGTCGCACAGGTGGCACATGAGGGGGCATGCCACAGTGCCAAGCAGTTTAAGCAGTACCCGTGGGCCTGCGCTACTTGTTGACGTTGCTGCGGCTGCATGCTGCGGACGACAGCAAAGGGGCCACGCAATCAATGAGCTACCACGGGGTCCCTTCGGGTGGTTTCCGGCCATGCATCGGCCCTATTGACTTGTGGTCGTTCCGGTGGTACGGTGGGCGCTGTTGCGGCCCTTGGAGTGAGAGTGCGCGGTGTTGCAGTGGGCACTGCTCGTGCTCGTGGCACGGTAACCGCAGAGCGGATTGTTGGTGTCGGGGCGACTTCTTCGATTTCCATATTCATGATTATCTGTATGGATAGAAATTATGGACTTTAGTGTCTTATTAAGTATAGGGGCGCTTGATTTTAGCACTTGATCAACATCTGGTTTCAAATGTGATATGATTATTGTATCTTTTATGCGGGTTTTTATTTGCGGTATAATTTCATGTTTAGATCGAGGAAACGAAAGTCCTTCGAGCTACCTCTTTAGGAGTGAGGTATTTGTTTCGGGTAGCAAGATCGCTTCGTTGGATGAATTGCTCCGTATTTGATTTTGTATTGATTTTAGGTATTTGCGCGATCGGTATTATCGGTATTAGACTCGGTTGGTAGAAAACAAAGTTTTACGAGCGGTCGAGTTAGTTTGCCGTTTTGCGTACGTAGGTCAACTACTAGGATGTGACCGTCGGAACCGTAATATACTTTTTCGATGCGGGCTAGCCGCCATTCGGTAGGAGGTAGACATTCGTCATGAATTAAGACGCATGCTCCAATTTGAGGTGCTTCTTGAGTATTTTTCCACCGATATCGTTTGTGAAGGTCTTTAAGATATTCTTCCTTCCTTCGGCGACTAAACTCATGATGGAGGATTTTGATCCGTTCCCATCGATTTATGAGGGAGAGTGAGTCCACGTTTTGTTGTGGTATGGCCAGAAGTGGTGCTCCTCTAAGAAAATGCCCAGGGGTGAGGGCTGTAAAGTCGGAGGGATCTTGCGAGAGTGATGATAGTTAGTTTAAAACGGCTTCAACTCGAATGAGTAACGTAGTGAACTCTTCAAATGTAAATTTATGATTGCCAGCGGTTTTTTTGAAATGCGATTTAAAGCTTTTAACCGCTGATTCCCATAGTCCACCCATATGTGGGGCACTTGGAGGGATAAACTGCCAATTAATGCCTTGAGGTGCGTATTTTGCAATGATGTGCGGCGAGACTTCTTTGGCGAACTGTATGAACTCCTTTTCGGTAGCTCGTTGGGCGCCGATAAAGGTTTTGCCATTGTCGCTCATGATTTTCGAGGGAATCCTCGCCGTCCGACAAAGCGTGCAAATGCCGCGAGAAAAACTGCCGTTGTCAGATCTGAACATAATTCTAAATATACGGCTTTTGTCGTGAAGCATACAAAAACAGCCACGTAACCTTTCATTGTGGTAGAAGACCTTAACATCGAGGCCTTTAGCTGGAAAGGTCCGGCAAAATCTACACCAGTGATGGTGAAAGGCATAGAATAATTGCAGCGTTCGGGTAGTAGAGCTGCCATGATCTGCGTGCGCATCTTTTGCTTGTGTAGCGTACAGACTTTACACATAAAGATGCATTTTTTGATCAGAGGCTTCAATCGAGGAATATAATACTCTTGTCGGATCATTTGTTGCATTAGCCTGTGCTCGGCGTATAGCATTAAGATTGTGGCAAATGCGGATTTTTCCGGTACTATGATTGGATGCCGCTCATTATAGCTCAGACTGGAGTTCGCAAGCCTGCCATTGGCACCAAGCAGTCCTTTAGAGTCTACAAAGGGGTTAAGCACTAAGAGTGTGCTCTTTTTGTCGATAGGCTTCGACGCCCTTAACAGTGTTTGTTCACTACTGTAATAGCGAGTCTGCGTGGACTCGATTAGGGCTATTTTTGCCCGTTGCAAGTCTTGATGCGTAAGGCATAGCTTGCGGTATTGGCTATCCCTTTCACCTTATTCTTTAAGCGATTTACAAATTGAAACATATACGCTATTACTCTTAAGGCTCGGAGGAACGACGAAAATCGCTCTAGGATGTCTGTATCCTCCAACGTTGTATGAAAGCCTTCTATTCTTCTACTTTCTGGGGCTATTATATTGCACGCAGGCGACTTTGGCCATGCGTCAGGTGATTCGACCATCCAGTTACGGCCATTCCACCATAGTGTGGTGGTTGTAAGGTGCAGGGGTTTGCAGCCTCTTGTTCCAAGATCCGCAGGGTTATCAGCACTGGCTACGTGTCGCCAAGTTGCTGGCCCAACCAAGTCAATGATTTGAGCTGTGCGGTTAGAAACGTATGTTTTCCACGTATGTGGTGGCTTTTCTAGCCATGCTAGCACGATTTCTGAATCGGACCATAGATATAGTTTCCGATCGCTCAGGTTTAAATGTGCTTGCACGGTCGAGGCTAGTTTTGCGAGCAGGGGTGTGCCGCATAGCTCGAGCCGTGGGAGGCTTACGGTCTTAAGAGGTGCGACCTTGGCCTTTGCCACTAATAAGTGACTTGTTGTTTTGCCATCGTGCTGGGTTCGCACATAAATAGCAGCGCAGTATGCTTTCTCAGAAGCATCGCAAAAGCCGTGGATTTCGACTTCATGATCGGGTGAGAAATTCACCCACCGAGGTATTTGTATCTCGGAGATAGTGTGCAAGTTACTTGCAAATTGGGACCATTTTATTAAGCGGAGTGGTTTCACCTCTTGTTGTTGTTGTAACACTACGTTGCCCTGCCTAGGTAGTCAGTATCAACCTTACAGAATATTGTCATCGAACTCTTCTAACGGAAGTCCTAGACACCTAGCGGCTTCAACAGGGGAGGACCAGAGGGATATGGGTGTTAGAAGAGTAGGCTCGGATGAGCAGACAAAAAGATGGTTAGTAGTATGGGGGGACAAGCCGCATGCCGGACAAACATTAGGCAAGTCGGGGTTCAGTCTGGATAGGTAAGAGTTTAACCTATTACAATATCCAGACCGGAGTTGGGCCAGCATCACCCTAGTCTCCCTAGGCAGCTCGCGCTCCTCTTCGGCAAAGGGTGGTGTTGTTGCCTGAAGAACGGCGTTCACCGGGAGAGAGCCAACATAGGAATTTACCGAATTCGTGTGGATGAGGGTGAGGGCCTGCCGGTGACCTTAGGATCAAACGGCGTGGAAATCAGGTGCCGGATCTCATCGTAGTGTTTGCGTAGATAGCTCATTATGCTCCTGGGCGGCGTCCGTTCGGATGCTGCGGTTTGCAACAGTTGAACAGGAATTGCCTGGTCAACATCTCGCTATGCTCTTTAACGGCGAGCCTTTTCGCTTCCCTATGTAAGTGATGCTCAGGAGACATAAGAAGACACCCAGTGGCGGTACGAAGGGCGGTGTTTTGGCAAACCTGTAGCCTCGTCCAGTGTGTGTCAGCTAGCCCCGGCGACCATATAGGCGTCGCGTAGCTAGTAACGTTTCTTTGTCTTTACCCCAAGTGCTGCCAGCTGGGGACTTGAGGATTTTGTTACGGCTTTGGACTTTATTGGCAATTGCGGTTACATGAGCGCCGTATTTGAACATGTTATCAAACGTCACCCCTAAGATTTTGGGGTGTGAGACAGTTGGTAGCTTGACACTATCAACGTAGACGTCTAATTCCATGTTCACTTGCGTTGTTCACCACTTCGTCCCAATCGGTTCCATCTAGCCATAATTCTTGAATGAGGATTTTTGCTTGTATCATGATTGGTGCAAGCCATCCTGCGGGGTCAGAAAGTTTTGCCACAGATGACAAAATTTGTCTTTTCGTTTTTGCGGATTTTGCAGATACCGACTCAAGAGTGTAAGAAAATTGGTCTGATATTGCATTCCATTGTATGCCCAGAGTTTTAGTGATGCTCTCTTTTTCGAACTTTAGAAAATTAGTATCTAGCAAGTTTACTTTATTTATTTTCGCCAGTATTTCTGGATGGTTGGAAGTTATCTTTTTTAATGGAAACCCTGCTGATTCGAGGGCTTCGATAACTTGCGCTAGTGACTCGCACGCTAATGGAAGGCTATGGCTGCCCGACAGTATGTCGTCTACGTACGTTTGAGAGCTAAGCACCGGGGCCGCTAGTGGTAATTTGGCTTTTGTATCTTTTGCCAGTTCGTGTAATGTACGAATGGCTAGGAAAGGGGCGCAGTTTACGCCAAATGTCACCGTTTTTGGCTTGTAGTCGCGGATTGGACTGCTAGGTGAATTGCGGAATATAATGCGCTGGTAGTCTTGGTCGTCGTCATGTACTAGGATTTGTCTGTACATTTTTTCGACGTCACCATTGAATACGTATTTATACATCCGCCACTGTAAGATAAGTAGCATTAAGTCGGGTTGTAATGTTGGACCCGTGTATAAAACGTCATTCAGTGAATTGCCTGAGCTTGTGCATTTAGATGCATTGAACACCACTCTTACTTTTGTTGTGAGTTTTTCGGGTTTTATAACCGCGTGGTGTGGGAGATAAAATGAGGCGTGTTTGCCTTTTGTAATTTTTTCATAGGAATTTACTGATTCCATATGATCTAGTGTTAGATATTCCTCAAGAACGTTGTCATATGAGGTTTTTAGCTCGCCTTTTTTAAGTAGGTTTCTTTCCATACTTAGGAACTGCTGTAGCGCAGAGGTTCGTGAGTGACCTAAGGCGAGTGTGTCGGGAAATTGTTGTTTGAATGGTAGTCGTACGACGTACCGCCCGTTTTCTGATCTCGTAGAAGTCTTCACAATACTTGTCGTCAGCTGTAGTAACGGGTATTGGTGGTAGTTCTTCTACCTCCCAGAATTTTCTCAATTGTGACTTAAGATAGTCATTCGAAATATCTTCCACTTGCGTTGTGAAGCTGGAGATTTTCTCTTTGACTTGACCGCTTAAAATCCATCCAAAGATTGTATTTTGGGCTAGTAGGTTGTTGGAGACTTTTGCCAGTGTTTGCTATTTATGTTATAGCTTGGTGGCATATTCGTAAGTCGCGGCAGAACAATAGCCTGTGCTTCTATTCTTTGGTCCGCGCTTGTTGAAACCAGGGCCATGAAGCAGATTTTATTTGAGTTTAGAACAACTCTTCCGCCCGTTCCTGAAATTTCGAAGTTGGCTTGTTTGGTTGGCAGATTTAAGCTTTTTTGGACCTTGGATGCTATAAATGATCGCTGTGATCCTTGATCTATTAAGGCCCTTAGCTTAAATAGTTCTCCTCTGTGTTCGATGGAGACTATTGCTGACGGTAACAGTGTTTTGCTTTCATTTTCTGAATGAAGCGTTTGTACTCTGGCTGCATTTGAGCAGCATGGTTGTTCTTGACAACTTTCGGGATTTTCCGATCTAGCAGTTGCAGTTAGTCCCGTGGTTCTTTTGGCATTTCAATTATTTTGGGCGTTGTTATAATTATTATTATGGAGCATCGAATGATGCCTCCTACGGCAATATGAGCAAGTGTATTGACTCGCACATGTCTGCGAACTGTTTTACTATTATTCCTGCTTGACCTTTTGTTTTATTTCGCAAATGGTATAATTTTTGCGCTTGTGATAGCTTTGGGTGGTTTATGTAAACGGCTGAGAACATGTCTCGGGACGACGGCCATTGCTCATAACCCCCATGAAATACTTCAATATCACAGGCTGGCACTTTAAGATATATGCCTGAACTTGCTTCTTGTTTTTGGGGCAGCTCTACTCGCTGGGGTGGAGTAGGTGCAGTTATAGGCTTAAGAAGTTTGAGTTGATCGGAGATCAAAGCCTTAGTTTCTTCATATTGGTCTAAGCAGTGTTCATATTTTAAATATGCCGAGTTTTTGAAATTTTCGGGCAATTCTGAATCATCTGTTTCGATGATTGCGTCATATGCCGATTGGAGCCGTGTCCATGATCTATCAAGTGATTTTTCCTTCACTTCAAGAACTGATTCTGTATTTTCCTCTATTGGGATTGAGAAGAACCTTGTGCAGTATCTAATGTCACTGTCTGCAATGAATTTTGCAGCTGAAAAATCTTTGCCCTTTTTTTGCTTTGCACCCTGTTTTGACCGGGTGCTTTCAGCTGGGCTGCCTTGAGGCTTTTCTTCTTCACCCATTTTGGGTATGTCTAAAAGTAGATGTGGTGATTTTGGATCCGTTGACATTATTAGTCGAAACTGACCCTCTTTTATGATAAAGGTTTAAACATATGTATTTTTTTTTTTTTTCGGTTAATTTACCGAGCTTTTGTGTTTGCCGGTGTTTATTTTTTTCGCGCGACTGTAGTTCTTCAGTCGTTACCGATTTGAGTCGATTTATAAATGCAAATATTTATGAATATATGCCATTTTTTAAAGGACCGAGATTTTTTAATTGACGCTACTATTGTTTTGTACGCGACTGTAGTTTCTAAATTGGTTTTTTCTTGTTTAAGAAATGTCCAAGACTAATTGTAACTCTTACCGCTTATTTTCCCCTTATATATATTTTGTAACTACTTACAGTATTTTTTGTAAGGTTTTGTCAATTTATAAGTACTTCCACTATTTTTTGGTGGGTATTTTTAGTTGTTAATTTTTTGCTTTGTGGCAAGGGCTATGCTATGTACACGTTTGTGTGTATGTCTATTAGTTTCTATGTAAACAATAGAAGCAATGGATCAAATTTTCTATGCTTTGTTTTGATCAAAGAACTTAATTATATTTTGAGTGCAACTTTGTCGCTGATCAAACTTTTGTTCGAATATGTATGTAAATATATATGTTAATATTTTTCCTTCGATTTCTTCTCTTCTTTAAATTTAGTTACTGCTTATTTTGTTTTACACAATCTTGACTTTGCTTGACTTATTTGTTAGGAAGCAAGCAGAGGGGGATTGCCGGGCAAATTTGCAAGTGGAAACTTGAAATAATAGTTTTGTTGTTGGAAATTAGTTGTGTTTAAGAACACACAAAAAATAAGCACTAATTTGAACTTATATTTTTCTAATGCGCGAATATTTTGTAATATGTCGGTATGTGTATATAATAATTATGTAAATATATATTAAATTTTTCCGCTCTTTTTAATTTTGTATATTGGTTTTGTTGTGAGGGATAATGCAAGTGTTACTTGCAATTTTAGCGGAATTTTTGTTTTTGCTAGCACAAGGAAATGAACATAGACTTTTTTGGTGAAATTATTTTCAGTTATCGAAAAACTTGTTGCTATGCAAATGATCAATTTTAAATAAATGGTCAAGATTTGACTTACGTGATCACTCCTGTTAGGGGCAGGGGTACTTATCTCACTTGTTTTATTTGTTGTGTGTTGTTGTTGCCCTTATAAGTGTTATTAAAATTGTTGTTTTTATTTAAATTATTCGCGCCCGAAATGTTTATTTAGTGGACTGTATTAGTTTTTGTTTGTGTTAATCGTTGATATCTCTGTGCCCATATATGTATGTATGTATATAAAATTTTGTCACTTGGGCTTTTATATTTTACGATTTTATAAATTTTTTTGTTAACTTTGCCTCTTTTATTTATTGTTGGACTGTAATTTTTTTTGTCCATAGGTGCCTTTCTCCTTGGCGAAGGAGGACCATATATTATTTAGCACTAATGTTGCACCTTTCACTGCACTACACCTTTGCACTCACTTTCTTACTTTAAATCAATCGAAAGAATAATTGTCTTAAAAATTGTAAATATATTTATTCGGTGTTTGCTCAGGCGCTAAGTGACCGTCTTGCTCGAGATTTACGAATTTGTGTTTTTTGTTTACAAAAGTCTGTTGGTGTTGACAAATTATGTGTGCGTGACTGTGTGTGTGTGTGGTGTGGTGAATGTTGGCGGCAGGGTTGTATACGCCAGTGTTGTGGCTAATCTAGCCATCCCGGCCCCCCTAGGCGAGTGATCAGCCTAGCAGTCTTTGCAGCTGCTGCAGGGTCGCCACCACGTTACTAAGCCCGGTTGGGCGACGTCGCACTGTGAATCGAATAGAACAAGCTAGCTGGACAAAAGTGACCATTGAATTTTAAATAAAAATATATTGTAGATGACAGCTAATAGTCCAAATATCACGAGTCAAAAAAAATTTTACTTAATATTTGATGATGTGGATGTGGAACTAGCTGCTAATCTCAGAAAAACGTGTTTTGATTTGCCTAAATTTATAATTCTGGACGTCTCACGGTTTTTAATATAACTTTATTACTGCGTTGTTTTTTCGTGTAATTTAAAATGGATGTGATGGTAAACAGTGCGTACTATTCATATGATATAAAGTTTTTTATTTGGACCATGTTGTTGTTTGAAAAGTTATATTTTTTTTGCAAATTTTTACATTTGTTAGAGAAAAAGTAGTAGTATTCCACCAGCTTCCAGTCTGAAATTTATGTAAATCATAGCCGTGGCTCCGTAGCCTCTAAATGTACAAATTTCGTTCAGCACAAATTGGTCCAACTATTTTTTTTTTCTAGCTTATTGCTTCTCGATTAAAAAAAAGGTTGTGCAGACCCTGTTAATAGTTGTTCAGATGTGGAAAGTACTGATAGTGATTGTGAGTTATTTACATTTTAATTTATATTACTTATAGCAATAAGGATATCTTTGAAGTATTTTTAGTTTAATGTTAACATAGAATGAGTTATTTCAACGAAAATAAACTTGCATTGTTTTTAACCCTTCTGCTATGTTTGGATCAATTTGACCCAATTTTAGGAAAAACTTAACGAAACTCATAGGTTTCTTTCATAGATTCATGTTGATTCTTCTTCCACTTGTTTCCTGCATTAAATAGAGGGGTTTGCTAACAAACTAAAACCATAATGGTTTTCAACACTACTAAAAATATCTGAAAGTGTTTTTGCTACACTTAATGTGTTACTGGGTCAATTTGACCCACCATGTGATTTAGTATACCCTAATGTATACATTTTTAGGAAACTATTATAAAGAACAGTATTTATGGAAAATTGCATAAATTTTTCCTATTTTTCGCATACCATCTTTATCAATTATTGAAAGCTTCATTGGTACTAACAAATCTGCGAACCTCTGTTTTATGCATGAGTGCAAAAAACACTTTGTATGTCGTAGAAAATTTGCCGCTTCTTCTTCACTGTCATAGAGAAACATACTTCGCAATTAGCAGCTTAGTGTGTAAAAACTGCCAGTAAAACATTAACCAATAAATACAAATCTTTTCTATATTAAATAATAAATGATTTTAGATGAAAACAAAATGAAGTTTGGTTAAAAAAATTGACCCAAAACACTAAAAGTGTGATTTTTTTCTAACGTAGAAGAAGGGTTAATGAAATAATTTTTGTATTGACAAATCAGACAAAACAAACAAATGGAATAAAAATAATTATTAATTTCAATGTTTGGCTGTAAATATCTTTTTAATGGAGATAAATGAAAAATCGATTTTTTGTTTCTGGCCCACCCTAGTACGTATGTATATTATCCAACCATATTTTGTCCTTAGACTTCATTTTTACCTAAATGTGCACAATATACATGGATACAGTCATTTAAGTCCGAAAATCCCATAAAATAATTTTGTCCAGCTACCCTGTTCTATTCGATTCACTGTGCGTCGGCCTCGACTTGCTGGCTGTCGCTGGTGCGTGGATGCTGCTGAATGTCGATAACGGGCCGCGGGATGATTCCATGTACGCGGACGCTGTTGCTGCGACCAGGTAGCCCGATGTGTGTGTGTGACGCGGGGGCGTGGTGCGGAAAGTGGCTGGGGCCTTGAGCGCGCCTGTTGACGCCCAGCTTGGTTACGGTGCAGGAGCGTATGGTGAGGCCTGTCGCACAGGTGGCACATGAGGGGGCATGCCACAGTGCCAAGCAGTTTAATATCTCGATAGAAGAAAAAGTGGAGTTATACCACTTGTGCTTTAGAGGGCTCATATATAGATTATCACTCTTCTCCCACCTTCTCTTTCGTATTCTCTTTCTTGTTCTCTTAGTTCATAAGTACAAATTATTCTCTTTAAACCTTTACTACAGCTCATTGATTAACCGTTACATTTAAGTTTAGTTTTAAGCTTCATTAGTCGTTAACAAAAATATGTGAAATCAGTTAGAGAATAAAGTTGATGTTAAACAGAAGCACAACCACTCCTTTATTGGCGCAGTCGGTAAAAACCAAAAAGTGTCACGATTTGCATAAAGTAATTAAAAACGTGCACATTGTTCGAAAAGAACTTTTGTGTTATAATCAAATTATTGTGATTAACTATTGAAACAAATTTTAAAAGGCAAATGCTATGCAAAGTAAGAGCCATAAGAACAATTTTCGAAAAGAAAAGTGAAAACCAAATTATGTATGTAGTTTGGAAGAAAAATGTACATTTATCTATGTATGCGCATATTGTGAACTAATATAATAAAAAAAAAATTATTAAACGACATTTTTTTTAACAAAACAAAAGTTGATTAAGTGAATAAATAAAGAAGAATTGAAATTCAAAAAACAATAAAAAAAATAAGAAAAAAAACTTGCTGTGAAAGAAAAATTTGCCATTATTAGAAACTGTAGTGTGAAAAAAACAGTAGTTCAAAAGCCGTTATAATGAACTCAATGTAAGAAAACAAAAAGTCGATGAATACATATTTGATAACTTAAAAAGAAGCGAGACAAAAACTTTGCAAAAATACGCCACATAATTGTTACACTTGCAATAAAAGAAAGCAAGAACAAATTAATTGAGTTGAAATGAACAATTAGAGCGAAGAGAGCACATTTTCGTCACCAAGAATTCAAGGTCATCTTTACCCAAACTTATCACCTTCAACAACAGCTTCACCAACAACCAATTAGGAATTTTGAAGAGGGAAAATTTAAATGAGAGACCAACGAAGTTCCTTGTGCACAGCATAACATTTTTTTTTTTTTAGCGGAAACCCGAACAAGTACATAGTATAAGGTATTTTATTATCGTTATTTACATACATACATACATATTTATTCAAAACAAACAAAAAAAATGGAAGGTCTTGATCAAAATACTAAATTTAAACTTATTTCGTCCAATCTTAAAAGTCTTTCAAATTTTGATGGCGATAGTAATGCTTTAATAAATTTTGTTGAGAGAATAGATTCTATGTGTGATGTTCTTGATTCGTTTGGAGATATGTAGAAAAAAAGGGTAATTAGGAATTTTAAAAGATAAAATAACCGGAGATGCAAGACAAACTTTTCTTATTAATGGTAACCTAAGTACTTGGCCTGAAATAAAAAGTATTTTAATTCAGTATTATGGTGAGAAAAATTCAGCGGACGAACTTATAGACAAAATTAGAGCGTGTCGTTGTGACTCTACCATAGAAAATTTTAATAATAAATTAAACACCTATTTGTGTCGATAAAATAATGCGTTGTATTTCAGCAACAATAACAATGGTCATGATTCGGAAGTAAGTAGTAATGCTAGAATTGCTTTACATTCATTTACACATGGATTGCCAGAGCCAGTTAAGAGTATTATTGTTAGTCGCAATCCTTAAAGTTTGAGAGAGGCATTTGAAATTATAAAAACAAATGGCTATTTAAAGTACAACAACAATAATACATTTCTCAACAACTTTAACAATCAGGGGCAATATTCAACTAACCGTAGTCGAAATTTCAGTAGAAATGTAACCCAAAAATAAAATAACGACAGTCGATTTCGATATGAGCAACAGCCAAATAACAGCAACAGATATTTTCACCAACGAACTTATGTTAATAGAGATGTTCAGCAGCAAGCACTAACAAATGACAACAGAGATTTACAACAGCAACCAACTGACGGTAACCGATTTGAACAATACAATCATTTTGACTGTTACGAACGCCGACCAACATGTTCGATGCAAACTAGAACATACAACAATAGTAATCAGACTAGAAGATCCAACAACACCTCTAGGGTAAATAATAATTTAGCAAACCGTTTTGAGCAAACTAATAACAACAACAATAGACAAAATTATATAAATAATACGAATGGTGTTGAACCTATGGATGTAGGTATCAACCAAACTGGACCAAATTTTCAAGAGACCTGCCTGCAAGACTACCCTATATAGTTATTAGCACACCAGTGAAAAAGCTTAAATTTGTAGTAGACACTGGTCATCCGCTGTTGTTGCTATGTTTCAAAATTTCTTCCTGGTGGCGATTGATACGCATAGTCGCATACTGTATTAAATTTATCAACAAGACACGTCGTCGTCAGGAGCTCCAAGGTGACTCGTTCATGTCGACAAATGAACTTAAAAACGCCCGAAATCATATTTTAAAGTGCGTGCAATGGCATGCATTCCCTAAAGATATCAGTCAATTGCAAAACTCACAACAACTACATCTAAAATCTACACTTATTCGATATTCGCCATTCATAGATCAGTTTGGTGTGCTCCGGGTTGGTGGTCGCATAAAACACGCCGATATCAACTATGATATAAAGTTTCCTATTCTAAATACTACCTAAAGCTGGTAATCTTTCGCTACTCATCGTAAGGCACACGCATGAAATCAACATACATGCTGGTGTCCAGGCAACATTCGCTCTGATTCGTCAACAATTTTGGATTTTGGGTTGCAGAAATCTCGTAAGGAAGGTCGTATTTAATTGCAACTTATGGGCAATCTACCGTCAGCAAGAGTCCAGCCCAGTCGATGTTTCCTGCATTGCGGACTACGTGCATGTAAGTGACAGTACTGATTGTTCCCTTAGTCCTGAAGACCTAAATGATGCTTTTGTGTGCCGTGTTTCTCCTAATTGTGCTAATACTTGTTCTATTTCCAGCCCTGCCTCTGTAGAGCCTATCTCGCAAGCATTTGAGTTTAAAGCCGTGTCCGAATTTGATGTGGCGAGGTGCATCTATAAGATAAGGTCGAATGCAATCGGTGAGGATATGATACCCATCAAATTTGTAAAAATAATAGCACCCTATATTCTGCCTACTCTATCACATGTCCTTAATCACAGTATTACAACCTCATGCTTCCCTGATAAGTGGAAAATTGCCACTGTGCGACCTATTGCGAAAAACAAGTCTGCCAACACTCCCAGTGATTTTCGACCGATTAGCATTTTGCCAGCTCTCTCAAAGGTCTTCGAGATGTTGTTGTCCGAGCAAATTCACTCTCATATCGATACCTTTGACTTGTTGTCCACTTATCAGTCTGGCTTCAGACCAAAGCGCAGTTGCTCTACGGCTGTTTTAAAAATTTTAGACGATATTAGAGTACCTTTTGACAAACACCAACTTAGTTTATTATGTTTACTTGACTTCTCGAAAGCCTTTGACTCTGTTAATTGTGACTTGCTTTGCATGAAATTGAAAAATTACTTTGGTTTTGGTGACTCCGCAACGCGGCTTATGCGGAGCTATTTAACGGGTAGATCTCAACGTGTCAAAATCGGCTCCGAAACTTCAGGTCTAAAACCACTACTTTCTGGGGTTCCCCAAGGATCGATACTCGGGCCATTGCTATTTAGTATGTTCATTAAGGCGCCTCACGCTCCATACAAAAAAAAATGGACACTCTGTTTCCATCGGAATTATAAACTTCAATGTATTCTAAGACCTTGGTCAAAATATTTCGAAAAAATATTAAGATTTACCGGAGCTAAACCGCGTTAAAAAAACGCTAAAAATATCGTTTTTTATGTATAAAAGGAGTATGAAAAAACATTTTCTAATAAAAAGCACCTGAGATGATGAATTAGCTGGAGTACAAAAGGTGAGCATAAAAAATTTGAAAATTTTATCAACGCAATCCAAATATTGAGATGTATGATGCTGTTTTTTGGTCATATTTCGAGGGGTAGCTTTGTGGAAAACTTTAATAACTCAGCCAATTATTGACGGATTTGGACGATTAGGATATCATTTGAAAGGTATTTTCGAGACGTTGCCATTTCTACAAAATTTAATATTTTTTGGTCCAATTTTAAACATTGCGAATATTAGCACACAGGTATACAATATTAGTATTGATACAATTTTTAAACTTTTTTGTGCTTACCTTTTGCACTCTATCATCATAGATGCTTTTTATTAAAAAATATTTTTTCCTACTCCTTTTATACATAAAAAAGGATATTTTTAGCGTTTTTTTAACGCGGTTTAGCTCCGGTAAATCTTAATATTTTTTCGAAATATTTTGGGGCAGCCCTTAGAAAAGAGTGAATTTTGAAATTCCAGTGGAAACAGTGCCCATTTTTTTGGCGAGGCACCTTAATGTTCATAAATGATATATTTTATGTTTGTAAGCATGCACAAATGCACGCCTATGCTGACGATGTCCAGTTGTACTTATCCGGAAACCACGAAGAGGTAAGCGTAATCTGTTCGAAGTTAAATAATGACTTAGCATCTATCTATGACTGGGCGATGAAAAATGACTTATGTCTTAATAGCGATAAATCTTATGTGCTACCCATAGCTAAAAAAAGGATAAGTTTATTAAATATTCCTACTTTATACATTGCCGATAAACCTTTAAAACTCGTTTCCAAGGTAACCAACCTTGGGTTCATAATTAACTCAACCTTAACTTGCGATGATCATGTTAACTCGGTGGTTGGTAAAGTTTACAATGTTCTACGAAACTTGCACATGTCTTCGATTTACACACCAATCAATATAAGAAGACAGCTAGCTATTCAATTAATTATGCCAATCATTTGCTACTCTGAGCTGGTCTATAGTAAAATGAGTTCTCAGTCAGCTCACAAAATTGATGTAGTCTTTAACCACGTTACACGTTATGTGTTTGGGATAGCTAAGTACGACCATATATCTGATTGGAGATCAAGCTTATTAGGATGTCAGATTTCGGATTACCTCAAAGCTAGAAATTGTGTTTTTCTTTACCGACTGATGGTATATAAAGAGCCCAGCTATTTATATGAGAAACTGGTTTTCCCCCGGTCTGCTCGATCTAATGATTTGATGATACCAACCTACAACTACTTGGCATCTTCACGCCTGTTCTTCGTCAATGCTATCCGTATATGGAACTCTATTCCATCATCCATTCGTAGTAGCCTGAGTAAAAGCAATTTTAAGACCGTTCTTTATAAGTACTTCCGTTAATTATAAGTATGTATTTTAGTTCGCCATTTAAAGTTACCTGCCTTCTAGTCAATAAACGCGAGTATATTCACTGTCTTATTTTTGTGAAATCTATTTATCTTATCTACTAATTTTAATTACTCTACCATTATTTTTTATTTTTACTGTTATATATTTGTTGCAATGTTCTTGTTATTACCTTTGTTTACATTTAAGTTTTGTTGTACTATAAAAGATCATAGATCTTATTGTACTAATATCTTTCAATAAATGAATGAATGAATATTAAGCATATTTTGAATGCGGTGCGAACTCCGCGTGCAAATGCTCATGCAGAGCGTACGAATCGCACGGTTTTGTCGATGCTTTTACCATCTACGACTACGGATAGTAAATGGGATAGCGAATTAATACAATGAAAAACGGAACCACTAATAAAACGCCACACGAACTATTGTTCAATTTTAAACCCCGAGATATACTACAAAATAAACCTATTCTTGCACTTAACAATGATAACCAAACAAATTGTGACATTGAACAAAGTTCGGAAAGAGGCTGCTACACGAATTAATGAAACGCGAGTTATGTGGAATGGAAATAAATAGTTAGGCTTGCAATAAGTCCATTGCTGCCAGCAACAATGTAGTCTGGCTTAATTTCATATATGTTCATATATACTTATAGCCATCAAAAGCCAAGTAGGTTTCTGATTGTCACACATAAATTCATTTGTGTATACATACATACACACCTACATAAACATTCAAGTATGCCTGGTATACTTGAATGCTATAGCATTCAAAATCCGTGGGAATGCTGAGTAAGCAAATAGGGCTGGACTGCGAAGATATACATACATATGTATATGCAATTATGTACGTTAGGTTATATATGCTTTAGGCTAAGGAAATAACTTATGTATGTATTATGGGTTAGAAAAGACGGAGTTGGATATTGTAAAGGCAGTTGCCGCTAATACCTCCGTCGACCCAGCCGTATCTCGGTCCGGTTCTAATAACATTTAAGTGAAAACACTCCTTAATACTAAAAAAAGTGAAATTATATTGTAATATTAAAAAACGGTGTTTGCCTTATCTATATATATAAAATTCAAATTATGTAAATATATATGTATGTAGGTATAGATCGACTTGCGTCCTAAACTTATAAACCGATCGTAACCAAATTTTACACACCCACTGTACATCTTCCAGGGATGGTCACAGGCTAAAAAATATTTTGATATATATAGGGGGCGTGGCACCTCCCATACAAATGGAATTTTCCATTGTCCGTATCTCCGGAAGTATTTATGTTAGACCATTGAAACTCGGTAAGGGGTTATATGGGATCGATCCATACCACCTCCAAAACAACTGGGTATAACGAAAAAGTGGGCGTGGCACCTCCCATACGAATGAAATACTTCTTAGTCGATATCTCTGGAACTATTTAGGTTAGACCACTGAAATTTGGTGAGAGATTATATGAGATCGATCCCTACCACCATCAAAAAAACTGGGGATAACGAAAGAGGGGGCGTGGCACCTCCCATACGAATGAAATACTTCTTAGTCGATATCTTTGGAAGTATTTAGGTTAGACCACTGAAATTTGGTGAGAGATTATATGGAATCGATCCCTACCACCTCCAAAAAAACTGGGGATAACGAAAAAGTGGGCGTGGCACCTCCCATACGAATGAAATACTTCTTAGTCGATATCTCTGGAACTATTTAGGTTAGACCACTGAAATTTGGTAAGGGGTTATATGGAATCGATCCCTACCACCTCCAAAAAAAACTGGGGATAACGACGGTGTGGGCGTGGCACCTCCCATACGAATGAAATACTTCTTAGTCGATATCTCTGGAAGTATTTAGGTTAGATCATTGAAACTTGGTTAGGGGTTATATGCAATCGATCCCTACCACCTCCAAAAAAACTGGGGATAACGAAAAAGGGGGCGTGGCACCTCCCATACGAATGAAATACTTCTTAGTCGATATCTTTGGAAGTATTTAGGTTAGACCACTGAAATTTGGTGAGAGATTATATGGAATCGATCCCTACCACCTCCAAAAAAACTGGGGATAACGACAGTGTGGGCGTGGCACCTCCCATACGAATGAAATACTTCTTAGTCGATATCTCTGGAAGTATTTAGGTTAGATCATTGAAACTTGGTTAGGGGTTATATGGAATCGATCCCTACCACCTCCAAAAAAAACTGGGGATAACGACAGTGTGGGCGTGGCACCTCCCACACAAATAAAATTTTTCATTGTCCGTATCTGTGGAAGTATTCGGGTTACACCACTGAAATTTGGTGAGGGGTTATACGAGATCGATCCCTACCACCTCCAAAAAAATTGGGGTTAACGAAAATGGGGGCGTGGCACCTCCCATACTAATTTTTCAAGCTAAATATCTCCAAAAGTATTTAAGGCAGGAACCTGGAAATTGGTATAGAGCTAAATGATATCAAAACAATTTTCGCGCATAAAAGTGGGGTTATCGTAAAAGTGTTTAAAGTTAGGACCTGCAAATTGATCAGGAGATTGATGATATCAATAGTTCCCGTGTAGGAAAATTTTTTCGCTATTTACTTATGCTCCGGGACAGAAAACTAAAAATTTTGTGTATCGTGTAGCCTTAAACGGAATACTAAAATTTTATATTTTTGAAGTTGTATGCACAATGAAGTAGTGAAAAATTAATAAAAAAATCTATTTTGGGAAGAACGAAGTTTGCCGGGTCAGCTATATTTTATGTATGTATATAAATATGAAATCTTAAAGTATATTATTGATTTTGAAAGGCCCCCTAACTACTTACATCCCGAGCAACGCCGGGTACCCTGCTAGTCATTTATATTTGTTACTGCAAAACCAAAGAAATTCGTTAACTTCCTCCTGCCCCAGTTTACCCCCGGGAGGTAAACATAACTGGCGCAGTCGCGGCAAAACCCTACGGAAAAAAAAGTTAATTAATTAAAAATCAGATCTAAATCAAAAATTAAAAATTTTTTTTTTTTTCAATAAAAAATGTCACAACAAAATTTGGATTACAACTAAAACAACAACAGCAGTAGCAAGAAAAACAAAAACCGGTTAATCAGTGAAAAACAAACAAGAAAAAAAAAATAGTCTCAAAATTTGCAGAAGAACCAAATAAATAAGAAAACGGAAAAATTAATAACAACAACAGCAATTAGAAACGTTACAATTAAAAAACAAAAACAAAACATAATACAAAAATATTAAAAGTATTTAAATAAAAAAAAAGGAAAATAATTTTAAATTGATAATAGCGGCAACTCAACGCAAGGTAATCAGCGGCATACGGAAAGTGGAATACGTAACTGAAGAAACATAACTGAAGGAAACGAATAAGTGGAGCGACCGGCTGTAGAGCATAAGGAAGTGGAATAAGGACGTCCTGACGGCACAACTTTGATCGGTAAGCAGACTAAGCCGAAGAGGGGCAAAAGTGAAGTGTGATACAGGAAGTTCCTTTTTATTTGTTTTTAAGTAGTGATTCTTGTTGAATGAAAAGCTGGCACAGCGAGGTTAACGAAATTTTGTATGAAAAAAAAAGTGCTCGGGCTTAAAACAGCGTTGTAAGCTAGATTTTTAAGATGTTGTATTCAACGAGTTAAGAATCTATATATATAAAATTCAAATTATGTAATCTATATATATAAAATTAAAATTATGTAAATATATAGGTATAGATCCACTTGCGTCCTAAACGAATAAGCCGATCGTAACCAAATTTTACACACCCACTGGATATCTTCCTGGGATGGTCACAGGCTAAAAAATATTTTGATATATATAGGGGGCGTGGCACCTCCCATACAACTGGAATTTTCCATTGTCCGTATCTCTAGAAGTATTTATCTTAGACCATTGAAACTCGGTAAGGGGTTATATGGGATCGATCCCTACCACCTCCAAAACAACTGGGTGTAACGAAAAAGTGGGCGTGGCACCTCCCATACGAATGAAATACTTCTTAGTCGATATCTCTGGAACTATTTAGGTTAGACCACTGAAATTTGGTGAGAGATTATATGAGATCGATCCCTACCACCTCCAAAACAACTGGGGATAACGAAAAGGGGGGCGTGGCACCTCCCATACGAATGAAATACTTCTTAGTCGATATCTCTGGAAGCATTTAAGTTAGACCACTGAAAATTGGTGAGAGGTTATATCAGATCGATCCCTACCACCTCCAAAAAAACTGGGGATAACGAAAAAGGGGGCGTGGCAATTCCCATACGATTGAAATACTTCTTAGTCGATATCTCTGGAAGTATTTTTGTTAGACTATTGAAACTTGGTAAGGGGTTATATGGAATCGATCCCTACCACCTCCAAAAAAACTGGGTATAATGACAAAGTGGGCGTGGCACCTCCTATACAAACTTAATTTTTCAAGCTGAATATCTCTAAAAGGATTTAAGGCAGGGACCTAGAAATTGTTACAGAGCTATATGCTATTAAAACAATTTTTGCGCATAAAAGTGGGGGTTATCGGAAAAGGGGGCATGGCACCTCTCATACAAACTAAATTTTTCAAGATGAAAGCGTTTAAGGTTGGGACCTGAAAATTGATCAGGAGATTAACGATATCAATAGCTCTATGTGGCGTGTTTCCGTGAAGGAAAACCGTCCTCGCTATTTATTTACGCTCCGGGACAGAAAATAAAAAATTTTGTGCATCGTGCAGCCATAATTTGAATACTAAAATTAAATATAAAGGGTTTAGAACCAAATGGATCTAAGTGACTCCGAAATTGATTTGAGATATTCAAGTTTAAAGTTTACTGCCTTTTGAAAATTATATGTAAAACCTGGGTAGGGCGTTTATTGTATGGGAAATAGATGACACTACAATGTCCGAAATGACTTGGATCTCTTTGCCAACAAATAAACACCATATTTCACTATACAAATGTGGGTATAACTCACACTTAAATAATTTTAGGTCTGAGCCCTTAATATTGTAAGTTGTATACGCAATGAAGTGAAAAATTTTTAATTTTCTATTAAAAAAAAATGCCGGTGTAATTACAATTTTTGAAATGAAATTAATAAAAAAATCTATTTTATATAAATATGAAATCTTAAAGTATATTATTGATTTTGAAAGGTCCCCTAACTACTTACATCCCGAGCAACGCCGGGTACCCTGCTAGTCTATATATATAAAATTCAAATTATGTAAATATATATGTATGTATGTAGGTATAGATCGACTTGCGTCCTAAACTTATAAACCGATCGTAACCAAATTTTACACACCCACTGTACATCTTCCAGGGATGGTCACAGGCTAAAAAATATTTTGATATATATAGGGGGCGGGGCACCTCCGATACAAATGGAATTTTCCATTGTCCGTATCTCTGGAAGTATTTAGGTTAGATCATTGAAACTTGGTTAGGGGTTATATGGAATCGATCCCTACCACCTCCAAAAAAAAAACTGGGGATAACGAAAAAGGGGGCGTGGCACCTCCCATACGAATGAAATACTTCTTAGTCGATATCTCTGGAACTATTTAGGTTAGACCACTGAAATTTGGTGAGAGATTATATGAGATCGATCCCTACCACCTCCAAAACAACTGGGTATAACGAAAAAGTGGGCGTGGCACCTCCCATACGAACGAAATACTTCTTAGTCGATATCTCTGGAAGTATATAGGTTAGATCATTGAAACTTCGTGAGGGGTTATATGGGATCGTTCCCTACCACCTCCAAAACAACTGGGTGTAACGAAAAAGTGGGCGTGGCACCTCCCATACAAATGGAATTTTTCATTGTCCGTATCTCTCTAAGTATTCGGGTTACACCACTGAAATTTGGTGAGGGGTTATACGAGTAATTAATTTAATTTTTCAAGCTAAATATCTCTAAAAGTATTTAAGGCAGGAACCTGGAAATTGGTATAGAGCTAAATGATATCAAAACAATTTTTGCGCATAAAAGTGGGGTTATCGTAAAAGCGTTTAAAGTTAGGACCTGAAAATTGATCAGGAGATTAATGATATCAATAGTTCCCGTGTAGGAAAATTTTTTTCGCTATTTACTACGCTCCGGGACAGAAAACTAAAAATTTTGTGTATCGTGTAGCCTTAAACGGAATACTAAAATTTTATATATTTGAAGTTGCATGCAAAATGAAGTAGTGAAAAATTAATAAAAAAAGTCTATTTTGGGAAGAAAGAAGTTTGCCGGGTCAGCTATCTATATATATAAAATTCAAATTATGTAAATATATATGTATGTAGGTATAGATCGACTTGCGTCCTAAACTTATAAACCGATCGTAACCAAATTTTACACACCCACTGTACATCTTCCAGGGATGGTCACAGGCTAAAAAATATTTTGATATATATAGGGGGCGTTGCACCTCCCATACAAATGGAATTTTCCATTGTCCGTATCTCTGGAAGTATTTATGTTAGACCATTGAAACTCGGTAAGGGGTTATATGGGATCGATCCATACCACCTCCAAAACAACTGGGTATAACGAAAAAGTGGGCGTGGCACCTCCCATACGAATGAAATACCTCTTAGTCGATATCTCTGGAAGCATTTAAGTAAGATCATTGAAACTTGGTTAGGGGTTATATGGAATCGATCCCTACCACCTCCAAAAAAACTGGGGATAACGACAAAGTGGGCGTGGCACCTCCCATACGAATGAAATACTTCTTAGTCGATATCTCTGGAACTATTTAGGTTAGACCACTGAAATTTGGTGAGAGATTATATGAGATCGATCCCTACCACCTCCAAAAAAAACTGGGGATAACGAAAAAGGGGCGTGGCACCTCCCATACGAATGAAATATTTCTTAGTCGATATCTCTGGAAGTATTTTTGTTAGATCATTGAAACTCGGTAAGGGGTTATATGGGATCGATCCCTACCATCTCCAAAACAACTGGGTGTAACGAAAAAGTATGCGTGGCACCTCCCATACAAATGGAATTTTTCATTGCCCGTATCTCTCTAAGTATTCGGGTTACACCACTGAAATTTGGTGAGGGGTTATACGATTAATTAATTTAATTTTTCAAGCTAAATATCTCTAAAAGTATTTAAGGCAGGAACCTGGAAATTGGTATAGAGCTAAATGATATCAAAACAATTTTTGCGCATAAAAGTGGGGTTATCGTAAAAGCGTTTAAAGTTAGGACCTGAAAATTGATCAGGAGATTAATGATATCAATAGTTCCCGTGTAGGAAATATTTTTTCGCTATTTACTTACGCTCCGGGACAGAAAACTAAAAATTTTGTGTATCGTGTAGCCTTAAACGGAATACTAAAATTTTATATTTTTGAAGTTGTATGCACAATGAAGTAGTGAAAAATTTATAAAAAAATCTATTTTGGGAAGAACGAAGTTTGCCGGGTCAGCTATCTATCTGTATATATAAAATTCAAATTATGTAAATATATATGTATGTAGGTATAGATCGACTTGTGTCCTAAACTTATAAACCGATCGTAATCAAATTTTACACACCCACTGTACATCTTCCAGGGATGGTCACAGGCTAAAAAATATTTTGATATATATAGGGGGCGTGGCACCTCCCATACAAATGGAATTTTCCATTGTCCGTATCTCTGGAAGTATTTATGTTAGACCATTGAAACTCGGTAAGGGGTTATATGGGATCGATCCATACCACCTCCAAAACAACTGGGTATAACGAAAAAGTGGGCGTGGCACCTCCCATACGAATGAAATACTTCTTAGTCGATATCTCTGGAACTATTTAGGTTAGACCACTGAAATTTGGTGAGAGATTATATGAGATCGATCCCTACCACCTCCAAAAAAAAAACTGGGGATAACGAAAAAGGGGGCGTGGCACCTCCCATACGAATGAAATACTTCTTAGTCGATATCTCTGGAACTATTTAGGTTAGACCACTGAAATTTGGTGAGAGATTATATGAGATCGATCCCTACCACTTCCAAAAAAAACTGGGGATAACGAAAAAGGGGGCGTGGCACCTCCCATACGAATGAAATACTTCTTAGTCGATATCTCTGGAAGTATTTAGGTTAGACCACTGAAATTTGGTGAGGGGTTATATGGACTCGTTCCTTACCCCCTCCAAAAAAACTGGGGATAACGACAAAGTGGGCGTGGCACCTCCCATACGAATGAAATACTTCTTAGTCGATATATCTGGAAGTATTTAGGTTAGACCACTGAAATTTGGTGAGAGATTATATGAGATCGATCCCTACCACCTCCAAAACAACTGGGTATAACGAAAAAGTGGGCGTGGCACCTCCCATACGAACGAAATACTTCTTAGTCGATATCTCTGGAAGTATATAGGTTAGATCATTGAAACTTCGTGAGGGGTTATATGGGATCGTTCCCTACCACCTCCAAAACAACTGGGTGTAACGAAAAAGTGGGCGTGGCACCTCCCATACAAATGGAATTTTTCATTGTCCGTATCTCTCTAAGTATTCGGGTTACACCACTGAAATTTGGTGAGGGGTTATACGAGTAATTAATTTAATTTTTCAAGCTAAATATCTCTAAAAGTATTTAAGGCAGGAACCTGGAAATTGGTATAGAGCTAAATGATATCAAAACAATTTTTGCGCATAAAAGTGGGGTTATCGTAAAAGCGTTTAAAGTTAGGACCTGAAAATTGATCAGGAGATTAATGATATCAATAGTTCCCGTGTAGGAAAATTTTTTTCGCTATTTACTACGCTCCGGGACAGAAAACTAAAAATTTTGTGTATCGTGTAGCCTTAAACGGAATACTAAAATTTTATATATTTGAAGTTGCATGCAAAATGAAGTAGTGAAAAATTAATAAAAAAATCTATTTTGGGAAGAAAGAAGTTTGCCGGGTCAGCTATCTATATATATAAAATTCAAATTATGTAAATATATATGTATGTAGGTATAGATCGACTTGCGTCCTAAACTTATAAACCGATCGTAACCAAATTTTACACACCCACTGTACATCTTCCAGGGATGGTCACAGGCTAAAAAATATTTTGATATATATAGGGGGCGTTGCACCTCCCATACAAATGGAATTTTCCATTGTCCGTATCTCTGGAAGTATTTATGTTAGACCATTGAAACTCGGTAAGGGGTTATATGGGATCGATCCATACCACCTCCAAAACAACTGGGTATAACGAAAAAGTGGGCGTGGCACCTCCCATACGAATGAAATACCTCTTAGTCGATATCTCTGGAAGCATTTAAGTAAGATCATTGAAACTTGGTTAGGGGTTATATGGAATCGATCCCTACCACCTCCAAAAAAACTGGGGATAACGACAAAGTGGGCGTGGCACCTCCCATACGAATGAAATACTTCTTAGTCGATATCTCTGGAACTATTTAGGTTAGACCACTGAAATTTGGTGAGAGATTATATGAGATCGATCCCTACCACCTCCAAAAAAAACTGGGGATAACGAAAAAGGGGCGTGGCACCTCCCATACGAATGAAATATTTCTTAGTCGATATCTCTGGAAGTATTTTTGTTAGATCATTGAAACTCGGTAAGGGGTTATATGGGATCGATCCCTACCATCTCCAAAACAACTGGGTGTAACGAAAAAGTATGCGTGGCACCTCCCATACAAATGGAATTTTTCATTGCCCGTATCTCTCTAAGTATTCGGGTTACACCACTGAAATTTGGTGAGGGGTTATACGATTAATTAATTTAATTTTTCAAGCTAAATATCTCTAAAAGTATTTAAGGCAGGAACCTGGAAATTGGTATAGAGCTAAATGATATCAAAACAATTTTTGCGCATAAAAGTGGGGTTATCGTAAAAGCGTTTAAAGTTAGGACCTGAAAATTGATCAGGAGATTAATGATATCAATAGTTCCCGTGTAGGAAATATTTTTTCGCTATTTACTTACGCTCCGGGACAGAAAACTAAAAATTTTGTGTATCGTGTAGCCTTAAACGGAATACTAAAATTTTATATTTTTGAAGTTGTATGCACAATGAAGTAGTGAAAAATTTATAAAAAAATCTATTTTGGGAAGAACGAAGTTTGCCGGGTCAGCTATCTATCTGTATATATAAAATTCAAATTATGTAAATATATATGTCTGTAGGTATAGATCGACTTGTGTCCTAAACTTATAAACCGATCGTAATCAAATTTTACACACCCACTGTACATCTTCCAGGGATGGTCACAGGCTAAAAAATATTTTGATATATATAGGGGGCGTGGCACCTCCCATACAAATGGAATTTTCCATTGTCCGTATCTCTGGAAGTATTTATGTTAGACCATTGAAACTCGGTAAGGGGTTATATGGGATCGATCCATACCACCTCCAAAACAACTGGGTATAACGAAAAAGTGGGCGTGGCACCTCCCATACGAATGAAATACTTCTTAGTCGATATCTCTGGAACTATTTAGGTTAGACCACTAAAATTTGGTGAGAGATTATATGAGATCGCTCCCTACCACCTCCAAAAAAAACTGGGGATAACGAAAAGGGGGGCGTGGCACCTCCCATACGAATGAAATACTTCTTAGTCGATATCTCTGGAAGTATTTAGGTTAGACCACTGAAATTTGGTGAGAGATTATATGAGATCGATCCCTACCACCTCCAAAAAAAACTGGGGATAACGAAAAAGGGGAGTGGCACCTCCCATACGAATGAAATATTCCATTGTCCGTATCTCTGGAAGTATTTATGTTAGACCATTGAAACTCGGTAAGGGGTTATATGGGATCGATCCCTACCACCTCCAAAACAACTGGGGATAACGACAAAGTGGGCGTGTCACCTCCCATACGAATGAAATACTTCTAAGTCGATATCTCTGGAAGTATTTAGATTAGACCACTGAAATTTGGTAAGAGATTATATGAGATCGATCCCTACCACCTCCAAAAAAAACTGGGGATAACGAAAAAGGGGCGTGGCACCTCCCATGCGAATGAAATATTTCTTAGTCGATATCTCTGGAAGTATTTTTGTTAGATCATTGAAACTCGGAAAGGGGTTATATGGGATCGATCCCTACCATCTCCAAAACAACTGGGTGTAACGAAAAAGTATGCGTGGCACCTCCCATACAAATGGAATTTTTCATTGTCCGTATCTCTCTAAGTATTCGGGTTACACCACTGAAATTTGGTGAGGGGTTATACGATTAATTAATTTAATTTTTCAAGCTAAATATCTCTAAAAGTATTTAAGGCAGAAACCTGGAAATTGGTATAGAGCTAAATGATATCAAAACAATTTTTGCGCATAAAAGTGGGGTTATCGTAAAAGCGTTTAAAGTTAGGACCTGAAAATTGATCAGGAGATTAATGATATCAATAGTTCCCGTGTAGGAAATATTTTTTCGCTATTTACTTACGCTCCGGGACAGAAAACTAAAAATTTTGTGTATCGTGTAGCCTTAAACGGAATACTAAAATTTTATATTTTTGAAGTTGTATGCACAATGAAGTAGTGAAAAATTTATAAAAAAAATCTATTTTGGGAAGAACGAAGTTTGCCGGGTCAGCTATCTATATATATAAAATTCAAATTATGTAAATATAAATGTATGTAGGTATAGATCGACTTGCGTCCTAAACTTATAAACCGATCGTAACCAAATTTTACACACCCACTGTACATCTTCCAGGGATGGTCACAGGCTAAAAAATATTTTGATATATATAGGGGGCGTGGCACCTCCCATACAAATGGAATTTTCCATTGTCCGTATCTCCGGAAGTATTTATGTTAGACCATTGAAACTCGGTAAGGGGTTATATGGGATCGATCCCTACCACCTCTAAAACAACTGGGTATAACGAAAAAGTGGGCGTGGCACCTCCCATACGAATGAAATACTTCTTAGTCGATATCTCTGGAACTATTTAGGTTAGACCACTGAAATTTGGTGAGAGATTAGATGAGATCGATCCCTACCACCATCAAAAAAAACTGGGGATAACGAAAAAGGGGGCGTGGCACCTCCCATACGAATGAAATACTTCTTAGTCGATATCTTTGGAAGTATTTAGGTTAGACCACTGAAATTTGGTGAGAGATTATATGGAATCGATCCCTACCACCTCCACAAAACTGGGGATAACGACAAAGTGGGCGTGGCACCTCCCATACGAATGAAATACTTCTTAGTCGATATCTCTGGAACTATTTAGGTTAGACCACTGAAATTTGGTTAGGGGTTATATGGAATCGATCCCTACCACCTCCAAAAAAAACTGGGGATAACGACGGTGTGGGCGTGGCACCTCCCATACGAATGAAATACTTCTTAGTCGATATCTCTGGAAGTATTTAGGTTAGATCATGGAAACTTGGTTAGGGGTTATATGCAATCGATCCCTACCACCTCCAAAAAAACTGGGGATAACGAAAAAGGGGGCGTGGCACCTCCCATACGAATGAAATACTTCTTAGTCGATATCTTTGGAAGTATTTAGGTTAGACCACTGAAATTTGGTGAGAGATTATATGGAATCGATCCCTACCACCTCCAAAAAAACTCTGGATAGCGACAGTGTGGGCGTGGCACCTCCCATACGAATGAAATACTTCTTAGTCGATATCTCTGGAAGTATTTAGGTTAGATCATTGAAACTTGGTTAGGGGTTATATGGAATCGATCCCTACCACCTCCAAAAAAAACTGGGGATAACGACAGTGTGGGCGTGGCACCTCCCACACAAATAAAATTTTTCATTGTCCGTATCTGTGGAAGTATTCGGGTTACACCACTGAAATTTGGTGAGGGGTTATACGAGATCGATCCCTACCACCTCCAAAAAAATTGGGGTTAACGAAAATGGGGGCGTGGCATCTCCCATACTAATTTTTCAAGCTAAATATCTCCAAAAGTATTTAAGGCAGGAACCTGGAAATTGGTATAGAGCTAAATGATATCAAAACAATTTTCGCGCATAAAAGTGGGGTTATCGTAAAAGTGTTTAAAGTTAGGACCTGAAAATTGATCAGGAGATTAATGATATCAATAGTTCCCGTATAGGAAAATTTTTTCGCTATTTACTTATGCTCCGGGACAGAAAACTAAAAATTTTGTGTATCGTGTAGCCTTAAACGGAATACTAAAATTTTATATTTTTGAAGTTGTATGCACAATGAAGTAGTGAAAAATTAATAAAAAAATCTATTTTGGGAAGAACGAAGTTTGCCGGGTCAGCTATATTTTATGTATGTCTATAAATATGAAATCTTAAAGTATATTATTGATTTTGAAAGGCCCCCTAACTACTTACATCCCGAGCAACGCCGGGTACCCTGCTAGTATTTACATAATTTGAATTTTATATATATAGATATATGTAGGTATAGATCGACTTGCGTCCTAAACTTATAAACCGATCGTAACCAAATTTTACACACCCACTGTACATCTTCCAGGGATGGTCACAGGCTAAAAAATATTTTGATATAGATAGGGGGCGTGGCACCTCCCATACAAATGGAATTTTCCATTGTCCGTATCTCTGGAAGTATTTATGTTAGACCACTGAAATTTGGTGAGGGGTTATATGGAATCGATCCCTACCACCTCCAAAAAAACTGGGGATAACGACGGTGTGGGCGTGGCACCTCCCATACGAATGAAACACTTCTTAGTCGATATCTCTGGAAGTATTTATGTTAGACCATTGAAACTCGGTAAGGGGTTATATGGGATCGAACCCTACCACCTCCAAAACAACTGGGTATAACGAAAAAGTGGGCGTGGCACCTCAAATACGAATGAAATACTTCTTAGTCGATATCTCTGGAAGTATTTAGGTTAGACCACTGAAATTTGGTGAGAGATTATATGAGATCGATCCCTACCACCTTCAAAAAACTGGGGATAACGAAAAAGGGGGCGTGGCACCTCCCATACAAATGAAATACTTCTTAGTCGATATCTCTGGAAGTATTTAGGTTAGACCACTGAAATTTGGTGAGGGGTTATATGGAATCGATCCCTACCACCTCCAAAAAAACTGGAGATAACGACAAAGTGGGCGTGGCACCTCCCATACGAATTAAATACTTCTTAGTCGATATCTCTGGAAGTATTTATGTTAGACCATTGAAACTCGGTAAGGGGTTATATGGGATCGAACCCTACCACCTCCAAAACAACTGGGTATAACGAAAGAGTGGGCGTGGCACCTCCCATACGAATGAAATACTTCTTAGTCGATATCTCTGGAAGTATTTAGGTTAGACCACTGAAATTTGGTGAGAGATTATATGAGATCGATCCCTACCACCTTCAAAAAACTGGGGATAACGAAAAAGGGGGCGTGGCACCTCCCATACAAATGAAATACTTCTTAGTCGATATCTCTGGAAGTATTTAGGTTAGACCACTGAAATTTGGTGAGGGGTTATATGCAATCGATCCCTACCACCTCCAAAAAAATTGGGGCAAACGAAAATGGGGGCGTGGCACCTCCCATACTAATTTTTCATGCTAAATATCTCTAAAAGTATTTAGGGCAGGAACCTGGAAATTGGTATAGAGCTAAATGATATCAAAACAATTTTTGCGCATAAAAGTCGGGTTATCGTAAAAGTGTTTAAAGTTAGGACCTGAAAATTGATCAGGAGATTAATGATATCAATAGTTCCCGTGTAGGAAAATTTTTTCCGCTATTTACTTACGTTCCGGGACAGAAAACTAAAAATTTTGTGTATCGTGAAGCCTTAAACGGAATACATACTAAAATTTTATATTTTTGAATTTGTATGCACAATGAAGTAGTGAAAAATTAATAAAAGAATTTATTTTGGGAAGAACGAAGTTTGCCGGGTCAGCTATCTATCTATATATATAAAATTCAAATTATGTAAATATATATGTATGTAGGTATAGATCGACTTGCGTCCTAAACTTATAAACCGATCGTAACCAAATTTTACACACCCACTGTACATCTTCCAGGGATGGTCACAGGCTAAAAAATATTTTGATATATATAGGGGGCGTGGCACCTCCCATACAAATGGAATTTTCCATTGTCCGTATCTCCGGAAGTATTTATGTTAGACCATTGAAACTCGGTAAGGGGTTATATGGGATCGATCCCTACCACCTCTAAAACAACTGGGTATAACGAAAAAGTGGGCGTGGCACCTCCCATACGAATGAAATACTTCTTAGTCGATATCTCTGGAACTATTTAGGTTAGACCACTGAAATTTGGTGAGAGATTAGATGAGATCGATCCCTACCACCGTCAAAAAAAACTGGGGATAACGAAAAAGGGGGCGTGGCACCTCCCATACGAATGAAATACTTCTTAGTCGATATCTTTGGAAGTATTTAGGTTAGACCACTGAAATTTGGTGAGAGATTATATGGAATCGATCCCTACCACCTCCAAAAAAACTGGGGATAACGACAAAGTGGGCGTGGCACCTCCCATACGAATGAAATACTTCTTAGTCGATATCTCTGGAACTATTTAGGTTAGACCACTGAAATTTGGTTAGGGGTTATATGGAATCGATCCCTACCACCTCCAAAAAAAACTGGGGATAACGACAAAGTGGGCGTGGCACCTCCCATACGAATGAAATACTTCTTAGTCGATATCTCTGGAAGTATTTAGGTTAGATCATGGAAACTTGGTTAGGGGTTATATGCAATCGATCCCTACCACCTCCAAAAAAACTGGGGATAACGAAAAAGGGGGCGTGGCACCTCCCATACGAATGAAATACTTCTTAGTCGATATCTTTGGAAGTATTTAGGTTAGACCACTGAAATTTGGTGAGAGATTATATGGAATCGATCCCTACCACCTCCAAAAAAACTCTGGATAGCGACAGTGTGGGCGTGGCACCTCCCATACGAATGAAATACTTCTTAGTCGATATCTCTGGAAGTATTTAGGTTAGATCATTGAAACTTGGTTAGGGGTTATATGGAATCGATCCCTACCACCTCCAAAAAAAACTGGGGATAACGACAGTGTGGGCGTGGCACCTCCCACACAAATAAAATTTTTCATTGTCCGTATCTGTGGAAGTATTCGGGTTACACCACTGAAATTTGGTGAGGGGTTATACGAGATCGATCCCTACCACCTCCAAAAAAATTGGGGTTAACGAAAATGGGGGCGTGGCATCTCCCATACTAATTTTTCAAGCTAAATATCTCCAAAAGTATTTAAGGCAGGAACCTGGAAATTGGTATAGAGCTAAATGATATCAAAACAATTTTCGCGCATAAAAGTGGGGTTATCGTAAAAGTGTTTAAAGTTAGGACCTGAAAATTGATCAGGAGATTAATGATATCAATAGTTCCCGTGTAGGAAAATTTTTTCGCTATTTACTTATGCTCCGGGACAGAAAACTAAAAATTTTGTGTATCGTGTAGCCTTAAACGGAATACTAAAATTTTATATTTTTGAAGTTGTATGCACAATGAAGTAGTGAAAAATTAATAAAAAAATCTATTTTGGGAAGAACGAAGTTTGCCGGGTCAGCTATATTTTATGTATGTCTATAAATATGAAATCTTAAAGTATATTATTGATTTTGAAAGGCCCCCTAACTACTTACATCCCGAGCAACGCCGGGTACCCTGCTAGTATTTTATAAATATGAAATCTTAAAGTATATTATTGATTTTGAAAGGCCCCCTAACTACTTACATCCCGAGCAACGCCGGGTAGCCTGCTAGTGTTTTTATAAATATATGCATGCAAACATTTGTCAATGAAAATATAAGAATTTAAACTATTATTGCACTTAATTTATCCGAGAAAACTCCTTGAAGCTGCTTCTTACTAGTGAACGAATGCGTCATTTTGTATGTTAGTAACTCTATTTTATCGGAATCCAGGGCCATAGTGCCATTTATAACATTGTAACTTGTAGGCGAAATTGCTGATTGTGACACTGAAAAGAAGTCATAACGCCAATACATATTGTTACCCCCGGTTGCCGCAATTAAGTTCCCCGAAAGGAAAACAGGGCACGATGATCAGCTGGGTACGCTTGCATTATCGACTGAGCTCGCCGGATGGGGTGGGTGTTAAAATCATCATAGATGTTGAAGACCATTTTGTAAACCGCGGAAACAACAAGAAAAGATTCGTACCCCTAGCTGCCACAAAGACAATCCCCTTACTCACCTGACCACAATCATGATACCTCGTCGTCGTCGTCGTCCCTGCAATTCGCCTCCGTAAAATCAAGGCTGGCCTATTTGCTTTCACAACGCCCCCTACCATTGCCCGCCGTGGCCATTGTTGGCAGGCCCCGTTAACAATACCCGTCCTTACGTCCGTCTGTCTATCGCCCAAAGATCACCCCAACAACCCCCATTCACCACACACTACACTTTTCTATTTAAAAATACATCGTTTAATTAACCATTGCGATTATACTTATGACAATATTAAAATTCATATTTACAGGTGTCGACGCACCAACCTACTCAAATTCTTCATGAACATTGACTGTATGTATCAGCCACTTCATTACATATGTGTATAAACCATCTATATCTAATCCTCAGATTAATCAACGCTATTGTGCGCAAGGACATTCATAGCGCCTCAACTTAAAATTAAATTGTGTGTAAAATTCAATACATATGTGTGTGGTGTAATATTCTTACCAGGAAAACTATGATAAGTCAAATCAATTTTGGTTTAAATCAGGTCCTTACACAGCTAAGTCAATTAAGCTGACTTCCTCAATCAAATAATTAACCAATCGCTCTTATACGCGACTGTTCTTTACAGTGTATTCGCTTCAAAGTACACAAGTTCAAATGCATATGTGTGTAATATAATGTCATTGTTAGTGAAATAAAACTGAACCAATATCAACTGCGTTCAAAGTACCTATGGCCAAGCGTAAGCGTTTGGGCATGGAGTCGTTCATTGGCGTTCCGTCCATCGATTGGCAAAGCAACCAACTGACAGCACTAATATGACTGCGCCTTCTGTTAGTAGCAACCACGATGGCGCGCCCCTACGATTCCATCCTCGAGCGCCTTGCACTTGGTTTTCTTTTTCACTCTGAGTTAACGATGTATGTGGCCGTCCGCTTTTGCGCCTTTGACCACTCTAACAATCATGCGAACAAACACGCACTTTTCAATCGGCGCACACAACAACTACGGCCACATATTTCGTTCACCCATGTATTTTAAGAGTCACCAAAGATTGTAAGAGATGTAGATATACAAATGTAAATATGTAAATAAATAGAAACAGACGTCAATTCAAGTAGGGGCACTCAGATAGAGATGGAATGGGCGACGATCACTTGGCGTCAAGAACCAAAACAAAGTAAACAAACAAAACCTCTGAAGCAGATTACCCTAAGGCGCCTTTGGTACCTAGCAACGGGATATGTAGCGCTTATTGCGCTTGGCTATTGTAATTTTACACTGAATACACCACTCACCCTCTATCTTACGCACGCGACAATGGTCACTCTTAGACGAGCACGCTAGAGAAACAACAATGGCATTTAACAAACAATATTTCGTATCGCTTATGCTCTTAAAATTATTCCCTGACTCTTATCTGCGCCGCACATCTGCTCGCTTTAACAATAACTACCCTCGCTGTGGCTGCCGCACATATTCACTCATAGCAAGCCTATATATATACATATCTGTTGTCGACATCTACGTGGATTGCCCGTCTATAAGCACTCTGTGCTGCGCGCTCAACTTCGCGCCTCTGCCTGCGCCAACGCTCGCTGCTTCTAGCAATTGCTAAGTGTTCGTTTGCGCTGCCCAACAACGCTCGTCACCAAACCGAATTTTCTGGGATAAAGTATGTATGTACCTGCACTGTGTTTTGCTCTCGTATGCTGGAGCTGGACGACCTTACCAATGTCTGCCTTGTAGTGACTTTGCTGAATATATATGCAGCTGTGATGAGGCACTGAGCTGCTACGATAGCGTACAGTGGCTGGAAAGCGCCGCTCTGCCCAATTCTTTGAAGTTTTGCTACTTGCGTTGGCATACGCAGATGCGTACACATAAACGTAGAGGTTGCTGTGGAGTATTTCGTGTCTGGCTGCGCTAGTGATGCTTCGCCCGTCCACACTCCCAATTGTCTTCCTCTCTGGTGGATCTTTTCTGTTGGCGCTGCTGCTGGCACACTTTGCTTGGTCGTTTTGGCCTTGCTGCAAATTGTTAGCCGATTTGCTGTATTTCTCTCCCCAACTACTATTTTGCACGGTGTTACAACAACTATGATGGATGAAATGCAGCTTATGAAAATTTGCTTCCCACTGTTAATCCTATTAGCAAATCTTACCTGATTTTCTTCCTTGTCATGTGTTCTGATCGGCTGTTGGGGTTAAAAAGGCCGGAAGGAAAATAGTTAACTTGGTCCCGACAGCCATTTGCCCCAAATTTGACAATCATGTGCAAGGTTGCACCAAACTTCAAAAGTTTTCTTTTGATTGACCACTAAAGGTCGAAACACATCTTTCGCAACAGGGCGAGTTAATCGGAGCAGCTATGGGGATTCGATGAGCTCGAAAGGCTGGAAGATGTTCTGTTGCACGCCTGCAAGTGTGGGGCACGAACCCACGTCCCTGTGTCAGATCTTGAGGTCCTTGGCATGAAAGATCCCTACGGGCCTTCCCTGCAAGTCAGACAACTGGTACAGACATTGGCCAACCCGCTTCGTCACCACCGCTCTGGTGAACTTTGACACCAGCTTGGCGTTGAAGCCCTGCGCTGCGTCACTCTGGCGGAAGCTCCTTCGGTAGACCAATTGACCCACTTGGAACGATCTCGGCTTAGCTCGTGTGTTGTAGGCTCTTTGACCCTTCTCGTATGCCAGCCTCAGGTTTCTGGTCACCTTTTCTCTTAGCAGCTTGAGCCTCACATCCTTCGGATCTATCACAGTCTCCGAGTCGGTGGCCTCGCCCAAAGCTCGCAGTATCGGGTAGGTTTCCGCATGTTGGACCATTGTCTGCCCGAAAACAACCCTGTACGGCTCCGCTCCTATCGCCTCATGCACAGCGCTGCGCAGCGCGAAAGCTGCCCTAGACACCTGCTTGTCCCAAGACCTCTGATCATCCTCCTCAATGTACGATCGGATATCGCCAACAGTGACCGGTTCACCCTTTCAGAGGCATTCGCCTGTGGCGAATATACCCCCGTCCTCACATGTCTCACGCCATAGCTATTCAGGAAGTTGGAAAATAACTCCGATACGAATTGACGCCCATTGTCGGAATGGATGACCTCGGGCACCCCGAACACGTGGAAAACATCCGCCTCAAGATATCGAACCACCTCCTTCGCCGTGGCACTCCTCATGGGCTTCAGGAACAGAAACTTGGAGAAGTGATCCAGCACCAAAAACACGTAACTGTTTCCATCTCGAGATCGAGGATATGGTCCGCAAAAATCCACGTATAAACGCTGGAACGCTCTCTCCGTCACTGTCCGTCGTCCCATGAGAGGTCGGCTGGTGGTGTTCGAGGCCTTACAGCGCTTACAAACGTCGCAGCTCCCCACGAAGTTTTTGACCGAGGTCGCCATTCCTGGCCAATAGTATCGGGCCCTCAAGCGTCTGAGCGTCTTGGCTGTGCCTCCATGACCGGCTGCCGGTCCATTATGTAACTTCCTCAGCAGCGTCTCGCGAAGACCTTCCGGTACCCATATCTTCCAGAGGGCCTCTTCATCATCCTCTTCTCTCCTGAACCCATCTCTCTTGTAGATTATCCCACGCACCACCTTCACGTCCGGTAGTCTGTCTGCATTGAAATTCGTGACTCTTACTAGGTTTAGATAGCTGTCTGATTGGAACTCGGCGTCCTCTAGCGAGATGTCCGTCGAAAAGCTTCCGCCATCGATTTCGTCCATGTGCATTCTGCTTAGCACGTCCGGCACCACATTCTTGGCGCCCTTGCGATGCACGATGTCGAAATCGTACGCTTGCAGCTTGAGACTCCAGCGCGCCAGACGACCAGCCAGATCTTTTTGACCCATGAGCCATTTCAGGCTCATGTGGTCCGTGATGATAGTGAATGGAGTTCCATCGATATAGGGACGAAACTTTTTCACACTGTTAACCGCAGCCAGACATTCCAACTCAGTAATCGTATAATTCCGCTGGGCCGCGTTTAACTTCTGCGAAATGTATGAAATAGGGCGCTCATTGCCTTCCTCGTCCAGCTGAAATAGCACAGCTCCTACACCCGTGGTGGATGCGTCGCATTGGACGTAGAAACGTTTCCCGAAGTCTGGATTGATAAGTATTTTTGGCGATGTCAACTCCAGCTTAAGCTGTTCGAAAGCTTCTATGGCTTCAGGCGTCATCTCGAACTCCTTCTTCTTCTTCAGGCAGTCGGTAAGTGGAGCGGTTACGGTGGCAAAGTTTGGGATGAACCTCCTGTACCACCCTGTCAAGCCCAAAAATCGTCGCAGCTGCTTGGTGGTGCTCGGAACCGGAAAATCCAACATGGCTTGCACCTTGATCGGATCCGTTTTCACCTTTCCTTGTCCTACTATGAAACCCAAGTACTTGATTTCTTTTTGGCAAAATGCGACTTTAGAAGATTGATGGTGAGCCCTGCAATCTGCAGCATCTCGAAATCCGGCGAGCATATCAGCAAATCATCAATATACACAAAGACATTCTCGCGTAGCCTAGAGGGAATGACGCGATCCATTAGTCGGCAAAGTCGCTGACTGGCGTTACACAGCCCGAATGGCATCACTTTAAAGTGATACAGTGGACGCCCTGGGACTGTGAACGCCGTCTTTTCGCGTGCCTCCTTCGCTAACGGGATCTGCCAAAAAGCATCTTTCAGATCGATCCCCGTTATGAAGTAGGTATCCTGTAGCCGACTAAGGATGCCCTCGACATGCTGTGTCGGGTAAGCGTCCTTCTTCGTGCATTCGTTCAATTTGCGCATATCTACACAAAGTCGGTTCTTGCCGGGTTTTTGGACGAGCACTATGGGCGAACTCCAAGCACTATTGCTCTCCTCTATTACTCCGAGCTCCAGCATTCGGTCTATTTCCTGATAGGCCAACTTCTGCTTTACTGGAGACATCGGGTAATAGCGTTGCTTGACAGGTGTGGTCTCGTCGTGTACCTCGATGATGTGTTCCATCAAGTGAGTTTTCCCCAATCCCAACTCTGCAGAGGACGGAAACAACAACTTTACCCGCTGCAATTCCACTTTCTGTTTCGGGGTCAATTCCACCATACCGGAACTATCAATGTCAATTTCTGCTATTTCCGAAGCCCATAATCCAAATGCCTCCCAAAAATCTATCCCTAAGTATAACTCTTGTTTCAAGCTGGGCACCAGGTATACATCCAGATACTTCGTCTTGCCGCGCCAGCTTATCTCTAACCTAACTTTTCCCACGACTGCCTGTCCCTTTCCGTCCGCGGTCCTTAGCTGCTCATCCATGGCAACGGCGCCATCTATGTCCAATCTTCCCATAGCTGGTCCTCCCAGGCAACTGACTGAAGCCCCGCTGTCTAACAGTCCGCGCATCGGAGTGTCTCCTATTACGACTTCCGCATACGGTCTTCGGTCTACTTCGTCTCTTATGATGGTCGCTGTCATCGCCCTTCTCAGCTGCTTTCGTTCCTCGTCCTTCTTACGCAATGCCTTGATTTTATTCGCATTCCTCCCTACAGCTCCGGCCCTCCACGTATTCTCGCTATGTCCAACAGTCCCAAATATCCTCCTTCTCGCTTCTCGGTACTGCTTCTCCCTTTCCTCCAACGTCTTGAATGGTGTCACCGCCGGTTTGTGTTTCACCTTCGGTGCTGATGCGATTGATTTTAAGATGGTTTTGATTGCTGCTGGGTCTCCGGGATCTTCTTTTCCTGGTTCGTGGAACTGCGAGTCACATCCGTGTTCACCATACTTCCGCCTAATCGTGTCTGATGTCCTTGCCGAGCTTTCCCTTCCATTCATCACGCGTCCTCGTTTCTCCAGCGCCTCTACCGCAGGTGGCCCTTCGTGCTTGCCATCCTCTTGCCGGAGTAGATCGATCTCGTCGACGTCCCTTCTCTTTTCAGACTTTCGCTCGTAGTCCGCGAAATGTTTCTCTGCACGTCTACACTCCGATTTCAACTCCGCAAGCGTTGTTATATGACAGCCAAACACGAGGTTCTTTATCTTCGCCTTCAGGTTTTTGCGCATGAGATTCACCAAGCTCCGTTCTGGCATCTGGGTCTTCATGGTTAACGCCATGCCCCTCACGCATGCATAAAACTCGTCAAATGACTCGCGATGATCCTGCTTCCTTTCATTCATCGCCTGACGAATCTCCTCGTCACAGTCCGACCTTCGGAACTGCTCAACGAGCGCCTCGCGCAAGTGAGCAAATGCATCTCCTTCCTGACCGGCATACTCTTCCATATACAGCCAAAACCACTCTTGGGCAGCTCCGCTCAGCAGTAGATGGAAGTTGGCATGTAAATCCTCAGACGAGACTGCGTGTTGTCTCTTTAGAGTTTCCACCCTAAACAGAAACCGCTCTATAGGGATTGATTTAGCACTGCCGTCGTACTTCAACCCCCAGTCCCTAATTGTCTTAAATTTGTTTTTGTTACTGGCCGAGTAGGTATGTCTTTTTGGAGATGGAGTGAAGAGCCGACGGCCGGTGAGCTCCACTTGGTCTACCGTCTGCCTCTCTCCTTCTCCTCTTGTGTCTTCGCACTCCGCTGAGGTCAAAAGAAAGTCAATTTCCCTGGGATCACAACCCGCGTCTGCCCGCAGGCCCTCACGAGGATTCTCGACTTTTGAGACTCGCTCCCCCAATGACTTCAACTCCTTTCGCATCCCGTTCATGGCTTCGCCTATAGCTTCAGCCGTGGTGCGATTTACTTCCGTTTGGTACTGGAAAAATAATGATTCGAACTTTTGCAAAAGCTCGCCCCCTACTTTATCCAGTTTGGTCGCCTCCGGAGTTGCAACATCCCCAAGGGTGATCACTCTTTGTCTCGGATTCCCTGAGCCCGATGCCCCTGGACCGATCTCGTTCGAGGATAACTGCTCTTCCTCCTCCGACTCAATCTCCTCCACCAACTTCGAAGCATTACCTTGGCCTCTCGTCATGGCCCTTTTCTTTCTACCCTTTTTGTTAGGCATAATTAAATTGAAAATTAAATGTTTGTTTATGTACGCTCTTGCGTAGCAATTTTATAAAAATTTCAGAATCGTTTTAAAATGTCAACTCTTGTAAAGAAAAATATTTGTAAACTTTGAAATGTACTATTACCTCAACTCTTGCAATGAAAAATACCTGCGCTTAATATGTGTGTGTGTGATGAACTTAGTGTAGGGTGACCTGTCTCACTACTCAGTCCCGTCCCGTCGCATTACCCCTCAAATCCTTAAACATCGTCTCCCCCGAACCAGTGTTCACAACCAGAAGGACTTGAACCTCATCCTAATGGGCTGGACACGAGGTCCCACAGTGCGTGTCCATGGGAAGCTACCTCATACGAACGCGCTCTCACAAAACCCATAGGTAGTAGCCGCCTCGCCATCTAAACGCTCACTCTGCTAGAGGATCTACCTCATAAAAATCGAATTATTCCCCGATAGTTAGTAGCCGATCCCCCCTCAAGAAACTAGTAAAACGAAAATTTATATAACCGCGCTGACACATTTAGAAGGCACCAAAATACAGCCTAGCAAGCTGTCAACGTTGTTCCCCCCTTATTTATCTACGCCCCTGTCCGGACGAACGATGTATCATGATGTTGGCCGTTCATCCTAACTTCGAAATATGTGGAAGCCACTTCTCGTGGCCCCACGTTGGGCGCCATTTTCTATTGTTACCCCCGGTTGCCGCAATTAAGTTCCCCGAAAGGAAAACAGGGCACGATGATCAGCTGGGTACGCTTGCATTATCGACTGAGCTCGCCGGATGGGGTGGGTGTTAAAATCATCATAGATGTTGAAGACCATTTTGTAAACCGCGGAAACAACAAGAAAAGATTCGTACCCCTAGCTGCCACAAACACAATCCCCTTACTCACCTGACCACAATCATGATACCTCGTCGTCGTCGTCGTCCCTGCAATTCGCCTCCGTAAAATCAAGGCTGGCCTATTTGCTTTCACAACGCCCCCCTACCATTGCCCGCCGTGGCCATTGTTGGCTGGCCCCGTTAACAATACCCGTCCTTACGTCCGTCTGTCTATCGCCCAAAGATCACCCCAACAACCCCCATTCACCACACACTACACTTTTCTATTTAAAAATACATCGTTTAATTAACCATTGCGATTATACTTATGACAATATTAAAATTCATATTTACAGGTGTCGACGCACCAACCTACTCAAATTCTTCATGAACATTGACTGTATGTATCAGCCACTTCATTACATATGTGTCTAAACCATCTATATCTAATCCTCAGATTAATCAACGCTATTGTGCGCAAGGACATTCATAGCGCCTCAACTTAAAATTAAATTGTGTGTAAAATTCAATACATATGTGTGTAGTGTAATATTCTTACCAGGAAAACTATGATAAGTCAAATCAATTTTGGTTTAAATCAGGCCCTTACACAGCTAAGTCAATTAAGCTGACTTCCTCAATCAAATAATTAACCAATCGCTCTTATACGCGACTGTTCTTTACAGTGTATTCGCTTCAAAGTACACAAGTTCAAATGCATATGTGTGTAATATAATGTCATTGTTAGTGAAATAAAACTGAACCAATATCAACTGCGTTCAAAGTACCTATGGCCAAGCGTAAGCGTTTGGGCATGGAGTCGTTCATTGGCGTTCAGTCCATCGATTGACACAGCAACCAACTGACAGCACTAATATGACTGCGCCTTCTGTTAGTAGCAACCACGATGGCGCGCCCCTACGATTCCATCCTCGAGCGCCTTGCACTTGGTTTTCTTTTTCACTCTGAGTTAACGATGTATGTGGCCGTCCGCTTTTGCGCCTTTGACCACTCTAACAACCATGCGAACAAACACGCACTTTTCAATCGGCGCACACAACAACTACGGCCACATATTTCGTTCACCCATGTATTTTAAGAGTCACCAAAGATTGCAAGAGATGTAGATATACAAATGTAAATATGTAAATAAATAGAAACAGACGTCAATTCAATTAGGGGCACTCAGATAGAGATGGAATGGGCGACGATCACTTGGCGTCAAGAACCAAAACAAAGTAAACAAACAAAACCTCTGAAGCAGATTACCCTAAGGCGCCTTTGGTACCTAGCAACGGGATATGTAGCGCTTATTGCGCTTGGCTATTGTAATTTTACACTGAATACACCACTCACCCTCTATCTTACGCACGCGACAATGGTCACTCTTAGACGAGCACGCTAGAGAAACAACAATGGCATTTAACAAACAATATTTCGTATCGCTTATGCTCTTAAAATTATTCCCTGACTCTTATCTGCGCCGCACATCTGCTCGCTTTAACAATAACTACCCTCGCTGTGGCTGCCCCACATATTCACTCATAGCAAGCCTATATATATACATATCTGTTGTCGACATCTACGTGGATTGCCCGTCTATAAGCACTCTGTGCTGCGCGCTCAACTTCGCGCCTCTGCCTGCGCCAACGCTCGCTGCTTCTAGCAATTGCTGAGTGTTCGTTTGCGCTGCCCAACAACGCTCGTCACCAAACCGAATTTTCTGGGATAAAGTATGTATGTACCTGCACTGTGTTTTGCTCTCGTATGCTGGAGCTGGACGACCTTACCAATGTCTGCCTTGTAGTGACTTTGCTGAATATATATGCAGCTGTGATGAGGCACTGAGCTGCTACGATAGCGTACAGTGGCTGGAAAGCGCCGCTCTGCCCAATTCTTTGAAGTTTTGCTACTTGCGTTGGCATACGCAGATGCGTACACATAAACGTAGAGGTTGCTGTGGAGTATTTCGTGTCTGGCTGCGCTAGTGATGCTTCGCCCGTCCACACTCCCAATTGTCTTCCTCTCTGGTGGATCTTTTCTGTTGGCGCTGCTGCTGGCACACTTTGCTTGGTCGTTTTGGCCTTGCTGCAAATTGTTAGCCGATTTGCTGTATTTCTCTCCCCAACTACTATTTTGCACGGTGTTACAACAACTGTGATGGATGAAATGCGGCTTATGAAAATTTGCTTCCCACTGTTAATCCTATTAGCAAATCTTACCTGATTTTCTTCCTTGTCATGTGTTCTGATCGGCTGTTGGGGTTAAAAAGGCCGGAAGGAAAATAGTTAACTTGGTCCCGGCAGCCATTTGCCCCAAATTTGACAATCATGGGCAAGGTTGCACCAAACTTCAAAAGTTTTCTTTTGATTGACCACTAAAGGTCGAAACACATCTTTCGCAACAATATTGACGCCTGGCGTTGAGTTTTTTTTATTATCGTTAACTGTGTTTTTTTTTGTCTCCCCTTTTTGGGTGTGTCCCTAATTTTTTGTTGGACTTCCTTTCACCCAAAGTGCAAAATGGCAAGCATAGAGAATTGTCTTACAGCCATAACAGCAAAACGCTGCTCACCAGAGAACCACAAAGGGTGGAAAAAGACTTAAAATATTTACAGCCTTTCGAGGGCAGCACTAAGAAGTTGCCCTCATTTATACAAAGTGTAGATAGAATCCTAGGGGAGTATACTGGCCAAGAGGAGCTAGTATACCGGGTCGTATATGACCTGAAGATCTCGGGGTCTGCGAAGAATTTTCTCGCTCTGAGTCAGCAGGAGGACTGGGAGCAATGCAAAATAAAGCTCCAACAGCACTTCAGGTCATCTAAGGACCAGATGTCGATTACTACCGACATCACAAATTTAAGGGTTTTCACTATATTAGAATTGAGTAGAAAAACAAAAGATATTATAGACAGCATTACCGAGCTGGGAGTATTGAGTCAAAACGGTAGCATGCTCAAGGAAATTTTATGCGGTATGCTAATACAGAGGGTTAAACAACTGGCAGCAGGCTCGTTTGCCTGCTCAGCCAGAAATATAGTGGCATGGCCAGAAATGGCAACCTGTATATACAATTTTATAGGGCTGGATTCAGGAAATCTGAATCCACAATTTGTAACTGGAAATAGAAATCCAGCTAGGCAGTTGGGAAATAATAATTTTCACCAACAAAAAAGAGGCCAGGGGCAAAATAATTTTTCCCCAAGGCAGGGTAACTCTGCATACCATAATGGCAGCAGGGATAATTATAATTCGGGACGATATAATAATGGTGCCCATCCTAGTTCAGGCCGATATTATAATAATTGTCAGAACGCAAGTACACGGAATAATAACCCAAATAGGCAGAGCAATTCACAACAGATGAATGGTGCCTATCGGTATGAGTCGGGCCGGTACAATGCCTCGAATAGGCAAAATAATTCTCAAATAAATGCTCGATCTCGGAACGAAACGAGTCGTTATAACAATAATTATAACAACGGTAATAATAATAGTAATAATAATAATAGCACAAATAGGCAAAATGTGTCCCACCGGAAAAGACGTTCAAATGGGCTACAACCCATGGAAGTAGATGCCGCTAGTACAGCGGAAGAAACAAATACGGCAGAGGATTTTTTTTTATAAATTAGCCTCGGAACACCAAAATAAAATTTTAATAATGTTAACAATGTTTAATAAAAAATGATTGACGTTGGTTGACCCGGGGTCCACAATAAGTATAATGAAAAAAACAAGTTTTTGCGAATATAATCTTTCGGTAATTAAGGGAAATGACGAATGAGTGAATACACTGAGTGGAAATATAAAGGGGCCAAATGAGAGAGTTAGTACCCCCTGCCCGTCCGAGTTTCAGTGTGATAAAAATGCCAAAATGAGATGGTTAAAGGTTGACTTTAATAAGCCATATGACCTTCTATTAGGAAACGGCTTCATTTTAAAGAATGTGAAATTAATAGACATAGAAAAAGAAGAAATGGTGCTCCGAAGTGGAGTCAAGATTCCATTTTATTCAAAAACAGTGCAGGAACAGGTTTATGCATTGGATTCGGGGGAATTACAAAATATTCAACTTGATCATCTAAAATCAGATGAGCGTACAGGAGTTGAAGGGTTGTTAAAGAAAAACGAAAGGTTAATTTACAAGGAGGGCGATGCACTGACAAGCACAAAAGCCGTGGTGCACGAAATAAGGACTACCACGAATCAGCAAATAAATTCAAGAATATATAGACTGCCTCCAAAACATGAGGAGGAGGCTATCAAACAAATTAGAGACCTGGAAAAACAGGGTATAATGCAAAAAAGTAGGAGCAAATATAGTTCTCCCATAATTATAGTACCAAAAAAGGAGGATAATGCGGGAAATAAGCGATTTCGTTTAGTCGTTGATTATCGAAGGTTGAATCAGATAACTATCGACGACAAATATCCCTTTGCCAAATATCGATGGAATTCTGGACAAGCTGGGCAAAGCACAGTACTTTAGCACTCTTGATCTTGCAAAGGGTTACCATCAGATTCTAATGGCATCTAAGGATATTGAAAAGACAGCCTTTGTTTCCCCACTAGGTTTATACGAATATGTCAGGATGCCGTTTGGGCTAAAGAATGCCCCGGCTACGTTTCAAAGATTAGTGAATGACATTTTGAGGGACTATATAAATAGGATTTGCCTCGTTTATCTAGACGACATATTGGTGTTTTCCACATCATTAGAGGAACATTTAAGCTCACTGGGAACATTTTTTTCAAAATTACAAGAGCATAATTTAAAGATTCAGGCAGATAAGTGCAGTTTTCTGAAGAGAGAAACCAAATTTTTGGGTCATACACTGACCAAAGAGGGAATAAAGCCAAATAAAGACAAAATTGAGGTCATTCTAAATTTAAAAGTACCGAAAACTGAACGAAAATTAAGAAGCTTCCTAGGAGCTACAGGCTACTACAGAAAATTTGTGAGGGATTACTCTAGAATTGCGTACCCAATGATTAAATATGTATAGAAGGGATGTAAAATAAATCCCAATGACCCGCAGTACATTTCGAGTTTTGAAAATCTCAAATCATTGATTTCCTCTCATCCGATCCTTAAATACCCAGAATATGATAAGGAATTCTCAATTACAACGGATGCAAGTGATTATGCCATTGGCGCAGTATTGTCTCAGCAGGGACAGCCGGTGTGCTACATTTCTCGAACCTTAAATAATCACGAACAGAATTATGCTACCACTGATAAGGAGTTTCTGGCCATAATATATGCGGTTACCTACTTTAGACCGTATGTATACGGGAATAAATTCAAAATAATTACTGACCACTGCCCAATTATGTATTTGAATAATAAATACAAAGGAAAGGAAGGAATTTTCGCAGCGCCACCAAAGATGGCTTTTGAAACTGCAGGAATATAACTACGAGATAGAATATGTAAAGGGTAGAAATAATGTCGTAGCGGACTTTTTAAGCCGAATAGAGGACTCTCCGAAGATCGATGAAAACAATGATCAAGAATCGAAGTTAGAGATGTCCGACACGATACATTCGGCTGAAGAGGAGTTGTTGGATCACTTTGTGATTAAGGAAGAAATTGTTAATAAATATAAAACACAAATTATAATAACATACAGCCCACAAGTCGAGGTTAGTACGGTACATGGTAGAAAGATTATCGAAGTAAACCCAAGAGATAATGAGAATACATTGAGGAATGTATTGGAGAGGAACGTTAGAAATGGTAAAGTAGGAATTTTTTCAGAAGTTGAGGAACATGATTATCACATAATACAGTTGCTGTTGATGTCCATGTTTTCTTGTAATAGTAAGTTGCAATTTATAAAGTGCACGAAAAGAGCAACAGAAATCTTGCAGGAGGAAGAATTGCATAAACAAATTTCGTTGTATCACAGTGTTGAATCTATGCACAGTGGCATTAGTGAAACGTACAACACGTTGAAAGATAAGATTTTTTATCCAAAATTTAGGGAACATATTCAGTTAATAATAAATAATTGTGAAAAATGCCAGCAAATTAAATACGATAGAAAGCCAATTAATCCTGTATTTGGTCTAACTGAGACACCCTCCGCCAAAAACGAGATAATACATATTGACATTTTTCACTTCAACAAACATTCGTTTGTTACAACAATTGATAAGTTAACGAAATTTGCAGCGGCATATACAATAACTGATAGGAATTGGAGAGCCAAGAAGACCATAATAATGGAACATTTTGCAAAATTTGGAAAACCAAAAAAAATTATAATGGATAATGAATTTAGAGCAGAACAACTAGTAAAATATTTAAAGGATGAAAACATTGAGATCCACTTTACCAAAATTAATAATCACACAGGTAACGCAGATATTGAGAAGCTCCACTCAACCCTGTTGGAAAAACTAACAGGAATTGATGACCCGAGTCTCTCAACAGAAATGAGAATGCAGATCGTTATAGCGAACTACAATGATCGGCATCATTCAACCATCAACTGTTCTCCCAGATTCGCAAAGGAAAACCTTTGTCCATCCATATAGTGCAAGATAGAATAAAAATAGTAAAAGAAAAAACAATTGCCAAACATAATAGAAATAGGGAAGAATACATAGAAAATAGAGAAACAGGACCCATCAAAAATTATAAAGGGGTAAGGCATAAGGATCAACCATATTTCAGGATTAATCCATTGCAAAATGTTCATAGTGCTAACATAAAAAGACCACAAAAAAACATATAGTTTATTATTGTTGCCATTTCAGATTATGTTTTCCATAATGATTTTGATGTTTGTAGCCCAAATGAGGTGGGCTACAGGGCTAGTAAAGGGACACCTTCAAGTGACACCAATACTGGATGAAGCAGGATACACAATGATTCACATGGGTCAGGTAGAGATAGTTAATAAGACCACTACTATATTACATGTAATACAGCCACAGGAAATTTTGGATGTATTACATCAAATTAGGCAGGACATTGAGGGAGGTGCCTTTAAAGGAAAGGGGTTCCTCCTCAATGAATTAGAAATATTGGAGTCTAGGGTAAAAACAATACAACCAGAAAAGGTAAGTAGGAATAAAAGGGGTTTAATTAATTTTGTTGGAACAATTTATAATTGGCTGTTCGGATTAATGGATGACGATGATAGGCAGGAAACATTGGGCTATCTGGAGGTCCAACAGAAAAATTACCATAACATAATTGATAAATTTAAATCAGCAAATTTTAATAAATAAGCAGTTTAATGACACCCTGCATTTGATCAGGGATGTCATAGTAGAAGATAGGAAAAAGGTTAATATACTTTTTAAAGATATGAGCCAACAAAATGCGGAGATTTTTAACCAACTGCTATTTAATGATATAATAAATAAAATAAGATTTGTTAAAGATAAAAAAAATGATATACAGAATAATATAGCGGCAGCCAAGTACAATTTAATTCATCCGGGAATTCTAACGAAGGATGAAACAAATTATTTCAAAATAGATTTTTATAAATTGAAATTATCTAAAATAGGAGTGTTGGCATATAAAAACCAATCCATTGTGATTGCAATAAAAATTCCGAACAGTTACATACAAACAGATTTGAAATTGCTGGTACCTTTGCCAAATATAAATCATTTAGAGGTTGAAACAGAAAAGGAACTAATTGTAACAATAAATAAAGAAAATTTTGAATATAGAAAAGATACAGCATTTAAAGATTTAAAAAGAAGCCAACAAAGTATGCCTGGTATACATACTTGAATGCTATCCCTACCAACCATGGCTAACCATGGTGAAACTCTGATTCCAAAAATTCACAAATTTTTACTAACACAAACGCATATTTTTAGAATTTGTATGGAAAACGACAAGTGCCTAAAAGTATGCTCTCAGACTTACACGCAAACATCTTTTCAACATGGGTAAAAAGTGAACCTCTCTGAACAAAATTACCCACTTTTTTATCCTCTTTTTTGGTAAGCGCGACTCAATGATTATCCAGATTTTTATCCGATCATGGTTGGCAGGGATAGCATTCAAAATCCGTGGGAATGCTGAGTAAGCAAATAGGGCTGGACTGCGAAGATATACATACATATGTATATTAGAGCGGGTTGATTTTTTTTCCATAAAATCGCCATCGCGCAAAATGTCCTTCGGATAATTCTAAACAACTTTGCTGAAGAAACTATTGGTCTAAAACCGACTTTGACCCACCGGAAATTACGTCGAAGTTTCATAATAAAGTAAGGAAAAATTTTATATGAGCTGTGTGACAGTGAAAATTTAGTTTTTACGGGACATACCTTAAGTTGTAGGTTTAGTCAAGCATACAAAAACCGCTTATCCAGATTTTCATATCCAAGCAAATTGAATGTTGTGAGAAAATGGTATGAAAATATTTATATCGAAACCAAGCCTAAGTCTAAGGTTCGTTTACAACGGACTTTATTTTTGGGTAGGATTTTAGATCACGCCAGCATCATTTATCGAAAAAATTTCAATGTTTGCATTTTTTCATTAAGAACCTAACACATTTACTCCACATTTAAAAAAGTTTTTGCTGGTATATATTATTTTAATAACTTATGCACCTTAAACATGAGAGGCTTGTTCAAATTGCACCTATTTTGGAGTTTTAGACACCCTTTTTCCCAAACTAGACTTGTTAGCAAATTTTCGAACACCGATTCATGGTCAGCGTAAGAAATGCTCGAAAAATATACACCTTCGTTATAGTTGCATAACCTACACAGAGCAGAGTAACTGATATCTGAAATATGAACAAATTATTTAATATAGTAGTAGTTTTAAAAATTCGTCCTTAGCGATAAATATAAGTAATTGAAAGAGTATATTCCAACCAAACCAAAATACGTGTTTCTTTGGAAAAATTAGCTTGCTGCATTCAATTTCATTTCAATTTTTGCGAAAAGGGATAAATTATCCTGATAATACCCAAAAAGAAAATCGGGGGTAACAGATCCTTAAATTAAGACTTGGTTCAAGCACATCGAGAAATATTTTATTGAACAATATTTTAAATTTTTTTAGAGTGTAGTTGATTTTAAAACTATTCCGCTGCAGAACATGCCACCTTCTTCGTCGGATGATTGGAAGCGGGATTTATCTACTGACGTTAAGTATTTGCTTCAAATGGCTTCAGCAATATCGAATGGCTTTGTTTCAGTTGACTTATCGAACATAAAACCTGGACCTGTAGCGCACTCCCGTTGATTAACTAAGGCAAGCCGTATTTTAAGGTTGTACGTTGCAACAAGCTCACCATCTTCCGAATTAGAAACTCTAGCGGAATACGTAATAAAAGTTTATGTTCCGATGTATTTTAGCATTAAGTACTACCATTCCGTTATACACGGTAGTCCACTTCTATTCAAATTTATACGTCTCACTCAGTTTCTTCCGTCCAAGGAGCGGCAAGTTATCAACGCAGTGGTTCAGAATAACTCATATTTTGCTCATCCTGAAAATGTTATACTATCAATGCTTTACGATGATCGTAAATCAGTACGTGATCGGGCAATACAAAAAATTGTTGTTGTTGTTGTTTTAACAACAAAATCACTCCCCGAAGGTTTTGGGGAGTGTTGTCGAAATAACAGTCCTTGGCCGGAAATGAATCCGGTACACTCCGGTACTCCCTTGCGGTACTGCCCGACTGTCGTGGGAGCAATTTGGTATGACCAGTGCAACCTTCTAGGTCATGTCATCCCTCTTTCCGAAAGGAAAGAGAAGATGGGTAATGAGAGGTGAGAGGCATCATATACGTAGATCAACCATCGAGTTGCACATCATTACCTTTGTGCATATTAGTCGCCTCTTACGACCGGTATGCCTACCGCGGGCATATTCTAAACCCCTACCCGCAGGGGTATACAAAAAATTGTGTACTACCGTGACAGCCTTTGCGATACAGCAAACATTCGAGAGTACAAGAAATATAAAATAAATTTTGACTGCTGCAGTTATTTTAATATGATAGATTTGGATGATGACAACATTCTAACAGAACCGCGGATTACTAGAAACATTCCATACAATCATTTAAAGGAATATTTAGAATTTGAAGACCCACCACTTCCTGACCCACAAGTCCATGCCACATACAAGGAACTGAACGATATGTTCAATTGTTATCCTGTGTTTCTCGGCGTGTAACGGAAAAAAATCGTGTAAGTGTCATGGCGGTAACTGGTGTTAGTCGAAAGAAAATACCACGCATGGAAAGCAAGCAGGACTTAAAAACTTAGTTATTTATGTATTTTCATAAAAATAAAATTAACTGATTTGGAAAGAAAATATAAAGCTATGTAGTCCACTAAAATTTGGTAAAAAAAAGGTTAAACCTCGGAATTCCAGATAGCAAGCTGAAAACTCGTTTATAGCTAAATCTGGTAATTCTATAATTGTCCTTAAAAGTTGCGAAAGTTGCTTGTTTGCAAATATTTCGCTTCCTTTGGCTTACATCATTTTTCGTGCACTACAAAGTTGTAGATCATAAAATTCTCCACAAGTCCTGCCTGAAACATTTTTCTTTATGATCTACGCTTTATAGTGAACGAAAAACGGATGTAAGCACTTGGTGTATTCAGTACGGTGTCGTCAATCTTTTTTCTACCAGAATTGCACTGCTAAACACAGAATAACGTTATCTTTGCTATAGTATTAAAATTTTCCTCATAGGATAAGAAAAAATCAGTTTAAGAGGAAATTATGGTTCAGCCTGTAAAAAAGGAGATTTAGACCCCTGATTCTAGGTTTTAACGGTGTATTTGAAAATCTGGATAAGCGGTTTTTGTATGCTTGACTAAACCTACAACTTAAGGTATGTCCCGTAAAAAGTAAATTTTCACTGTCACACAGCTCATATAAAATTTTTCCTTACTTGATTATGAAACTTCAACGTAATTTCCGGTGGGTCAAAGTCGGTTTTAGACCCATAATTTCTTCAGCAAAGTTGCTTAGAATTATCCGAAGAACGTTTTGCGCGATGGCGATTTTTCGGATTTTTCCCGTCCATACAAATCAACCCGCTCTAATGTATATGCAATTATGTACGTTAGGTTATATATGTTTTAGGCTAAGGAAATAACTTATGTATTATGGGTTAGAAAAGACGGAGTTGGATATTGTAAAGGCAGTTGCCGCTAATACCTCCGTCGACCCAGCCGTATCTCGGTCCGGTTCTAATAACATTTAAGTGAAAACACTCCTTAATACTAAAAAAAGTGAAATTATATTGTAATATTAAAAAACGGTGTTTGCCTTATCATTTATATTTGTTACTGCAAAACCAAAGAAATTCGTTAACTTCCTCCTGCCCCAGTTTACCCCCGGGAGGTAAACATAACTCGCGTTTTAAAGCAAAACAACGATTTGATAATCAGCATCGAACGCCGAATGTATATCAAAAAGGTGAAATAGTTTTAGTAGAGAACGAACCACCAAGCACAGGTGTTTCACGTAAGCTTGAACCGCGTTACAAAGGTCCTTTTGAAATTGTCAAGGTACTCGATCGAGATCGTTATGTTGTTGAAGATTTGCCTGATAGTAAACGGAAACAACGTCGATACAAATCAATTTACTCTTCCGACAAATTAAAGCGTTTTTGTGAATCAACAGAAATGGATGATATTAGCTGTGTTGAAGATGAATCCGGTGATGAAGTCCAAAACTGATACGAGGCCGCATCAACTAATCAGGAAAGGCCGACTGTAAACAATCACTATAAATTTATCTACTGTAAATTTGAAAAAGGCAACAAACGAGGCTTAAAATATTTTGTTAGATATTTTTTCTGAAATTATAATTTAATTGAGTTTTTGAAATAAACTGAAAAAGATCGGCGAAAGAATTTTAAAAATATAAACTTGAACTCTTTTATAATTAGAGCGATGTTTTTTTACAAGATGTATGAAGCAAGAATATGATTTGATCAGTTTTTCTGAATCGATATATAGAGCGGTTCAACAATATAACAAAACAATACACTCCGTAATAGAAAATAAACCATTTGAGGTACTTTACAATAAGGTTAAACATGATACTGTGCCACAAAGATTACTATTAGCGCAGGAAAAGCTGTTAGATAAACAAAACAAAAACAGAAAAATTAAAACTTATTCATGTGGCGATGTTATATACGAGAAAATAATAGGGGAGAGAAATAAACTAAGACCTAGGTATAAGAAACAGTTAGTAAAGGAGGATTTAGGCAATAGGGTTAAAATTAATCAAAGAAACAGAATAGTGCACAAAGATAATATATTTAAAATCTTAATTATACATATATTTTTAGATGATATCTATATCAGATTTAATAGATATATCTACTTTTGAAATGTTGCAAAATGAAGATTTAATAGTTATTTACATGAAATATCCAAAAATTATATTTGATTGTAAATTGTGTGAAGTAAGGCCAATTGCTAAAATAGATGGTAAGCTATTAATTGCAAGAGAAATTGCAAAATGTAACAATAAATACGTAAATGTTGAAAATTGTAAAAAAGAATTAATAAATACCTATTGTAAAATTAATGATACAAATAGTTGTTTGTCAGAAGCATATTATTGATAATCAGAAAGTAGATCGAATTTACTTAGTTATATTTGAAAATCAAACAAATATTGACAATGTTACATACGAAAATATAGATTCAAGAATTTGGCAGCATGTTAGGAATAGTAAAATAAATGATTTTGAAATTGAAGATTACATTGAGTCAAAAGCCTACAACTTAAGGTATGTCCCGTAAAAAGTAAATTTTCACTGTCACACAGCTCATATAAAATTTTTCCTTACTTGATTATGAAACTTCAACGTAATTTCCGGTGGGTCAAAGTCGGTTTTAGACCCATAATTTCTTCAGCAAAGTTGCTTAGAATTATCCGAAGAACGTTTTGCGCGATGGCGATTTTTCGGATTTTTCCCGTCCATACAAATCAACCCGCTCTAATGTATATGCAATTATGTACGTTAGGTTATATATGTTTTAGGCTAAGGAAATAACTTATGTATTATGGGTTAGAAAAGACGGAGTTGGATATTGTAAAGGCAGTTGCCGCTAATACCTCCGTCGACCCAGCCGTATCTCGGTCCGGTTCTAATAACATTTAAGTGAAAACACTCCTTAATACTAAAAAAAGTGAAATTATATTGTAATATTAAAAAACGGTGTTTGCCTTATCATTTATATTTGTTACTGCAAAACCAAAGAAATTCGTTAACTTCCTCCTGCCCCAGTTTACCCCCGGGAGGTAAACATAACTCGCGTTTTAAAGCAAAACAACGATTTGATAATCAGCATCGAACGCCGAATGTATATCAAAAAGGTGAAATAGTTTTAGTAGAGAACGAACCACCAAGCACAGGTGTTTCACGTAAGCTTGAACCGCGTTACAAAGGTCCTTTTGAAATTGTCAAGGTACTCGATCGAGATCGTTATGTTGTTGAAGATTTGCCTGATAGTAAACGGAAACAACGTCGATACAAATCAATTTACTCTTCCGACAAATTAAAGCGTTTTTGTGAATCAACGGAAATGGATGATATTAGCTGTGTTGAAGATGAATCCGGTGATGAAGTCCAAAACTGATACGAGGCCGCATCAACTAATCAGGAAAGGCCGACTGTAAACAATCACTATAAATTTATCTACTGTAAATTTGAAAAAGGCAACAAACGAGGCTTAAAATATTTTGTTAGATATTTTTTCTGAAATTATAATTTAATTGAGTTTTTGAAATAAACTGAAAAAGATCGGCGAAAGAATTTTAAAAATATAAACTTGAACTCTTTTATAATTAGAGCGATGTTTTTTTACAAGATGTATGAAACAAGAATATGATTTGATCAGTTTTTCTGAATCGATATATAGAGCGGTTCAACAATATAACAAAACAATACACTCCGCAATAGAAAATAAACCATTTGAGGTACTTTACAATAAGGTTAAACATGATACTGTGCCACAAAGATTACTATTAGCGCAGGAAAAGATGTTAGATAAACAAAACAAAAACAGAAAAATGAAAACTTATTCATGTGGCGATGTTATATACGAGAAAATAATAGGGGAGAGAAATAAACTAAGACCTAGGTATAAGAAACAGTTAGTAAAGGAGGATTTAGGCAATAGGGTTAAAATTAATCAAAGAAACAGAATAGTGCACAAAGATAATATATTTAAAATCTTAATTATACATATATTTTTAGATGATATCTATATCAGATTTAATAGATATATCTACTTTTGAAATGTTGCAAAATGAAGATTTAATAGTTATTTACATGAAATATCCAAAAATTATATTTGATTGTAAATTGTGTGAAGTAAGGCCAATTGCTAAAATAGATGGTAAGCTATTAATTGCAAGAGAAATTGCAAAATGTAACAATAAATACGTAAATGTTGAAAATTGTAAAAAAGAATTAATAAATACCTATTGTAAAATTAATGATACAAATAGTTGTTTGTCAGAAGCATATTATTGATAATCAGAAAGTAGATCGAATTTACTTAGTTATATTTGAAAATCAAACAAATATTGACAATGTTACATACGAAAATATAGATTCAAGAATTTGGCAGCATGTTAGGAATAGTAAAATAAATGATTTTGAAATTGAAGATTACATTGAGTCAAAAGCTTACTATTTAAAATTTGAAAACATTAATCTGATCAACCATGTTAAAAATGAAATACGTTCACACCTTTTATATTGGATTGGCAAGTGTTATAATTTTAACATATATATTTTTTAGATCACAAAAATGGTTGAGAGATGGAAAATAAATAGACAGTTAACAAAACAAGAAGCAATTTTTAATGAGCTAACTGTTAAAATTAATAAACTTACAAACAAAATTACAGAATCGGAATTAAAGAAAGGGGGGTGGCTAGATTAGCCACAACACTGGCGTATACAACCCTGCCGCCAACATTCACCACACCACACACACACACAGTCACGCACACATAATTTGTCAACACCAAACACACAGACTTTTGTAAACAAAAAACACAAATTCGTAAATCTCGAGCAAGACGGTCACTTAGCGCCTGAGCAAACACCGAATAAATATATTTACAATTTTTAAGACAATTATTCTTTCGATTGATTTAAAGTACGGAAGTGAGTGCAAAGGTGTAGTGCAGTGAAAGGTGCAACATTAGTGCTCAATTATATTGGGGGAGTTAACAGTACACTTCCCACAGTGCCCTTATGGCAATTATAAACATATATTCCATTTCTCAAGCTACTGGTATTTCATTAGAGAAACTGATGCAATGTCGAGTGAAATGTTTATAAACAAATACTCAATTTCTAAAGCATCAGCTTTCATCGGTTTCCGATGCAATGCTAAGTGTCCAGTTATTATAAACATTTAAGTAAGTTAGGCTTCAAATTCAGTAAGCTAAAATTAAGTTATAAATAAGAGTAAATTAAATGAATAAAGGCAGTTTGGTGTCAACGTTGCTGTCGGCAACTAACCACTCGAAATTTTATTATCTTTTTAAAAATACTTCCTAAAGTAGCAAGTTATTAATTTGCAGTCTTGTAGCCCGTTTAATTTCAGTAAAATAAAGTGATAAATGTACGTTCGTAGGAAGTCTCGCTGATTTTTTTATTAGATATTAGCTCATATTTGAATAGGAAATTATATAGAATTGTTGCAAAATTTTTGTTTACCTTTACTCTTTTGATTTCTCTGTACTTACCTATATAGATTTTTGCAAGGAAATAAATAAAAATTCTTATTTTTAGGCATAGTGACATTATATTAAGTATTAACAGGACCACCGTGTGTCTAATTATCATAATCAGATAAAAGGCTGTCTTTGGCTTCACCAAGTTCTGAGTTTTCATCTTCCTTCTTAGTTTGACTTCTTTTTTGTGAAATTTTTGGTCAAATAAAAATCGTGGTGGACAGGTGGAATGTACGGAAGAAGCTGGGTCAAGTTTTCCCATTTTAGGTATGTAAGCTTCAACGGTGTTGGGTGTAACGGCTTAAACACATCTTCGTTTAGCAGGAAAGATGGTCTTCCGACTTTAAGAGCTGCGCATTTTTCGCTTTTGTTCACGGGAGCATCAAAATTTTTTACTATACTATAACAAAAATAAAAGAAGTTCTCTTTCTTATATTGAAGCCGTACAATCTCACGCCACTTTATTGGCCCATTTCAGCATCCTTTTTTGGGTCAATCTATATTCTGTTAAAGCCTGCTTTTACATTAGGCAAATATTGAACCCAAGTCTGCGGCACAGACGAGAGAGGGGAGAGGCTTCTTCACCTCTTTTAAATCAGCGAGACTTCCTAAGAACTTAAGTTTATCACTTTGTTTAAGCGACTTAAACAATTTCTTTCGTTTATTTCATTTGCAACCCTTTTTATAATTCTCACCCAGCTTATGAAATATTCTGAAGATATTGTTTTTGGCTGCCTAACCCAAGCGTGGTTTTTCCAAGCGAAAATAAGGAAGCCAATCTCGCGCCATGCCTCAGAACCAAAAGTGCTCGCCACCAATAATACATACATACCCTCTCGTTCTCCAAAGAACAATTTTGAACATTTAGGCAAACATGGTCGTCAGAACCTGAGCCAAATGAATAAATACAATTTGAGCAAAACGGTCACATAGCACTTGAGCCAAATAATAAAATAAAATAAAAAATAATAATAACTTAAAAAACAACTCGCCTTCTCTAAAGCTTAGACATGGTCCTTCGAGCCGGATGGATTCGAACCGGCGACTTCCAAATATCACTAGACGACTAAGCCGTCTAGGGGGGCGAGAATGTTTAAGCGACATAAACAATTACTTTCGTTTATTTCATTTGCAACCCTTTTTATAGTTCTCACCCATGTGTTTGGCTGCCTAACCCAATCGTGGTTTTTCCAAGCGAAAATGAGGAAGCCAATCTCGCGCCATGCCTCAGAGCCAACAGTGCTCGCCACCAATAATACATACATACCCTACCCTCTCGTTCTCCAAAGAACAATTTGGAACATTTAGGCAACATGGTCGTCAGAACCTGAGCCAAATGAATAAATACAATTTGAGCAAAACGGTCACATAGCACCTGACCCAAATCTATATATATAAAATTCAAATTATGTAAATATATATGTACTAGCAGGGTACCCGGCGTTGCTCGGGATGTAAGTAGTTGGGGGGCCTTTCAAAATCAATAATATACTTTAAGATTTCATATTTATATACATACATAAAATATAGCTGACCCGGCAAACTTCGTTCTTCCCAAAATAGATTTTTTTATTAATTTTTCACCACTTCATTGTGCATACAACTTCAAAAATATAAAATTTTAGTATACCGTTTAAGGCTACACGATACACAAAGTTTTTAGTTTTCTGTCCCGGAGCATAAGTAAATAGCGAAAAAATTTTCCTACACGGGAACTATTGATATCATTAATCTCCTGATCAATTTTCAGGTCCTAACTTTAAACACTTTTACGATAACCCCACTTTTATGCGCGAAAATTGTTTTGATATCATTTAGCTCTATACCAATTTCCAGGTTCCTGCCTTAAATACTTTTGGAGATATTTAGCTTGAAAAATTAGTATGGGAGATGCCACGCCCCCATTTTCGTTAACCCCAATTTTTTTGGAGGTGGTAGGGATCGATCTCGTATAACCCCTCACCAAATTTCAGTGGTGTAACCCGAATACTTCCACAGATACGGACAATGAAAAATTTTATTTGTGTGGGAGGTGCCACGCCCACACTGTCGTTATCCCCAGTTTTTTTTGGAGGTGGTAGGGATCGATTCCATATAACCCCTAACCAAGTTTCAATGATCTAACCTAAATACTTCCAGAGATATCGACTAAGAAGTATTTCATTCGTATGGGAGGTGCGACGCCCACACTGTCGCTATCCCCAGTTTTTTTGGAGGTGGTAGGGATCGATTCCATATAATCTCTCACCAAGACTACCAGCGCATTATATTCCGCAATTCACCTAGCAGTCCAATCCGCGACTACAAGCTAAAAACGGTGACATTTGGCGTAAACTGCGCCCCTTTCCTAGCCATTCGTACATTACACGAACTGGCAAAAGATACAAAAGCCAAATTACCACTAGCGGCCCCGGTGCTTAGCTCTCAAACGTACGTAGACGACATACTGTCGGGCAGCCATAGCCTTCCATTAGCGTGCGAGTCACTAGCGCAAGTTATCGAAGCCCTCGAATCAGCAGGGTTTCCATTAAAAAAGATAACTTCCAACCATCCAGAAATACTGGCGAAAATAAATAAAGTAAACTTGCTAGATACTAATTTTCTAAAGTTCGAAAAAGAGAGCATCACTAAAACTCTGGGCATACAATGGAATGCAATATCAGACCAATTTTCTTACACTCTTGAGTCGGTATCTGCAAAATCCGCAAAAACGAAAAGACAAATTTTGTCATCTGTGGCAAAACTTTCTGACCCCGCAGGATGGCTTGCACCAATCATGATACAAGCAAAAATCCTCATTCAAGAATTATGGCTAGATGGAACCGATTGGGACGAAGTGGTGAACAACGCAAGTGAACATGGAATTAGACGTCTACGTTGATAGTGTCAAGCTACCAACTGTCTCACACCCCAAAATCTTAGGGGTGACGTTTGATAACCGCAATTGCCAATAAAGTCCAAAGCCGTAACAAAATCCTCAAGTCCCCAGCTGGCAGCACTTGGGGTAAAGACAAAGAAACGTTACTAGCTACGCGACGCCTATATGGTCGCCGGGGCTAGCTGACACACACTGGACGAGGCTACAGGTTTGCCAAAACACCGCCCTTCGTACCGCCACTGGGTGTCTTCTTATGTCTCCTGAGCATCACTTACATAGGGAAGCGAAAAGGCTCGCCGTTAAAGAGCATAGCGAGATGTTGACCAGGCAATTCCTGTTCAACTGTTGCAAACCGCAGCATCCGAACGGACGCCTGATCAACGAGGATCCGCCCCCCAGGAGCATAATGAGCTATCTACGCAAACACTACGATGAGATCCGGCACCTGATTTCCACGCCGTTTGATCCTAAGGTCACCGGCAGGCCCTCACCCTCATCCACACGAATTCGGTAAATTCCTATGTTGGCTCTCTCCCGGTGAACGCCGTTCTTCAGGCAACAACACCACCCTTTGCCGAAGAGGAGCGCCAGCTGCCTAGGGAGACTAGGGTGATGCTGGCCCAACTCCGGTCTGGATATTGTAATAGGTTAAACTCTTACCTATCCAGACTGAACCCCGACTTGCCTAATGTTTGTCCGGCATGCGGCTTGTCCCCCCATACTACTAACCATCTTTTTGTCTGCTCATCGGAGCCTACTCTTCTAACACCCATATCCCTCTGGTCCTCCCCTGTTGAAGCCGCTAGGTGTCTAGGACTTCCGTTAGAAGAGTTCGATGACAATATTCTGTAAGGTTGATACTGACTACCTAGGCAGGGCAACGTAGTGTTACAACAACAACAAGAGGTGAAACCACTCCGCTTAATAAAATGGTCCCAATTTGCAAGTAACTTGCACACTATCTCCGAGATACAAATACCTCGGTGGGTGAATTTCTCACCCGATCATGAAGTCGAAATCCACGGCTTTTGCGATGCTTCTGAGAAAGCATACTGCGCTGCTATTTATGTGCGAACCCAGCACGATGGCAAAACAACAAGTCACTTATTAGCGTTTTTGTGAATATTTTCGGCATTTGAAAAGGTTTTATGGATATAGCAATGAGCAGTATGGCAACCCTGGTAATGCCTAAAAGTATGCAGCATTTTTCCTGCTGTCAGGTTTGTTTTGGGAAATTTTTAACGGCTAGAACGGCGCAGCTATGTTATTTTCTTATGAGTGCGAGGGTGATGCAAGGTCACACGTACACGACTTGTGCAAGGGGAAAGTGGATAATATCTGCACGGCGCCCATACAAAACTATCCACTTTTTTATCTTCATTTCTGGATAGCGCGACCTATGTTTTATCCACTTTTTTATCTGCGTATGGTTGGTAGGGTATTTCCTTTCAATTCATTGGTATTAGTAAGTTTAAATTTTTTTTGGATGTGTTTGTAGTTTCGGTAGCCGATGTTTGCATGGTAACTGATATACGAATATGTACTAACACATATGTACCAGTAGGGTACTTAAGCATTAAATGGATATATTTACTTGAATGCTTATAACTTTTGTATTAGTTCATCGATTTTGTACACTGATAGCTTGTTTTTTTTGTAATAAAACAGAGCTTAGAGGGGGATATCTGCAAAAAGTTTTCGAGATGCTTCCTCGCAAAGTACAATTTTTTTTATATTTTTCCAATAAATTTTTAAAAATCTTTAATGATTGTTCACTATGTTTGAATCTGCAGGACCTAGAAAAAAGTGTTGTATATACTGATTATAGTAAATTTTATAAGCTTTAAAATTTTTCAAACCGTTTTCGAATAGCTCAATTTATTCTTGAGATATACACGATTAAGTGGAGCCATCTTTTTTGTTTTTTGAAATAACGGTAAATCGTAAATATCTCAAAAACGGTACCATTCAAGTAAAAATAACCTTGATTTTCGGAATTAGGAGGTGATTTTACATAGGAATTTCACTATGGCGTCTCTGGTGCATTTTGGCTGTAAACCAGTGTAATCAAACGCCGCATCGACTAATAGAAAATGACAACACCAGGTACGCTCATAGGCCAAGTACTACACTCCGGAAAATATTCACCAAAACAAAAGACCCTATTGAGAAAGAACAACAAAGTAATGTCGTTTATCAAATTAAATGCAATGACCGTTGTAGGGTTGTTTGTTAATGTACTTTGTTTTTATAACAACTTTGAATTTTTATAAAAAATTTAAAATAATTGTTTATATTTTATTTTTGACAATTTTTGATGTTTGATATTTTTGTATTGAGTTTGGTTTTCATATTTCTTTAGTAAAATAAAGCTTTAAAATAATATCTATATACATATATAATATGAACTCTTTATTTGGCGATCCTGCCAGGAGTTGATTGTAATAGTCAACAAAAATCTAATGCAGGTACTAGTAGCCATCAAGGTAAAATATTAACCAGTCAAAGTCTAACCACAATCGAAAGTCTGGCACATCTGCACCACGTTAATCATTCACCAAACGGCATTAACGCTATAAGGTAGTACACCACATCTAAGGCACCATTTTCGTACCTCAGCGTTATCAGCTGCTACAGCAACCATTATTGCCGCAACAGTGACTTCACTAGCATCAGGTCACTCCAACACGCATAACAACAACAATCAAAGCAGCAATACCATATGAAACAAAAACAAACAACCAAACCCCCTAAGCCCTATAAGAAATTGGACAAATCAACACGTCATTAACGGAAATTTCATGGAACATCTGTTTTATATTATTAAGAGCTACAGCAGCAAAAATTTATCGATGAGAGACCCTGCACAGTTATCTACAATCAATTTCCACTACCTTTTTTTTCACTATTTAAACGTATTGTAAAATACTAATTACGGTCCTACGCAAACGGGACAGTCGATGAGTGGTTTACCAACTACAACAAATTACCTGTCGACGGCTCGAGGTACTGCATCTGCAACACCCCCGTCATGTCAGTAAATCGACAATTATAGTTCAATGTCAAACTTCAAGTCAAACTCAATAGCCGTTTCAACCTCAATTTCAATCACAGTCTAAACTTTAGTCATCAGTTATCAGCAAAGGGTACCGTTTTATTGGGGAGGGGAGTAGTTGTAGGGTTGTTTGTTAATGTACTTTGTTTTTATAACAACTTTGAATTTTTAGAAAAAATTTAAAATAATTGTATATATTTATTTTTGACAATTTTTGATGTTTGATATTTTTGTATTGAGTTTGGTTTTCATATTTCTTTAGTAAAATAAAACTTTAAAATAATATTTATATACATATATAATATGAACTCTTCAGCCGTGATAATGAAACGTGTGGAAAATTTTACATTGGCTCTACTAAACGACAACTGGGTATAAGAATTAATGAGCATAGAAAAGATGCTGAAAAGAAAAAAACGACAACGGCTCTAGCGCAGCATTTGACAAAGAGCAACCACGTAGCGGACTTTAACAACACCAAAATATTAGATATGGAAAAAAGAAAAAAACAAGACTGACTCTTGAGAGCATCCGCATACAACAAAACATCGAAAATACTCTTAACTACAAAGATGATATTGACGGACTAAGCAGCGTCTACTCAGCTGTAATAAAAAGAAACAAAAGGAAATAAGTAAACGTCATCGGAGGTGATAACAAGTAAAATATTTTCTAATGTGATATTTTTAATACTTTTTATAATTTTAATGTAATTAATTTTACAATTGTAAGTGAAATGTGTTTAAAAATTTTTCATGTTTATTGTCCTGTGTTACTGTTTGTAACAAATGTATCAATTTAGTATACATATCTAATTAAACAGATTCCCCAGATGAAGGCGCGGAGAGCGTCGAGACGCGTAGGGAAGAACAACAACAACTAACTTGTTTTATTTAACCGGCCGTAAATGCTCAACCCAGCAAACATATATTTTTTCTTGTTTGTAACCTGCCTACAAACAGCTGACAAATTAGTGACTCTTTTTTTGAGACTTGAGATGCGAGACAGCTTACTGAATACCAAATTGTCTCAAAATTTAAATTGTCCACAAAATGTCTCTATTAGTGACTAGAAACAGCTTACAGAATTCGCCTATAAAAAGCATGGCTGCAAACTGGTTCGAACCGCATCAAGGTTTTTTTCAATCTTTTAAACGAACCGAAGCCACAAGAAGAGAAGCCTTTGCTGATTATATTTCATATTTCCAGCAAATGGAATGGTTATGCGCCTTTCTTAGTCAAAATTTTTTAATGGGACTTTTTTCGTCAAAATATTTTTTAATGCGTCCTTATTTCCCGCAATATTTTTAATGCGCCTTTGTTCGTTGACAACTTGGTGAATGCGCCTTTCTTCGTCGGTAGCGACGATATATCGAATACAAGAAATTAAATTACCTATGCAAAGATACCAAAATTTTAAAAATCCATTCATTGGTTTTCGAGAAATGTTCATTTTAAAAACCGCTTTATATGAACTTTGACCCTTGATAACTCTTGTTGTTGTTGTTTCCCCCGAAAAATAAGTATACGGTTGTACTCACCTTACTAATATCTATAGATCCTCATCCACATTTTTTAATTTGGGAGTTGAAACTATACTGCATTTAGGCCATGGATTATTTCATACATTAATTGTACCCTCCCAAAACATTAAATTTATTACTAAACATGTTTAACCCACAATACTACTAGCACCACGTAAAGGTAAATATCCGGAAACTATATCAGATGGCAGTGTCTTAATAATTGTATAAAAGTGGAGCGTTGAAGGACGAATCTATAAATAATTACATCTATAAATAATTATTATAATTAAATAGTTGATAACAGGTAAACATACGTTATCTAATACAGATACTAACAAAGCATTGCGTCTTCTTTCCATTGTTGAGTTTTCTGCACTGCAAGTATTTGTTTCAACGATTTAAAGACGTGTATTTTGGCACCGGGCTCAATATAGCGCCATTGTGGATTCTTAAAACATATTTTAGGTGGTTCCTCCGACATGGTTCCAACATAGTTTCGTGACTTGCAGGATAATTGAAGGGCTCAGAACCAAAAGGATCTAAGTGACTACGAAATTGATTTGAGATATTCAAGTTTAAAGTTTACTGCCTTTTGAAAATCCTATGTAAAATTTGGGTAGGGCGTTTATTGTATGGGAAATAGATGGCAACAAATAAACACCACATTTCACTATACAAATATGGGCATAATTCCATTTTAAAAAAAATTTCACTTAGATCCTTTTGGTTCTGAGCCCTTCAATTGGGTAATGGTGCAGTTTATGGGGCCCACCCAAAACTAGACCATAAAATCTGAAATGAGATTTTTGTTTTTTTCGAATGTTCAAAAGTTATGAGGGTAAAACTTTCCAACTCGGGGCGTTATCCATGTTTTTTATGTGCAGAACATCTTTCCGGGAGGGCGGCCTTTGGCTGCGCTTCAAAAAATAACCCTTGGCTGCGCCATTCCAACTCCGGGTGTGTGCCATAGCCGTGGCTACGGCCACGGTGATATCCTTCCGCGTCCCACTTTTTTCAAAAAATAACCCTGGGCTACGCCATTCCAACTCCGGGTTTGTGCTTAAGCCGCCACGTTTCCCACTTTTTCCCTTTTTTGGCTCAGCCTAATGTGCCATTACAACAACCACATGAAAATGACAGAAAATTGTGAACTTTAACTGCAAATAATTTCATTTCAGATTCTAAATCTAGACGTGAATACGCGTCTTTTGATATCCCATTCGACTTTTTTGGTCTAGTTTTGGGTGGGCCCCATAAACTGCACCAGTACCTTCAATTGTTCCATTTTTTCTTGCTTAACTTCGGAATTCCGGCCGGTGCCGCTCCTAAATTTGTTTATTTATTTATTTATTTAATTTAGCCAACGAAATACAATGTAGAGATCTTACAGGCTAAGTAGAAAAGAGACTAAAAAAATCGATCTCAACATATCTGGAGATCCTGTTGAAGTCAGTCAAGGCCATATTAAGTGGCGAATTTTTAGAATATAGAGTTCTAAAAACGCCAACGAAGAAGATTTCAGTGTGTCGAAGATGCCTGGTAGGAATGTTAAAGAGAATTCTTCCAAGGAGAACAGGACAGTCAACGATCCCAGTGACTACATCAAAAACGAAGGACAGAGACATAATCGTTCTCCTATTCTGTAGCGATTTTAGGTTAATCAAGAGACATCTGGATTCATAGGCAGGCACAGGGTCTGCAAAACGTAGGCTTCGAAGCGCAAAACGTAGAAATACCTTTTGAATACGCTCAATCCTTATATTATTCCAATCAAAGTAAGGGGACCAAATAAAAAACGCGTAATGGAGCCTAGAACGAACAAACGCCATATACAATAATTTTAGCGTATACGGGTCAGAAAACTCAGAGCTGTGGCGTCGCACAAAAGCAAGCATTGAGTATGATTTTGAAATTATGAAGTTCATGTGGCTAGTAAATGAAAACTTTGAGTCGAAGATTACTCCAAGGTCTTTGATTTCACAAATATTTCGAAGGGGCGAGAGGGCGATATTGTAGGAAGTCTGAATGATATTGCTAGATTTAGCAAAGGTAATATGGAAACATTTGTTTATGTTCAACGAAAGCTTGTTTTCTATGCACCATTTGCTTACATTATCAATATCAAGTTGCATCAACATGGAATCGTGACAGCTTCTAATAGTGGAATAAATCTTAAGATCATCCGCATAAAGCAGAAATTTAGCGGAGGAAAAACAGGCGCTGATATCGTACTTGTGGTACCCCCGAGCTATCAATAAAAGGCACAGACCTGACACCATCAACTACGACCGAGCAGCGCCGATTTATAAGGTACGATGTAATCCATCTCAGAAACAAAGAATGAAAGCCAACAGATGATAATTTATAGTATACTGTGTGAGACCCTATCGAAAGCCTTGGAGAAGTCGGTATAGACAGTATCGACCTGTGCTCCAGACTGAAAGGCCACTAGGCAGTCGCTTGAGAAAACTGCTAGGTTAGACACGGTTGAGCGACACGGAATGAAACCATGCTGTTCGGGACACACAAGGTTTTTGACTGCGGACAAAAGAATTCTTTGAATAATGGTTTCAAAAAGTTTAGATGTTGCGGAAAGCTTAGAGATTGGCCTGTAGTTAGTGATGCCATTTTTATTACCACTCTTAAAAATAGGAGTGATGAAAGCTAATTTCCAATCATCCACAAAAATGCCTGACGAAAGAGATTTGTTAAAAATATGTAGAATAGGATAAATTAGAGATTCGCAGTGTTTAAAAAGAGCGACAGACAAACCATCAACGTCCGTTTGGGTAGATGGTTTCAGACCTGCAATGCCAATGAGCACATCCTCAGCGGAAAGCGTTATACTACCGAGATCAAGAGGTCCCGGTATATCATAAGATACAGGCCTATTAATGTTTGACTCATCAATGAAATTGGACTGAAAAAACGAAGCAAAGATATCCGCAGCATCCGCAGGCGTGTTAGCCACTTTGTCACCAAGAAATGGTGCTGAAGGAAAACTGGAGCAAGTCTTTTTCGAGTTCACAAAATGCCAAAACCCTTTTGGATTCCTCTTTAAATTGGATTCAAAGTTTAAAATATAGTTCCTATGCAGGAACTTTTCAAGACATAGAAATTTCTTAGCAAATTCCTTGTATAGACTATAGTGGGTAATATTGTTACTCCTTCTGAATTTACGAAAATATTTGTTCCTCTTGTTTCGAAATCTAATAAGAGTTTACGTTGTAGTTCCGCATTGCGTTGACTATTCTTGCCCAGGTCACGCTCAACCATATCATATTTTTTCTGTACATCTGCCAAAAGCATTTGTGTAGTTTCCAATTTGGCCAAAACCATATTGTGTTCACTTTCGAGGTATTTATTTTCTGTATGCAACTTACTAATAGTGTTCTCAAAGTTGGAACATTTTTCTTTGCATTCCACAAGCAGCTAATGTGTTTACTAACCAACGCCCGATCCAATTTTGATTCTGCATCATTTAAGTGTGATTGAAAGTTACAAGTTGATTCGATTGTAGTGCCATCATCGTCCAAGTCATCAAATGCGTCAACAAATTCCTTAGCTGAAAGTTCAACACTAGCAGGGATAGTATATACTCTGCAATTTCTATTTATTTTGTACAAACCTCTTTGTGTCGTCTTTGATTAGCCAAATCTTCTTGATTTCGACATTTTCAAAATTTAAAATAAGCTTTATAAAATGAAGGTAATTTTAATAAATCATAATTATCTAAAGTTTTCAAGTGTTTTTTTTTGCTCTTTTCAAAATATATGCAACCCCTAATACTTTATTTAGTACTGATTTTTCTTAGGTAATCGAATGCAACACAGCTCAAAATAGATGGCGCTTACGCCAAAGAAACATCTCTAACGATCAGGTGTGAATTTTTTTTTTTTTTTGACGTCTATGCTCATGATATCACACTTGATATGGTACACAATGGGTACACTGCCGCCTTATGTGGGTATCAGCATTCGTGTCTGAAAAGTCGTGTCCTGGGTTATGCTATAGAGTTCATCTGATCCATTTGTAAATTATTGTCTGTCTGTTTGAACTTAAGGATCTCGAAAACTAAGAAATGGATTTTGAAAAGACTTTCAGAAATATACTGCTTGAAGCTTAGAAAGGGATCTGCACTTCGTTTTATCAAAATCGGACCTCAAACAAAACAGATATACTAATTTTTAGGGAGGAAGCTATATAATTTTTTTTCTTAAATAAATTTAAATAAATATGTGGGTATCAGCACATCAATACTATAATAAATATTTAGAAAAGTAGTGTCTGTACATTGAAAATTTCTTTGAAAAGATGACTGGGGAATGCTATAGAGTTCATCTGATCCATTTTTTAAATTATTGTCTGTCTGTTTGTCTGTTTGAACTTAAGGATCTCGGAAACTAAGAAATGAATTTTGATGAGACTTTCACAAATATACTGCTTGAAGCTTAGAAAGGGATCTGCACTTTGTGTTATCAAAATAGGACCACAAACAAACAAGATATACTAATTTTTAGGGAGGAACCTATGACATTTTTTTTCTTAAATAAAAAATAAAAAATATGTGGGTATCATATTATCTCTCTCAATACCCTCATATTTATTTCTCAAAGCCTTTATGGAAGGTATTATAGTGCCTCCTAAAATTATATGCCCGGGTCCCCTTTACATACATATTACACAATAGACCTTGCATATTACCAAAAGCATCGAAAATCATAAAGCAATATTTGTCATTCATTTTGAACAAGCACATATAGGTACGCACATAAATCTATCTAATCTATATATGAGCACTCTAAAGCACAAGTGGTATAACTACACTTTTTCTTCTATCGAGATATTAAAGGGTTTGCTAAAAGTTGTATATAAAAATCAGTATTGAACTTTTGGACTACTTTTTTCAATAAAACTTCAGAAAAATGTGTTCTTTAACTTAAATTGATGTTTTTCAAACTTTTTGTCCATTAACTCTTGTTTTATCGAGCACCGAAAATTAATTATACCACTTGTGCTGTAAACGATTTTAAGATTTCATTTAACTTAGACATAGTTTGAAATCTGTTTCGTTTTCTAATTGTAAACCTTTCTACCGATTTTAATGAAATTTTGAAACATTAACTCTCTAGATCCTCGGCATGATTCTAGGTTAAAAAAAGTTTAAAAATTTACGAGATTTCGAGATATCGGTCAAAATGTGAGACGGGGTTACCTTAGAAGGTCTTTATGCGATATGGGTATCAAATTAAAGGGGTTGCTTGGGGTTTTAAAAAGGAGGGGTTTTCAGGTACATAGGTGAGTCCGCTCCGAAAATATTGACCAAAACGTGGACCAGGAGTGACCCCGAATGTAATTTCTGCTTTTTATGAGGATGCTATGGGAACTAGAAGCTACCACGTTATTGCATTAAATAGAATACATTTTTCTCCATACAGTACCATGCCTGCTTTAAAGGACTCATATATAAAAATAAGTCCCCGTATATGTACGTCGCCGAACTACTCATAAACTCAACCAAACTTATACACTACGTAGGCAGTGGTCCATTGATGGTTTATATGAAGTGTCAAGACCCTATACGACCCGTTTTCCCAGATATCGACCAAAATGTGGACCAGGGGTGACTCTATAAAGTGTTTACACAATATGGGTACCAAATGAAAGGTGTTGATGAGGGTGTTAACAAAAAGTGATTCAAAGTCCCATATGGGACCCCGTTTCCGAGATATCGACCAAAATGTGGACCAGGCGTGACTCTAAAAAGTGTTTGCTCAATATGGGTACCAAATGAAAGGTGTTGATGAGGGTTTTAACAGGAAGTGGTTCAAAGACCCATATGGGACCCCGTTTCCGAGATATCGACCAAAATGTGGACCAGGTGTGACTATAAAAAGTGTGTGCACAACATGGTACCAAATGAAAGGTGTTGTTGAGGGTGTTAACAAAAAGTGATTCAAAGTCCCATATGGGACCCCGTTTCCGAGATATCGACCAAAATGTGGACCAGGCGTGACTCTAAAAAGTGTTTGCTCAATATGGGTACCAAATGAAAGGTGTTGATGAGGGTTTTAACAGGAAGTGGTTCAAAGACCCATATGGGACCCCGTTTCCGAGATATCGACCAAAATGTGGACCAGGTGTGACTATAAAAAGTGTGTGCACAACATGGTACCAAATGAAAGGTGTTGTTGAGGGTTTTAATAGGAAGTGGTTCAAGGAACAGTTTTCAGGTTCATCTGTTAACCCGTTTCCAAGATATTGACCATTAGGTGGACCAAGGCTGACCCAAGAATATGCTCATATAATATAGCTATCATATCAAAAGTGTTGATGACTGTGCCCGCTTAGAGTGAATTTTAGATTCATCTGAATTCAAGAAAAAAATTATTATACAAAAGCTTTTTCATAGAGCTGTTTGCCTTACCTATATATCTATATCTCTATATATATAAAAATTTAGCCATTTTTCGCGTTGTAAGGAACTTTTTGGAGAATGGCTGAACCGATTTTAACCAAACTTTGCCACATTGAAGAGACACATGTGGAGAAGGTTTGTAACTAAAAAGGGGGGTTTTCAGAAAAGGGGGCGTGGCACCTCCCATACAAACTTATTTTTTTATGGTGAATATCTTTAAAAGTGTTAAAGGTAGGAACATGAAAATTGGTATAGAGCTATAGGATAACAACACCATTCTCACCCATAAAACTGGGGGTTATCGAAAAAGGGGGCGTGGTACCTCCCATACAATCTTAATTTTTCAAGGTGAATATCTCTAAAGGGGTTTCAGGTAGGGACCTGAAAATAGGTATAGACCTATATGACATCAAAAGCATTTTCACACATAGAAAGGGGGGTTATCAGAAAAGGGGACGTGGCACCTCCCATACAAACTTAATTTTTCATGGTGAATATCTGTAAAAGTGTTAAAGGTAGGAACATGAAAATTGGTATCGAGGTATAGGATAACAACGCCATTATCACCCATAAAACTGGGGTTATCGAAAAAGGGGGCGTGGTACCTCCCATACAATCTCTATTTTTCAAGGTGAATATTTCTAAAGGGGTTTAAGGTAGGGGCCTGAAAATTGGTATAGACCTATATTATGTCAAAAGCATTCTCACACATAAAAAGGGGGGTTATCTATATATATAAAAATAAGTCCCCGTATATGTACATACGTCGCCGAACTACTCATAAACGCGTTGTGCGATTTCAACCAAACTTATACACTACGTAGGCAGTGGTTCATATATGGTTTATATGAAGTTTCAAGACCCTATACAACCCGTTTTCCGAGATATCGACCAAAATGTGGACCAGGGGTGACCCTAGAAGGTGTTTACACAATATGGGTACCAAATGAAAGGTGTTGATGAGGGTTTTAACAGGAAGTGGTTCAAAGTCCCCTATGGGACCCCGTTTCCGAGATATCGACAGAAAAGGTGGACCAGGCGTGACTCTAAAAAGTGTTTGCTTAATATGGGTACCAAATGAAAGGTGTTGATGAGGGTTTTACCAGGAAGTGGTTCAAAGTCCAATATGGGACCCCATTTCCGAGATATTCACCAAAACGTGGACCAGGTGTGACTCTAAAAAGTGTTTGCACAATATGGTACCAAATGAAAGGTGTTGATGAGGGTTTTAATAGGAAGTGGTTCAAAGTCCAATATGGGACCCCATTTCCGAGATATTCACCAAAATGTCTACTAGGTGTGACTCTAAAAAGTGTTTGCACAATATGGTACCAAATGAAAGGTGTTGATGAGGGTTTTAATAGGAAGTGGTTCAAAGTTCAATATGGGACCCTGTTTCCTAGATGTGGACCAGGTGGGACCCTAGAAAGAGTTTGGATAATATGGATACCAAATGAAAGGTGTTGACTGAGGTTCCAACAGGGAGTGGTTCAAAGTCCCATATGGGACCCCGTTTCCTAGATATCGACCAAAATGTGGACCAGGTGTGACTCTAAAAAGTGTTTACACAATATGCGTACCAAATGAAAGGTGTTGAATGAAGATTTTAACAGGAAGTGGTTCAAAGTCCCATAGCACCACGTTTCCAAGATATTCACCAAAATGTGGACAAGGTGTGACTCTAAAAATTGTTTGCACAATATGGTACCAAATGAAAGGTGTTGATGAGGATTTTAACAGGAAGTGGTTCAAAGTCCAATATGGGACCCCGTTTCCTAGATATCGACCTAAATGTGTGACCCTAGAAAGGGTTTGGACAATATGGATACCAAAAGAAAGGTGTTGACTAAGGTTTCAACAGGGAGTGGTTTGGTACGCTGACGGATGTCGTAGCGTATAAAAGTATAATATATCATTTTCATAATATATCATTTTGACAAGAAAATTAAAAACTTTTTATTTATTGTAGCTTTTGTATCATAAACCTTGGTTAGTATTACCGCGAGGTAAGAAAGCTTTCACTACCCCTCTTCCTCTCAATCAAAATATTTTAACATTTGACAAATTTTTATTTCAAATTTGATTGGGGAAAAAACAATTATGTAAATCAAATGAGCATATTTTCCCTTTTGAATAATTTTTAATTTAAAAAAAGAGTTTATGTGCTGTGATTATATTACCATATTGGCTATTGAATAATTTGTTATACAAAAAAATAGTTTATGTGCTGCGGATGTATTATTGGCTAATTAAATCATTTTATATAACCGTTATTTTTTACAGAAATACAATGAATTGAGAAAATTAGTGGTGCGTTTTTCATAGTTTTCTTTTTAACAGAGGCTCACAATGATCTTAGGTTCATAATGATCCTAGGTATACAATAACAAAAAAACAAAGGCAAAACAACGTTTGCCGGACTCAGCTAGTTTTATATATATATAGAAGATAGCGATTTCCAGGTCCTTACCTTAGACCCTTTCACAGATATTCTGCTTCAAAATTTAAGTTTGTATGGGAGATGCCACGCCCCTATTTCTGATAACCTTCTTTTTTATGTGTGAGAATGTTTTTGATATCATATAGGTCTATACTAATTTTCAGGCCCCTACCTTAAACCCCTTTAGAAATATTCACCTTGAAAAATTGAGATTGTATGGGAGGTACCACGCCCCCTTTTTCGATAACCCCCAGTTTTATGGGTGATAATGGCGGTGTTATCCTAAAGCTCTGTACCAGTTTTCATGTTCCTACCTTTAACACTTTTAAACATATTCACCATGAAAAATTAAGTTTGTATGGGAGGTGCCACGCCCTCTTTTCTGATAACCCCCCTTTCTATGTGTGAAAATACTTTTGATATCATATAGGTCTATACCAATTTTCAGGTCCCTACCTTAAACCCCTTTAGAGATATTCACCTTGAAAAATGAAGATTGTATGGGAGGCCACGCCCCCTTTTCTGATAACACCCCTTTTTAGTTACAAACCTTCTCCACAGGTGTCTCTTCAATGTGGCATAGTTTAGTTAAAATCGGTTCAGCCATTCTCCGTAAAGTTCCTTACAACGCGAAAAACGGCTAAATTTGTATATATATAGAGATATAGAGATACCAATTTTCAGGTCAGTACCTTGAACTCTTTCACAGATATTCTGCTTTAAAAATTTAGTTTTTTTGTGATTTTTCACGCCCCCTTTTCTGATAACGCCCCTTTTTATATGTAAGAATGCTTTTGACATAATATAGGTCTATAACAATTTTCAGGTCCCTACCTTGAACCCTTTTACAGATATTCTGCTTTAAAAATTTAGTTTGTATGCGAGGTGCTACGCCCCCTTGTATGATAACCCCCCTTTTTATATGTGAGAATGCTTTTGATATCATAGAGGTCTATACCAATTTTCAGGTCTCTACCTTGGACATTTTCACAGATATTCTCCTTTAAAAATTTAGTTTGTATGGGAGGTGCCACGGCGCCTTTTCTGATAACCCTCCTTTTAATGTGTGAGAATGCTTTTGTCATAATATAGGTCTATACCAATTTTCAGGTCCCTACCTTGAACCCTTTTACAGATATTCTGCTTTAAAAATTAAGTTTGTATGGGAGGTGCTACGCCCCCTTTTCTGCTAAGTCCCCTTTTTAGTTATAAACCTTCTCCATATGTATCTCTTCAATCTGGCAAAGTTTGGTTAAAAGAAATTCAGCCATTCTCCGTAAAGGTCATTACAACGCGAAAAACGGTTTAATTTTTATATATATAGAAGATAGCGATTTCCAGGTCCTTACCTTAGACCCTTTCACAGATATTCTGCTTGAAAATTTAAGTTTGTATGGGAGATGCCACGCCCCTATTTCTGATAACCCCCCTTTTTATGTGTGAGAATGCTTTTGATATCATATAGGTCTATACCAATATTCAGGCCCCTACCTTAAACCCCTTTAGAAATATTCACCTTGAAAAATTGAGATTGTATGGGAGGTAGCACGCCCCCTTTTTCGATAACCCCCCGTTTCATATATACATAATATTTTTGCAAATGATTGATAGCAAGTGGACAAATGGAGTGAAAAATACACACAACAGAAATCGGCAAAAATAATATATTGACTTTGAGTTAAAAATAAAACCTAATCCCGACGATGTATTGAATTATCCAATTGAATTTTTAAACTCACTCGATTTGATTGGCTTGCCACCACATCGCTTGAAATTGAAAGTCGGCGCAGTGATCATTATGTTGCGAAATATCAATCAGCTGAAACTTTGCAATGGGTCAAGATTAGCAGTGAAACTGACAATGAACAATTTAATTGAAGCCACAATTTTGAAAGCCAAATTTGTTTTGATTCCGCGTATCCCAATGATTCCAACAGATTTGCCTTTTGATTCTAAGCGAATTCAATTTCCCATTCGCATTGCTTTTGCTATTACAATCAATAAGACTCAAGGTCAAACACTTCAATTGTGTGGAATTATCCATGCTTTGGACATGGACAACTGTATGTAGGATGTTCGTAACCATCGTTACTATATATTTATACATCTCATGAAAATGAAACCAAAAATGTTGTGTATCAGAAGGCTTTAGAATAAGTTGTTAGTTTACAATAATTAGAATAAGTCACTGAAATAAATAAAATATTGTTATTAGAATTAGTCACAAAATGAATTAAATGATAAAACCAGAAGAAAACAAAGAACATTTCTATTTTTCTTTCACCCAGCAAAGCGGGTGAGGGTCCGCTAGTATTAATATATATATAACTATATAAAAATGAATCCAAAAAAGTGTCTAAGCGTACTCCTTCCAAACGACTCTACCCACAAACTTCGTTTAACTTGTTTTGTTATCTTCTCAAGCTCGGTTTAAAAAAAAAAATATTTTTTAGGGCTACCAGATGTCCACAATAACATCCTTTTTTTTCTTTATGAGCCGCAATATTGGAATTACACATAAATTTTATGAAATAATTTCAAATGAAAAACGAAAAAAATGGTGTTGCCACCTAATATGTGGTATTGATAGCTACATACAAGTACTTTTGCATATATTTAATAAATTCCAATTCACAAATCATATACCTGTATAGCGATTTCAAAAAAAAAAATATTGAATTTTGCAAGCCCTTTGTGATAAGGCATCATTTAAAACAATTAAGTTGTGCAAAAAATAAGTTCGTTTTATTTCATAAAACAGATAATAATCCGGTGTAAAATTGAATTTTGGTTATTTAAATGGTGGTAGTGTTACGGTGGACAGATTAGTGATATAGTGTTACGGTGGACCCATTTCTTCAATTAAATTCGATAAGACGATATATGCACTTAATTAAGTAATGACTTTAGTAAGACGTGGTAAAATCGGACGGTGCGGTCTTAAGCCATTAACCAGGCAAACTTTCGAGCAAGTTAAAGTTCTGATTTCCCTTCATCGCAAAGTGATTTACGGAGGATAGGAAAGGAGGATACGAAATATTGAGATACCAGCTAATAGCCGCCATAATCGTAACGACAGCAATCGAGGCGTCCCACTAAATCTGCACCGTGCTGCGTTTCACTACGACCTTGCAATTGATTACTGTGAGGAAAGATCCATAAGTATTGGATCAATGAGTGTAGTTTGTTCAGATTGCAATGCAATGAAATTTAAAGGTGAAACGAAAGGGTTATGTTGTGCAGATTGAAAAATAAGTTTCCCGGCACTGGCTCCTCCATCTGAACATCTGCATTCATTGGTATCAGGAATTGGAAAAAATATCCAAGCTTTCCATCAAAATTCGTTAAAACTGATAATTTTCTATTCAACGATGCTACATTGTTTGCACCTGACCGATAGAATGAACATTTTTTCGTATTTGTAGTGATTTAGATTTCAGGGTCTTCAGGACAACGTCTGCCGGGTCTGCTAGTTTTTAATATAACTCTAGAAAAGTTGTGTCTATATTGGAAATTTCTTTGAAAAATGACTGGGGATGACTTTGGGAATGATTAGACACAGATAAAGATTCAAATGGAAGAGAAATGACAAAATTTCTAGGTTAGACCTTTTAAAAATGTCTTTACTTTAGTTGGTTGCCGTAGACATAAACGAGATATAAAGTTTAAATAAAATTGTTTTCGCAATTGAGGGTAGCAGGAATTTATGAAGTACTTATATACCTACATCCTGAGCCATGCTGGGTACTTTGATAGTATGAATTAAATGTAAAAACATGCATAAAAAATACTTAAGTGCCTTTTAGTTCTTGTTTTTACATGTTTTGGATTTGAACAAATCTAGATCTTTATTTCTCAAATCTAGCTCCAAAAAAAATTGTATTCTGGCAACACTGGATATAAGAAATAGATTGAAAACGAAAACCCTACATAATATAATGGTTTGCAAGGAATTTATTTCAGCAAAAAGAGACTTTCACTAAATTTAATAAATCTGAATGTTAATTTGATTCTAATCAAAAATTTCTTTAAAATAAGGCTAGTTTTTACTGGCTGTCGTCTAGGTTAATGCAATTACTTTTTTATTTACGATTTGAATTCTGACCTATGCCCACGAGATGGTGCAAAAAAAATGTGTTCTTTTCATTGTTAGATCTCGATTTTCTCCTGAGAAATTTTAAAAACAGTAGTACTCTATGTATATTAAGGTGCCTCACCAAAAAAAAATTGCACTGTTTTCACCGGAATTTCAAAATTCACTCTTTTCCCCCAAAATATTTCGCATAAATACTAGGATTTACTGGAGCTAAACTGCGTTAAAAAAACCCTAAAAATATCGTTTTTTATGTATAAAAGGAGTATGAAAAAATATTCTTTAATAAAAAGCATTTGAGATGATAGAGTGCAAAAGGTAAGCATAAAAAAGTTTAAAAATTTTATCAATACTATTATTGTATACCTGTGTGCCAATATTCGCAATGTGTAAAATTAGACCAAAAAGGTTTAAATTTTGCAGAAATGGCAACGTCTAAAAAATACCTTTCAAATGATATCCTAATCGTCCAAATCCGTCAATAATTGGCTGAGTTGTTAAAGTTTTCCCTCGAAATACGACCAAAAACAGCATCATACATCTCAATATTTGGATTGCGTTGATAAAATTTTGAAACTTGTATATGCTTACCTTTTGTACTCCAGTTAATTCATCATCTCAGGTGCTTTTTATTAAAAAAATATTATACATAAAAAACGATATGTATTTAGCTCCGGTAAATCTTAATATTTTTTGGAAATATTTTGACCAAGGTCTTAGAATACATTGAAGTTTATAATTCCAATGGAAACGGGGTGTCCATTTTTTTGTATGGAGCGTGAAAGGCGCCTCATATATACCTTATATATTCTGAAAATATTGAAACAATTAATTAAGATGTTGTTGATTTTGGAAAATTGGCTGAGTTATTAAAGTTTGTCTGTCGAAGGTTAAATCGTTCCTCTTTGATAAAACACACAACGAAATCAAGATTTTGCTTAACCCTAGTACTTAAAATTTTTTTTTTCTTTTTTTGTCAAGACTGTTATTTAAGTTTTAAGCTTCATATGTCCGATGTCTGCACATTGAAGATATTTAAAAAAAATGCTGTCAGGGGTCATTATTAAGCCTAGAATCCAAATCAGCCGTTTTTAGAATTTTTGTCTGTCTGTCTGTATGATTGTCCGGGCATTACTCCAAAACTACTGAACAGAATTGAATGAAATTTTTACCACTCTATCACTTAACGTCTAATTTAGGATATCTCATCCAGTTCCCGAGTTATTGACCAAAATGTGGGTACGGGTGACCAAAAATGTGCGTTTTTTACAATTATGCCCACTACACATAAAAACTATGAATGAAAATTTCACCATTATAATACTAGACGCCTATCCTAAAATTTAGGACATCTTCCATCGGGATATCTAATCCGGTTCCAAAGATATTGACAAAATGTGACCCAAAATTACTTTTTCCAACATGGGTGTCAAACGAAAGGTAGAAATGAATACTACATAGTGATATGAGTTTTATTTCAATATCTCAAGTGATTTCGGGGATTTCACAAAAAATAGTAAAAATCTCTGGTCATAAGCAATAACAGCCTAAGTCGACTTAAGAAATAAGACCAGTTGAAATTTTTACTGGCAATTTTGAATAGCAACATCGAGACATTTTTCAAGACTATCATTGGTCTAATATCCAACATGTTTGCCAAAGTTATAATTCACATTTAAGCTCAGCTGCTTACATCTCTACATATAATAAAATTGTAACAGGTCCGATGTCTGTACATTAAAGATATTTAAAAACAATGATGTCAGGGGTCATTATTAAGCCCCTAGAACCCAAATCAGCCTTTTTTAGAATTTTTGTCTGTCTGTCTGTCTGTATGGTTGTCCGGGCATCACTCAAAAACTACTGCACAGAATTGAATGAAATTTTTACCACTCTAACAACATTTTTGACTACACTGTTACTAGCTGAGGTGAGAAGACAAGGCAAGATAGCACTAGCTGTCGCTTCATGGGGTATTACTGCCACTTTACTCCCTGGAGGTAAAGCTGCGCACACTATGTTTAAGATACCCTTACAAATTTACGCTAATGAAACCCCGTATCGCGAAATAGTGACAAGGCGAAGATTTTTGCAGAATGCAGCCTAATTGTTTGGGACGAGTGTACGATGGCACACAAGACAGCTGTGGAAGCTGTCAGTCGCACTATGCAAGATATCCGGTAACAGTTTTATTTTGTGGAGACTTCCGTCAGACACTTGCCGTTATAACTGGGGGAACAAGGGCTGATGAAGTCAGTGCATGCCTCAAACGCTCGGTGCTCTGGCCAATGGTAAATAAATTAAATCTAACGCGCACCATGAGAGCGCACATAGGTGGCAACCCGTATGCGCAAGAATTTTCGGATATCCTGCTGAAAATTGGCCAGGGTTTATTTCCCGAATCGAATGGATTAGTAACTCTGCCAGAAAATCTTTGTAATATTGTGCCTTCAGTGAGTGAACTTATTTCTTCGGTTTATGGAGACGTTTCTCAAGTGACGCGCCAGAATAATGCTTGGCTCTGGAAACGAGCTATACTTACGCCCAAAAACGACCAAGCTACAGAAATAAATTACAGTATTTTAAAAAAAGTTGATGGAGAAGAGGTGGCATACCGATCAATAAACACGGTTTTAGACAGAGCCGAGACTACGAACTATCCTGTTGAGTTTCTCAACTCTCTTTCTTTAAAAAAAGGCATTCCGATTATGTTGGTTCGTAACTTAACCCCTCTAAAGTTACGTAATGGAATTAGAATTAAAGTTACTTCTCTTCGAAATAATATTATAGAAGCAGAAATTCTTACGGGTTGTGGAGCAGGCGAAATAATGTTCATACCACGCATACCCATACTACCAAACAATTTTCCATTTCACTTCAAACGCGTTCAGTTTCCCGTGAGTGTGTGTTTCGCTATGACAATTAAAAGGTCGCAAGGCCAGACACTTCGAGCAGGCGGTATCGATCTTAGGACAAACTGTTTCTCACACGGACAATTGTATGTTGCTTGCTCAAGGGTTACTGACCCAGAAAAGAACATCAAATGTTGTATATAAAGAAATTCTTTAGACTTTGTTTAATTATGGAAAATATCATTTTTTTTATTTAACTAAATACAACTGTAAATAATGGAAATATATTTGAAGCCCTTGCTACATGCGTTATAGAACTATTAAAATAAATTAATAAAATAAAGTTAGTCCCAGAGTTTTATTTCGACGCTTTCAAAAAAGTAATTATGCTGATTCTTGATCATAACTTTTACGCATACGAAGTCGCGGGCATCAGCTAGTTTGATTATAAATTTATACTTTTCTTGTAATCTAACTTCACCCCACACACATTTTAAGATGTTGGTAAATTTAATTCAATTTAATTAATTCATTTTTTTATTTTTTAAGTTGTAAATGATTTTCGACACTAAAATAATTTATCTTTTTTTAGAGAATGCCTTACTTTTCTTTCTTTAATATTGAGAATATAAATTTAAGTTGTTATTTTTGTATATATATTTGACAGAAAATGAATAAATCTAAATCTAAATATTTGGAATCAGCAGAAAATTCTACATATGAATCATGTACCAAATGTCGAGGATATTTTTTATGTCACGTTGTGTAAAAGGCTGAGTCCGATTTTAATCATTATACTCGTATCCTATGGAACTTTATTATATCCCCTATTTTAGTACTCTTCTCAGCTTTCGTTTGTTACCCACATTCGTTGTAAAGGTCTACCAGTACTTTATGTTTCAGTTTGTTATTCAGTAGCTCTTCAGCGCAGAGCGGTAGTCATTGGAAGCAGAAAAAAGTAGCGATGTCATTTAAATATATTAATTTATTTATTGAGATTTTACACAAACAACAAGCTTGTGTTTCTGGTCTTTATATTTGAAGTATCCTGGTTCGGTACGAGCTATAGACCTACTAATAATTTTTTTCTGCAGCGAAAAATTTTTTGTTGTTTTTTGGGTTTCTTAATAATTTTTTTGTTAATTATTAAAAGTTTTTTGTTGAATTGAACAGGAAAAATTTAGAGACAACCGCCATAGCTTTTCTTATAGATCCATTTCGGAAGTTGCTAACTTCACTCATCAGAGAAATTTTGGCACGCATTGCTAACTATTGAGCTAACAATACGCTGGGTTTTTTGCCTTCTAAACGCCCTGTTCAATCAACTTTTTACCAATTCATGAACCGACAGCGCCATCCGGCGATTAGATGGGATCATGATGGATTTATTACAACTCTGTTTTGGTGTCACAGTATTGCCAACCATGTGCTCTTGGTTTTTTGTTATTTAGATTTTACACAAACAACAAGCTTGTGTTTCTGGTCTTTATGTTTGAAGTATCCTGGTTCGGTACGAGCTATAAACCACCAAAACAGAGTTGTAATAAATCCATCATGATCCTATCTAGTCGCCGGATGGCGCTGTCGGTTCATGAATTGGTAAAAAGTTGATTGCACAGGGCGTTTAGAAGGCAAAAAACCCAGCGTATTGTTAGCTCAATAGTTAGCAATGCGTGCCAAAATTTCTCTGATGAGTGAAGTTAGCAACTTCCGAAATGGATCTATAAGAAAAGCTATGGCGGTTGTCTCTAAATTTTTCCTGTTCAATTCAACAAACAACTTTTAATAATTAACAAAAAAATTATTAAGAAACCCAAAAAACAACAATAATTTTTCGCTGCAGAAAAAAATTATTAATAGGTCTATAGCTCGTACCGAACCAGGATATTTATTTATTTATTTGAAGTCGACACAAAAAACGGTCGACTATTGAAATATAAGAAACATACTATTACAAAACAATAACAAAGCAGAATAAAACATAAGTTTAAATTACACTGTGGAACACATTCAGGTTAGTAAAAGTAAGGTCGGTTCTGAAAGGCGGGGGTAAAAATAGAGGCTAAATTAGAAGACGCGTGTTGCGGCGTTTGTCTATGTTATTTCGCACTTTCAGGCAAAATCAGATTTATCATTTTATGCAAATGAGCCAAGTAAAAAATCGCTATATTTAACTGCAAGCACTTTTTTGTGTAATATTTCGAATGTAAATGCCATGGCGAATACGTAATATTTATTGTGCTCACTTTGCATACAAAAACAGCAAAATCCACCAAGCACGCATTTGTGTGCCACCATTTTTAATTTTAATTATTGCATAGGTCTCTAGCAATAAATTGGATTTAACGATAAAAAAAATATCGACCAGTTATAGCCACAAAACCATACAAACAATATGCTGAAAATTGGCAGTTGACTGCAAAGTTCGAAGGTCGATTAAAAACAAATTCGAACTAACATAGACAAACGCCGCAACACAGGTCTTCTAATTTAGCCTCTATGGTCACCCCCCCCCTTTCAGAACCGACCTAACTTTTTCTAACCTTAATTTGTTCCACAGTGTTACTCATATAATAATTGATTGCGGCAAACTGGATGATTGAAGAAGCCGTGTCTCCATCCATCTGAGGGACTTACTAAATGGGTGGAGAAACCGTGTCTCCAATCCACCCTCTCAGTCGATCAATATATTCATTGAAGCTGTGCGTAAAAGTCTGAAAGACTAACTGGGTAATTGGAGAGGCCGTGTCTCCAATGCACCTTCCCATCCGATCGCTGAGTCTGAAGGACTAACTGGATGGTTGCAGAAACCGTGTCTCCAATACACCCTCTCATTCCTCACTTCATTAGATCGATTTAATAACGTGGAAGTTGTGACATTTAAGCAGAGAAGTGGAATCCTATATATCTTATAACTTTAAACGACTTGTTCTTGTATATTTGTATATTTGTATGTTTGTACATATATTTGTATATCCACTGCTATCTCCCGAACGACTTCACCGATTTTAATGAAATTTGGTACACAGGTACTATGCTTTGTTTTAAGATTTTCTACTTTGGTGTTGCCACTTGGGGTGGTCCTTAGGGTTGCCACCTATATCTATCAATTTTTTTTTAAATATTAAGCAATATATGGCAATATGGGTATCAAATGAAAGGTATTTTAGGCCGTATACCAACCAAAATATTATCGAGTAGGATTGCCACCTAGGGTTGCCACGTGAACGCATTTTATTTATTCCTTCAGATATCGACCAATATCTCGGGAACTGCTAAACCGACTTCGATGAAATTTGGTAGATGGATAGTATGCTTCCTTCTTAGATTTTCTACTTGGATGTTGTCACTAAAGGAAGCTTAGAGGGTTGCCACCTTTCCATTTTTTTTTTTAAATATAAAGCAATATATGGCGATATGGGTATCAAATGAAAGGTATTTTAGGCCGTATACCAACCAAAATATTTTCGAGTAGGTTTGCCACCTAGGGTTGCCACCTGAACGCATTTTATTTATTCCTTCAGATATCGACCACTATCTCGGGAACTGCTAAACCGATTTCTATGAAATTTGGTAGATGGATAGTATGCTTCCTTCTTAGATTTTCTACTTGGATGTTGCCACTAAAGGAAGCTTAGACGGTTGCCACCTTTCCAATTTTTTAAAAATATTAAGTAATATACGGCATTGTGGGTATCAAATGAAAGGTATTTTAGGGCGTATACCACCCAGAATATTTAATACACAACAGGTGTCGCCAATGTATGTTAAGTGACTTTTTGTGGTTAGTGTTCGATATTTTGGGAATCTATTTTGGAAATTTATGCTCTTGGTAAGTAAGATTATGCGGCAAATTTGAAAAATACCGAGCAACTCTCGGTCACCCAGGTACTAACAAATAAAGAAATAAGAAGTATTATCTGCGGTCTAAAATGTATATTTTAATCGATATTACAGCAAAATTACATGATAGAAATTTAATTATATTTTAATTATACATTGCTACTGTGATTTTTTTCTTTTAATCCATTTTCGGCCGCTACGTGATCCCGTTATAATTGCTTGTTAATGTTTCCAGGGAAAGCTTTTAGGACCATAATCAAGATAAAATTTAAATATAACAAGATTCTGACCAGCCAGTTTGATTTTGGTGGACTGGTCGAAAAATCGACCACACAAAATAAAGCACTCAAACTTGAAATTTTGGCTTTTACTCCAAAGAAAAATGCTTACTATTCAAATGATATACATTCTTATAGGCAGTTCATGCTGGGCCAGCATTTTGCATTTTCTTCGCATTTTAGCATTTAGCCCGAAAAGCAGCTTTTATTTTCACATTTTCCATACAAATTTTGACACCTAAATGCAACTAAAAGCAACTTTTGTTTTGCATTAGCATTATAAATGCAGAAATCAACCCTGCAACCTTCGAAGAAAATCGCGATTCGAATTCAAAAGAGTGGCAATATTGGTTATTTTTACTTGGCGTTCTCTCATTCTCTGTCTTTCGTAAACATTCTGCAAATTTACTCGGATTTTAAATTTGTAATTTAGCGCGCGTGTTGTGCGCTATTGCTAAAATAAATCAATCTACAAATTAATCTAATGTTTGTGAAGGGATTTAAATAAAAGATTTAATGAAAAGGAGTAAATTTTTTCACACATGGCATAACCGCAAAAAAATGTTCGAACTAGCTAAATGTGCATTTGCTAAATGCGCCAGCATGAACGCTTTTTCGAAACCAATGTCCGAAAATGTAAAATGCTGCTTTTTAACTTCAGCATGAATGGCACATTACATACATATTTGATAAACTTTGAAAGAGACATGAGTTTACAAATTATAATATTCATCAAAGCATTTAGTATGTAAGTAAGTATAACATTTCTTGCATAATTTACAGCACCGATATTTTTTTTTAAGACTCTTTACTATAGAATGTATCGTGTCGTTGCTCCGAGGTAGGTTCGAGGGCTGATTTAAGTTTCCACCTTCATGTCCACGTCTATTTTCTTCCACATTATCATAAATCAATAATTTTGTTGTTACTTCAGATAGAAATGTAATCTGCGAAAGTGGCGTTGTCTTTTGGATTTTTGCAATCATACAATGAAGCTTCCACGTATTTACCATGGCGTTACCAAGAGCGTTTGTCCATAGTGACCACCACCATTTCTTTCCTCGAATTCACGATAATTTGCTACAGCATTGTCATGGAGATCTACACCACCCATACCCTTATTATATTTTTGAATTACTTTTGGCTTTTTGCAGAAATAATTGGCTCCACTCTCAAGTTATTGGTTATCACATTGACAAGAGCATTGTCGCTTCACGGAACAGTCAATATTTTTTGATATTGATAACTATCGAGTAGCTGGTCAAATGCCCCGCGCTTTTCTTTTTTTAAACCTCCTCCGAATTGCAGAAATATTTCGCTAAGAGCATCAGTAATAGTACGAACCTTTGTAAATCGATCTGATGTATTTAAATTGTGGTTATTAGAGAGATGAAGGAACTGATAAATTTTTTTAAAATTATTACGACTCATCGCTTGTTTCATTATTGAAACCCCCATATCGGGTCGTACAGACCAATAATGATCAATGTGTGGCAAAGTATACTCAGAGAAAAAATCGTTCTAAAACGAACGAAACAAGTCCAAAATTGAGAACATTCGGACACGAAAGTCTGTTAAGTACGTTTGTAATTAAGGAGTTGCGTGCAAAAAGGGCACTTCTATGAAAAGTATGTTTTGAGATATTCGTGTTTTAAACTTTTGAATCCTTGTAAATATTAATAATTTTTTATTCCAAGCGGACTTTAACCTAGTACACATATTTACATAAATAAAAGCATTATGGAGCTGTACGGAAAATTAAATGGCGTTGAAATGATATTGAACTAATATGTCGTTCACGGGTACTTATTTCAATAAAAGACCAAGAATTGGGTCAAGGTCCAAAAAAATAAGCTTATCGTTAACAATACCAAGAATTTAAAGTAAAAATACATACATATATAATAAGGCTTTTTTTCCAAATATTGTATTACATTTTTTAGATTTAGGGTACTCACAGTCATCTTTTAAATTTAAAAGGTTTCAAATTTACCACATTACTGTATGAGAACTGTGAGCACCCCATCATTTGTAGTAATTATTACAATGACATTTTGAATTGTTATTCGTTGCTAAAATATAAATTTGAAAAAAAATCAAAAATTATTATCAAAAATGCCCTTCTCAACGTTATTTTGGTGAGGTACTGATGCGAGTTGGCACCAGGGTCACATTAAAGTATTCCCGTGCGAGGATGCAAGAACTATTGCACTGCACGCGCAGCAGAAGGAAGACTGGGTGAAGGCTACCCAAGGGCAAGAATCGAGGTCGTCGACTGGAAGGACAATCCGGCTATACAAAGAGCAAGGGCTTGGATTCCTGCCATCCTTGCAGAACCTGAGAAAATTCTCACGATGCAGCGGATCATGAATCCATCCCTCTCGACGTAATGGTGGTGGCAGCCAATCCTGAGGGGTGGTGCCAATCGTGCAGGTGATCTAAACAACTCGTCTTTCGAAAACAGCTTCCTAGACGATGTGGCGGTGGCAGGGAAGTCTCAGAGTTGTCATGCTGGTGGTGCTTTACATAAGCCTGCACAGATGTAAAGCAGCCTAGTCTGCTTTAAGCAGTCGGATTTCTAAGGGCGACGTAGACGTGGTCCTCATACAAGTACCCTGTGTCAACAGCTCGATTGTTTGCGGATTGGGGACAAAGAGTTTCAAGCTCATTCGAGCGAATGAGGAGGGCAAAGTTGGAACCTGTTTTTTGGTTAAGTCTGAGCTGAACACCTTTATCCTACCTAACTATGCCAATGACGACGTTACAGCTGTCAGTTTAACAGTCGGCAGCACCAGTCTGGCGATGGCATCGGTCTATATGACCTACGACCCGGAGAGCCTCCAGATCTCGTAAGAGACCTCTAGCCTCCCTTTAGGTATATGATCGACCCCCACTAGACAATACAAAACCTATAAACGTATTATTTTTGCAGTTTTATTTTTTCCATTTCAATTCTCTCTTGCATTTCCATTCTTTTTAATTCAGTCCTTTCCCTAGATTCTATCTCTAAAATTTTCAGATTTCTTTTAGCTTCTCTCTCCTCCAAATCCTTCGAATGTTTTTCCTTTTCAAAAATGAATTGCTGCTCTCTTAATATCAAATCTTTATCAAATTTCTCTTTTTTCAAAGTTAATATGCTGGATTGAACCTCCAACACGTCAGCAAGGGCTGTGCGTGAATAAATGCCCTTTCGACTACATTTTTGTGAAGTGCTTGGTGGATTAGGTTCGTTAGGCAAGACAGAGCTTTGGCTTTGCTCTTGAAGTTCCTCTAAGTATTCGACTTCAACGCTCGCATCAACCGACGAAGCAATCGGCGGGTCAAGTGTGTTACTCTCCTCAGTATCAATAACACAGTGTTACAAAAAAGAAAAAAATTAAAAACCCTGGGAAGTGATACCATTTTTCTTGTAGATCTTAAAATTCTAAGAACTACTGCATATAAGATTTTTCGCGTACAGCTCCAAATCGTGAGTTACGGGTAAAAAACCGGTTTTTTTACCTTTTGACACTTTTGAGCTCATAACTAGTTTGACTGTTAACTGATTTGGATTTTCTCTCCAGATCTTATAAGAAGAGATTTTGACCTTTCCAATGATATATATAATGACTGGGAAAATATAAGCCAACTGTCAGAATTTCTCCAACCAACAAATATTTTTTAACCTTTTTTCGGGTTTCGTCAACTTCGGTGCTGTCTGTATGCACTAAATTATATAAAGACTATACCAACCGTGAACTACATCTAAAGTGGAATTTAATTGTGAGTGTAATGAGTGTTAATTTTTTTATATACGTTGAAAACTGCCTTAGGTATTTACATTTTCTTGAAAGTAAAGTGAAAAAAAGTACTTTTATTTTTTTCAAAATTATTCAGAAATATTTACTTGGCCTTTTGTTATCTCAGTTTACAAACACACTTTGCAGACTAATATGGCTTTAACTTATGTACATAAGTACCATTCGATTTTAAACCTTTTGCCAGTTTTGGATAGACAAAACTTCATCCTTTAAAATGACGTATGCATTAATTAGCATTTCTTTGGACATAAGTGAGCATTTACCCAACAAACAACATTTTTTAATTTTTGTTTTATGTTTTTCTTTACTGCTCCGCAAGTTTGGGTATAACTAACACACATGTTTACATATTGTGAGAAAACTACAACTAATATTAATCATAGAGTAATTGACTGTTTAAATACATTAAAGTGTCGTAGAAAAATGTATGGATCTTAAGCAGTAAAATGTTTGCTTGAACGTTTTTTTCTTATATCGACGTCATCAGTTTCTCGCAGCAATGACCAGCAATATTCTGAAACCAAGTTTATTTTATTTTTTCCTTCAAATCGTGTTTCCATCAGAGCAATTTCTTGATGGAAGTGTTCACCCTGTTCATCACTGAACTGACCTAGATTTTCTGGGAAAAAGTTCAAATGCGAGTGCAGAAAATGAACCTTTATGGACATGTTGCAACCCATTTCAGCATACGCATCCAAAAATTCTTTAACTATTTCTTCATATGATTTCCCAAAAAATTGCTTCATAATTCTTTAAAACTCTTCCAAGCACGTTTTTCGACTGAGCTTAGCTTGTTCATAAACTCTAGATCCTTCATAACTTTTGAAATTTGTGGTCCAATGAAGACGCCTTTAATGAATAAAAAGGGATAAATGCTTTAAAAAGGGCAAGATGTTGGGACACACAAATTATAACCTGCTTTTATTTTAGCCTCACTCAATCTCGGGAATACTGGCAAAAGGTTTAAAATCGAATGGTACTTACATAAGTTAAAGCCATATTAGTCTGCAAAGTGTGTTTGTAAACTGAGACAACAAAAGGCCAAGTAAATATTTCTGAGTAATTTTGAAAAAATAAAAGTACTTTTTTTCACTTTACTTTCAAGAAAATTTAAATACCTAAGGCAGTTTTCAACGTATATAAAAAAATTAACACTCATTACACTCACAATTAAATTCCACTTTAGATGTAGTTCACGGTTGGTATAGTCTTTATATAATTTAGTGCATACAGACAGCACCAAAGTTGACGAAACCCGAAAAAAGGTTAAAAAATATTTGTTGGTTGGAGAAATTCTGACAGTTGGCTTATGTTTTCCCAGTCATTATATATATCATTGGAAAGGTCAAAATCTCTTCTTATAAGATCTGGAGAGAAAATCCAAATCAGTTAACAGTCAAACTAGTTATGAGCTCATAAGTGTCAAAAGGTAAAAAAAAACGGTTTTTTACCCGTAACTCACGATTTGGAGCTGTACGCGAAAAATCTTATATGCAGTAGTTCTTAGAATTTCAAGACCTACAAGAAAAATGGTATCACTTCCCAGGGTTTTTTTTCGTGTCACACAGTGTAATTATCGGTTTAAAGTGCATTCCTTGTAGCCAAAGATGCCCTCTAATTCATTGAAATGTGGACACATTTTTGCGATTACATCTAAGAGAGGTAAAAAGGTTTATAATAACCCCGAAAAATTGGTAACTCTACTTTTATGTACATACCACTGGTTGTTTGTCCATCTTCAATAGTTCCATTCCCGGTGGATTACAGCAAATTTTTTGCCTTGTTGAAACTGCTGCGTATATTTTTGACCTTGCACCGCACCAGCGTCCAGTCCAGCTGACTCCCAGTGTTCCGCAAAAAAGTTCTGTAATAAGTCTGGGCGGTCGGCTTTTCAAGCGGCCTATTTTCCAGCAGGAAATTTATTAAGACGTGCTGCTCCTGTCAGTCCATTTCTTGTATGGACATTTTTGAGCCCCCTTCGCTTTAATCTAAAAATATGTATCATGTTTAAATTCCTTAAATATGTAAATAAATTCCAAATAATTAGAAACTTACTTTTTCCGGTTGTTCAGTCATATTTTTCACAAAAGGTCTAAATGACATTTCTAAATTTAGCCAATTTTTTAAACATAAGTAAAAGCGAGGCAATTTTACCTAGAAGTGGTATTTTCGATTTACACGTAAAACCAAAACAAAAATTTACCACCTGGTAAATTGTCAAAATATTGCCAGCTGGCAATATTAGCAGGGCTGGTAATATGGGACTGTGAGTACCCTAATTATTAATTTTTTATGGATTAATTGTTGCAATTTAATAATCAATTTAACTTCTAAATATTCTTCTTCTTCCAAAGGCTAAAGGAACAATAGCATTCATTATAGTTTTCACCAGCTAATATTATTCCTGAAGAGGTATAATTGAGAATGCAATACGTTCTTAATTTAAAGTTGTTATTCGTTTTGCGAAAAAAGTTGTTAAGCTCTTGGTCCCAACTTTTGGTATATACTGCTGCTTCGATAACTGGAAAAGGTGATGGATTTTTTCGGCATTCACGCATGATTAACAACTTATTGTACTAAAATTTAATCCGATACAAAGCCATACACTTCAAAAAAAACTAAAAATTCTCAGAAAAAACTTTGAAATTTTGATGAAAATTCATTGAATTTTTGCGAATTTTGCATACACTATTAAAAAATATTTCACATTATTTTTAAAAAATTAGTTGAAATAGTTTTTCTGAAGCAGAAATGAGTGAAAAGTGCAATGAAGTGGATGCATTTATAGCTATTTCGGGTAGTGTACATATAAGAAAAACAATGTACGAGCGTATGAGCAACAAATCATAATTTTGGGAGAAAAATAACATGTACTCATATATAGCTCAACATTTTTTTATGTTGCTAAGCCAGTTTAAAAGATATCAAATCCATATTTGGAGGGGAGAGAAAACATAGATTATTCTTTATAATTAGCCGTTTTACGCAAAAAGGGCACATGTCGCCTAGTGCCCTTTTTGCACGCAACTCCTCAATTGTATTGTGTCATCCTCAGAAAAATGTTTAATGATTAATTATACATTAAATTAAAAAAAGTATTAATTAATTATTTAAAAAATTTTATTACAATATTCATAGAAAATTTTCTGATTATTTTTGATTACTTTTAATGCATTTTAATTACATTTTTGATATGATTGTTTGATTAATGTCAATTAATTTTGATTATTTTTAATCATGTGATTAATATGATTAACGTAATTAAATAATTATTTTTGATTAACTTTAATTATTTGATTCATTTGATTAATGTAATTCTGATTAATTTCATTTAAAAAAACATTAATTTTAATATAACATTCAATAAAGCAAATAGTACATTGCAACAGTGTTTACTGATCTATGCAGTAACATTAAGGAAATACATATGACCAATTTTCCGGCTGCTAACGTTACATTCGCATGGAGTTTTTATTTAGTTTATACGAAATCATAACAAAAATGTTAGAAACGTCCAAGGTTTTGCTACTTATGCTATCAGGTAGGCCTATACCTTCATTTTAAGAGTAAAATTAGTTTGATGGCTACCATACCGTACAAGTTATAAGCGCGTGAAACGCACTGCTAACGTTACATCATTTGGAAGTGAGATCAAGATACAGATCATGTATGGTTTAATTTCTGCGAACTTGCTGAGACAATCATCCCAATTTTTCTTCATGTTATATAGCAAGGATGCCACAAGGTCATGGCATACCGCTTTGCCAGAATCTTTAGGATTTTTTAGCGTAATTTAACATAAAATAAGGCACTGCCTACGTTACACAAAGCACTGCCAACGTTACACGTGCAAAAACTGAGTATCTGTACATATAATAAAATTGTAAGTCTCCTTTGCAGAGGTAACTGGTACGAGTGCTGCTACTGCGCTTACGGCATTACATTCTCCAAATGTGCAAAGTAATGACTCTGAGCCTACAAAGAATAAATAAAAACAACAGTGCTGTCATTGTTGGATCTAACAAAAATGCCGAATTAGATGTTGCTGCTCGTTTTAAATGGGTTCATCTATCGTCGTTCAAGCCATCGGCTAATGCTGTCAACATAGTAGACTACGTTAGCAAGCATGCTAATGTTGACAAAAAACTTTTGAGGTGCTTTGACCTATCAAAGAGAACAACGAATGATGCTGAAAACAATGAAAATGATGCTGACAAGGTTTCTCCCAGTAGACTAAATTTCAAGTTGGGCATATGTGAGTCCCATTATGATCACCTGTTTAATGCTGAGTTGTGGCCTAATAATGTGAGGGTACATCCGTTTCAGTTTTTTCGACGCAGCAAGAGAAGTGAACAGAGACAATAGCACTTCTGTACACAATTATGAGGTATCCTCAATGTCTTCTGGTGGTCTGAAAATCTACTACCAAAACGTCTCAGGCCTTAGGACAAAGTCACAAATAGTTTATCATTTTAGTTCCCAGGAAGCTTATGACGTCCTCGTCATTGTTGAAACCTGGCTGAATTCAAATTTTCATGACAGTGAGTTCTTCGACCCGAATTTGTATTGTAGTGCGTGAACGCACCCATTTATTTCCAAAACACAACCCTGCGCTCAAGTACTAAAAATGTTACTCGTCACTTAGTAACGAGTAGCTTGAGAGAGTAAAGCCGAGATAGCAATGGCTGCCTTCTTTTGGAAATAGCTGGGAGCCGAAGCACACGCAGAGGAAAAAACTAAAAAGGAAATCAATTTGTAACGCAGCAACTGAAATTAAACCAACCTATATTGTAACGTAAAAATATATTAAATTAAAGCTAAAGATACACAAATAAAATACGTGAAACTAAACAAAACATTTAACTAAAATAAATTGACTTTTTATTAACCAAAAGAAAAAGGTGACTTCAGTGCACAAGCGCAATTAATTAAAAGTGCATAAGCACTTGTTCGACGTGCAATAATTATTGCAACAAATATATTGCAAACTACCCACATGGCGACCGTGCCAAAGGAAAAGACCTTAAAAATGCAAATTTGGCATAAAAGGCCAAGGCCACCTGCTTTCCTGGTTGGGCAAAATTAGCCTACAAAACTACAAAAATTTTTCACACAAAAAATGAAGTACATAAATCTCTAATTAAATACACAAAATTTACAAAAATACAAAAAAAAATATCAAACCACAAAAATCTACAAAAAAATATATAAAACTACCAAAAAAAATACAAAAAAATTATAAAAACAATAAAAACCATCCAAAAATTTATAAAACTAAAATCATACAAAAATTTTATTATAAAACGGGGAAAAAAGCACCACCTAATTACCGCAAGCTAAAGCAAGCAGCTCACAACAACAACAACATATTCGTCTGATACACAGAAAAAGGTACCCAACAACGCCATCTCACCGCAAAAATGCCGCTAACATTTTTGGAAGACAGCCCGGCAGTAGCAGCTAGCAGTAAATATGTACGGGTATTTATGTATTTTTTTTGATAAAGCCAATAACAGTTTCGCGGTAATATAGGTATACAAATACACATACACTTTGAATTACACAAATATTTTTATATAATTTTTGCATAAAACGCCGCCTATGTACCTGCATATATAGCGAGTTCGTGATAATATTTTTTTCTCGGTCTACAATTCTTTTTTCAACTTTTCGTAACTTAAATATTCCACTAAAATTGCATTCATTTTCCGTACTTTTCAAACCAAATTTCGATTTCAACAAAATTTTCTAGACTTCCGTATCTACGAAAAATTAAAACATTTCAAATATTTCACATTCTGATTACTTCATGTTACATGCAAATATTCTATTTTTTTTGAAAATCAAAATATTTTAAGGAAAATACCTAAAATTAAATAACGATGCTTTTTGTAGTGTAGCGGTGCGGCCTACACATTAAATAACGATGTTTTTTGCAGTGTAACGGTGCGGCCGACACGTTAAATATAAATTATATCCTTTTTGAGTGAAACGGTGCGGCCGACACGTTAAATATAAATTATATCCGTTTTGAATGAAACGGTGCGGCCAACACGTTAAATATAAATTATATCCTTTTTGAGTGAAACGGTGCGGCCGACACGTTAAATATAAACGATGTTTGCTATAAAATTTTTATAAAACTTCTGTTAAATACTTGCATTTCCGAAATTTTCCTGCCATTTTATATTTCAAACTTTTCACATGCTGTATAACTTTCGGTTCTTCAAATTAATTCTTGTATACATAAATTGTAAAAATAGTACCAAGATCGCCAAAGCAATTTACACATGCATATGTGAGAACAAGTTAACTTTATTCAATGCCAGCAGTTTAAACAAAATTTTCAGCCACTTGAGCTTTTCCATATTTTTTTGGATCACCATAATAAATATTTTTGAACCACCCTAATGCATACATGTATGTATGTGTATATAGCTTTCGCAACATAAATTTGACATACGTATAATGCATTATTCTAAAGACTTCTTAACTAAATATCAACATTCGTGAAAACTCCATGTTTATACTTCATTTACAAAATTTTAAATTAAAAATACAACTTTTAAAGCATAACCAAAGTCTTTCCTCTATATCCTTGTTCCATTTGCATGCCAAACATACCTACTAATTTACCACGCATGTTACTAGTACTCAATCTTGATTTTCAGCTAAACATTTTTCTCACACTGGCTCCAGTATTAATCATTTTATCATATTGGATATAAAAATTCTCGGTGAAACCACAATAGGTAAATACATTTTCGTAATTTTTGGTACGCATATAATTCTCAATAACAATCCCTTTTCGCTGTATGTTTAACAAATGGCAGATTTCAATATTCCTCTTAGAGAATATCGTTCAAAGTTTAATAAAGTTGCTAAACGAATTTTACAACCGGGGCGTCCCATTACAAGAAACCAAGAAAAGTTAGATGAATACAAAGAATTATTAATCCAGTCATACAATCAAATTATGTTACATGTAAATTCCCATTTCGGCAATCAAGCCAAAACTTCGTCAGTAAGTGTAACCTTAACACGTTGTAGAAAACAAATTCTTAGTTGCTTGTCGGACATTAACTGCAAGGTAGAAGTACAGAAAATTTCTCTAAACTAGTTCAAGCTAATATTCTACGATCTGATAGTGAGACCGACAAAGATTTCCCTGTCACATCAGTTACTTGCTGTGCCCAAGAAGATTTTACCTTGTCACTAGTTGACGATTTTTTAGGATTTGAAAATCCGAATATCCTACCAGCTAATACAGAATTACCTAAAATGGCTACTACGGAAAAAAAGAAAAGTTTTATAACAATGTGTGCGTCAATCATTATTGGAAACTACAACGGCGATCCGCTTGCACTTGATTCCTTCTTAGACAAAATCGATTTGATAGGAGATTTATTAGAAGAAAATTTAACAACCACTTTCGTGAAGCAATTCCGATAGAAATAACAGAAGTCCAGCAAATAAAAGATGCGCTTAAAAATCGAATAAAACCGGACAACTCCAAAGTTATCGCTGGGAAAATTGCTTCTTGAAAGTGTACAATAATAATTTTTCGGATTTTCCGAAACGTGTCGAAGAACTCTCAGACGCATTAGAGCGATCTTTGGTCATTGAAGGGTTAACTAAAAGAAGAGCACATGAAATGGCAATAGAGGAAACCGTGAACGTCTGTAGATTAAATACACGCTCTGATTTAGTTAAGTCAATTTTGGCTTCAAGCACCTTCAGCGACTCGAGAGACGGTGTAGCTAAAATGATAGTAGAACAAAATAATCAAGCTAGCGACAGGCAAGTTTTATCGTTTCGATCGCGATTTAATAGGCAAAATAATAGTTTTCGTGTAAATTTTAGAGGAAATAGTTTTAATAGAAACAACAATTCGAGTAGATACAATAATAGCCCAGGCAGGTACAACAATAGTAACAACAATAGAAACAGCAATTATCAAAGAAACTACAATAGAGGTAGCAGCAACTCTCAAAATACAAATAGTAACAATAATAGGCCAAGAAATAGAACCTCTGACCCTTCATCGTCACGAAATGCAAATGTGCGAGCTTTAAACATGGAAGCCCCTCAGGTGCGAACACTGGAGGAGCTGGAACAAGATTAAACAATTTTTCATCAAACAAATCAATTTACTGTCTAAACCGCAATTATTCAGATTTTATTGAACTCACTTGCGACTCTTATAAACCATGTACTTTTCTGGTAGATTCACAGGCAGATATGTACATATGGCTGATTCCTTGGAAACTAATATATTTCACATCGACTTTTTGTGAAAGGTCAATGTTACGATAAATGACTTTTGAAAGTGTATACATTGTAAATGGGGTATAAGAAATAGCCCCTGTTTCGCATTGCGCTACAACTTAACCCATTAACGCCCACTGTACCCATACTTATTCAAATATCGAAAAAATGCATTCTAAATATCGAAAATATATAGTTTTGCTACAACCATTTCATAAACTGCTTTAAACGCAAGTGAATTATTCAGTTTCATAATTAAACTATTAACCCCTTATGAGAACACATATATATTTGGTGGAAGTTGAACCAAGAATTATTGTATTTATTTTTAACGGTGGACTATATATATATGGGAACAATATGCTCCAAAATCAGTTTATTCATGTATTAACACTAAATAACAGTTATTCCTGTATCAAAACCAGTAGAAAAAAAAGTTGTGACATTTTAGGGTTGTGATATTTCATGTTTAATCTATTCTCATTTTAATATGGCTTAATATTTTTGGACTTCCTTTAGAAATTAGATGTATGCCACCAAGGTCTATATGTGTTCTAATTTTCAAGGAAAAATTACACCTAGTTTAGAAGAAAAGCTGTGGTAAAGTTGTGACATGAGAAAGTGTGACACATATATTAAACGCAAAATCTTCCCAACCCGTCTTCAAAATGGGAGCTGCTCTAGCACAGGTAAATGTTGACATTAGACCGAACATGTGTCAAAAAAAATTAATATTATATGTTAATTAATATTCGCACACGCCGACTGTGACCACCATTTTTTGATTTTTTACAAAACTGGAGAACAAAGTTTAGTCCTCTATAGGACCCTAGTCAAGCACATTATTTTTAAAACAATTGTGGCATATTGTTACGCTCTTTGTCCTCTTTTAAAGCTTCTTCATGCAAATTTTGTTTTGATCACAATGTATAGCATATAATGCCAATAAAAGTACATGACCTCAGCAAAGGGACACTATAAATTGTGCCTTTTTTTCTCTTTTTTATATGTTTTAAAGTAGTCCATGGTATTAAATGATTAAATTTTGCACTTGATTTATATTACTCGATGAGACTCATAAGACTGCATATCAGTTTATTTAAAAAAGTGTCGGTTTGTTATAAATTTTTGACATTAAAGTCGGTGAACACAAATATAACAGTTTCCAAGGAATCAGCCATATGTCTTTAATTAAAATTTCAAGTCTTTCTAAAAATACTTACGTAAATTCAAGAAACATAATAAACATTATCGGAGTTACAACAGACACAGTTTCAAGTTTAGGTACTATTAATACAAATTTACTCGTTTCAAATTTTTCTATTTCGCATACATTGCACGTAGTCAGTGATAATTTCAACATACCGTCGGATGGTATATTAGGTAAAGATTTCTTAAAGGCAAACAAATGCGTAATCGACTATGCAAGCGACAGCATAACTATCAGTATTGTCAAAACTGTTCATAAAATTTCAATTTTACACGGTTCAAATAAAAATACCATAGTAATTCCGCCAAGATGCGAAGTGTTTCGAATATTTAATTTATCAAAAAGTGATGACGTTGTTTTTGTAGATTAGCAAGAGATTTGTAGTGGTGTATTTACCGCAAAGTGTATCGTAGACACTAATAACCCAGTTTTAAAAGTAAACAATACCACGGATGAGGTACAATACGTAAATGATTGCAAACTCGTCGTGGAGGAAATCACAAACTACAATATCTACAAAATCAATGAAACCACAAATGATACGCAACGTCTAGAGGAACTAAAGTCAATTTTAGAAAACCAAATGCCAAATTACGCTAAACCGCAACTGATAGATGTATGTTTAAAATATGCTGATGTGTTCGCCTTGAAGACTGATCGAATGACTCTTAATAATTTCTATGAGCAAAAACTCCGACTCACTGACAAAACGCCCGTATACATAAAAAATTACCGCTTACCATTTTCGCAGAGGGAAGAGATAAATAAACAGGTAGACAATTTACTAAAGAATGATCTAATCGAACCCAGTTTTTGAAATCATAACAGTCCCCTGATATTAGTCTCGAAAAAAGGCCCCACAGGTCAAAAATCTTATCGTATGTGTGTGGACTTCAGGGCTGTTAATAAAAAACTCATTGCAGACAAATTTCCGTTAGCGCGTGTAGATGATTTTCTTGACAATTTAAGCAGAGCAAAATATTTTTCAACCCTCGATCTCTTTTCTGGTTTTCACCAAATTCCGCTTCACGCGAACTCTAGGGACATAACATCATTTGGTACCGACCGCGGAGTATTTCGATGGGAGGTTTTACCTTTCGGCTTGAATATAGCACCAAACTCTTTCTCCCGCATGATGTCAATAGCTTTTTCAGGTATTATGCCTGATTTATGTATATTGATGACGTCATTGTCATCTGTTGCAGTGAGACACACCACCTTAAAAATTTAATAAACGTATTCGAAACTTGCCGTAAATTTAATTTGAAACTTAATCCCAATAACTGCAACTTTTTACGCTCTGAGGTAACATTTCTTGGTCACAAATGCACATCTACGGGTTAACTGCCAGATAACTCGAAAATAGACGCAATAAAGAATTATAGAAAACCCACTGACAAAGACGCGGTCAGGCGTTTCGTCGCGTTCGCGAATTATTATAGGAGATTTATAAAAAATTTCGCGTCTCTGGCAGCACCTCTAAACAGACTAACGCGTAAAAATGTAAATTTTGTGTGGGATTATAGTTGTGAAAGAGTTTTCGAAAAATTGAGATCGGCCCTCAACTTTTGCAATATCCAGATTTCAAAAGGGAATTTATAATTACAGTAGACGCTTCTATAAGCGGGTGCGGTGCTATATTGAGTCAAAACTACGATAATAATGATTTACCAATCTGTTACGCATCTAAATCTTTTAACAAATCAGAACAGAAGAAACCCATAATAGAGTTAGAGTTGCTAGCGATACATTTCGCAATAAAACAGTTTCGTCCTTATGTGTACGGTACACACTTCACAGTGAAATCAGATCATAGACCGTTAGTATACCTCTTTAACATGAAAGATCCTTCGTCAAAACTATCAAGAATTAGATTGAAGCTTTCAGAGTATAAATTCACGATAGAATATATTAAAGGTAAATCAAATGTAGGAGCGGTTGCCCTTTCCCGCATTACTATGAACGATTTGAAAGACACAGGCAAACATGACCCAATTATACTGGTCGTCTCGTTAGGCCAACAACAACTATTCCCATGTATTTTGTTAGTGTTTTTTGGTACTTGTTTGTCATATTTTACTGTCAAAATCACTATTCGCTGTATTCGCCTTGCCAGGCGCGGATCCAGAAAATATTTTCGGTGGGGATCCAAATTTTTTCCATTTTGAGTGTAATCTAGAAACTACAAAATTGAAGTTTCATTTGTCTCCGGTGGGGACGCAAAATAAATTTATCAAAACCTAGGAAAAAATTCCAAAAATAAGAACCTTTTCTTTTGAAAGAATACCACTTTTTTTTATGCCAATAATAGTGAGAACTTATGCTGGATCCAGCATAAACTCCAACAATAATGCCAGCCTAGAAATCCAACGAAGAATTGCTCTTGCAAATAAATGCTACTTTGGACTGAGTAGGCAATTGAAAAGTAAAGTCCTCTCTCGACGCACGAAAATCACACTCTACAAGTCACTCATCGCTCCCGTCCTGCTATATGGTGCAGAGGCGTGGACACTAACAACATCTGACGAGGCTGCATTGGGAGTATTCGAGAGAAAAGTTCTGCGAAAGATTTATGGGCCTCTACGCGTTGGCGACGGCGAGTACCGAAGAAGATTTAATGATGAGTTGTATGAGCTTTACGCAGACGTCGACATAGTACAGCGCATTAAAACGCAGCGGCTTCGCTGGCTAGGCCACGTCGTGCGAATGAACCAAGACGCTCCAGCCCAGAAGTCAGGGCCGTGCGCAGGAATTGGCCTTGGGGGGGGGTTTTAATTTAGATTTGCATTCGCATACATTTTTCACTATGTTAAACATACTTGCTGAAACAGATACCTAGACCCGTATATCACAAATTTAAATGTTCTTTAACTTTCCTGAAACTGCATACTCTCATGCCTAAAACTACTATTTTTTTGGTTGTACACATTTTTCTGTATTTGATAGAGAATTGGTGATATGATGGCATATCCCAGCTAACTAAAAGTGCAAAAAAAGACTCCTTTCGGAGCCATAAAACGCTCATTTCTCAGAACTTTACTCTCCAAAATGAGCTTCTTTCGTAGCCCAAATGGAGCGAAAAATCGCTCTACGCGGGCACTCCAACGAAGTCATAAAAAAGAGTCCGAAATGAGTCCGATTTCGATGAATTTGAAGCGTTTTTTGACTCTTTCTAAATAAACTGCGGAGCCTTTTATTGGTGCTTTTCTGAACCTTTTTCGGAGCCTTTTATTCCTCCATTCTGAGGGTTTCTGGAGCCTAATCAGACGCCTTTCGGAGCCCTTTAATTGGTGCTTTTCTTTCATTCATCCATTCAGAGGGTTTTTGGACACTTTTCGGAGCCTTTTATTGGTGTTTTTCTGAAGCTTATTTGGGGTCGTTTTTTATTTCTTTTGGGTCATAATTTCTTTGCGCAATTTTTGACTCCTAAATATTCTGCCGTCACCAACTCTGACTTTCTAAACGATTTAATTAATTGTCCACCTATATGCGCCAATGATGTTCCTATTTATCTGAAAACCTTGAAGGAACCTTTTAAATGCGGACCTGATAGGATTCCTACATGCTTCTTGAAGAAGTGTGCTAACAATATTTACCAACCCCTTACCAATTTGTTCAATCTGTCACTAAAGTGTGGTGTTTTTCCAAAAGCATGGAAAGACACGTGGCATAGCAAAGCTTTCTGCCCTCCCAAAAGTGTGTGAAGATATTGTTACCAATCAGCTTACAAATCCTATCTCTACCTTGATTTCCGACTGTCAACACGGGTTCTGTAAGGGAAAGTCCACCGTTACAAACTTACTTGAATTTACTTTAATTTCAGCAAAGCTTTCGATAAAGTGTGTCACTCTTTACTTATTCATAAACTGGATCAGTTGGGTTTCCAGCCTGGTCTCAATCGCTAGATCTCTTCTTACCTTAGCGACAGAGCACAAAAAGTAGTGTTTAAAAATTGTGAATCCGATGTTATTTATGTCTCCTCAGGAGTACCTCAAGGAAGCCATCTTGGCCCGATTCTGTTCTTTTTGTTTATAAATGATATTTCTACAGTAATTTAATTTTCGAAAATTTTAATGTATGCCGACGATGTAAAGCTTTTGATGTCATTCGAAGAAGCTTCAATCAGATCTAAATATACTAGTTACTTGGTGCGATTTAAATTATATGCCGCTTAATCTAAAGAAATGTAAATACATGCGTTTTTCGAGAGGAATTTCTCAGCCAGCTTTCTATACAATTAACAATTATAGTCTTGAGAAAGTGTATTATTTTTTTGACCTTGGGGTTACTATGGATTACAAACTCAGTATCAACTACCACATTAAGGTAACAGTCAATAAAGCTGGAGGCGTTCTAGCATTTGTTAAACGACGGTCCAAAGAATTTAGCCACCCTTATGTAACTAAAACTCTTTACTACATTAGTCAGACTGATACTTGAATACGGTTCTATAATTTGGAATCCACGTTGCCAGGTCCACGTGGATCGCTTAGAATCAGTTCAAAAACAATTTTTACTATTTGCCTTAAGCGATCTTCACTGGGATCCCTTGTATAATTTGCCATCGTATACGAGTCGCTTAAAACTAATTAATCTTCACAGCCTTTCTAGTTCGAGGGAACTGCTTGGAACTGTTTTCATGACTAAATTACTAAATGGTTCAATCATAAGCCCGTTTCTTTTGAGCGAAGTGAACTTCAATGTACCTTCTCGTCCATCAAGACATTTTAAACCACTTATCTTGAAACAGTGCCGAACTAATTTTGAATTAAATCAGCCTTTTCGTTGTTTGTGTCAAGATTATAACTCTCATTCTGGTACGTTTGATATTTCAGACTCACTCTGCAGCATAAACAGTCAATACATAGCAACAATTTGCTTTCATATCCTTTGATTCTTATCTTTATTCTTTACAATAACTATTCGCTGTCAACTAATTATTTATTAATTGTGTCATCTATTTTGTATCTACCTTACTTGGCTGATGAGGTTTTCTCTGTAGCTGAGCAGTTTCAGATCTCGACGATTAACAAACCAAAACCTTTGATAGACGGATTATTGACACTATTCGGAAAATATGAAATATGCTATGTTTATTTTCCACAGACTATTGATAAACGTCCATGAAAAATGCGATCTTTATCTTCTGTTAGGTAAAATAAAAAAAAACCTCAGAAAATGTTTGAAAACATTCAAATATTTGAACGTTGTCGCTCATCTACTATCCAACGTTCATTTTCCCACAATTCTCTTTACTCCTACAACAAAAAGGGTCAGAAAACACTCGAAATCTTTCATATAATTGAGCCTTGCAGTTCATTCGCTCTGTTAATTGAAACTGCTCACTGTTTTCATCGGTAAAATTTAAGAACAAAAAATGCCCATACGCTACACAACTTTGTAATTTCGGAAAGCTCCAAGTGAAATTCAAGTTCCGGACTTATGTATTGGCCAACCTTATTCTTTGCCACTTTCACCAATTTCTTCTTCCGTAAAATTATTTTAACTAATTTTGTCAAAAATTATTAGTCAAGATTCAATACAAGATTTATAAACTGTATTTTGAAAATTTTTGTAAAATCATTGCAACTTAGATTTGGCCATGGGGGGGGTTTGAACCCCCAAAACCCCCCCGTGCGCACGGGCCTGCCAGAAGTTATACTTATCGGCACCCGCCGGTGGAAGCAGAGGAAGAGGAAGACCACCACTCCGATGGAAGGACCAAGTGGAGACCGACCTGCGATCTCGTGGGGTCTCCAATTGGCGCCAGTTGGCGCAAAGAAGAAATGACTGGCGAGCTATGTTGGACGGTCAAAATCGCTCAGGCGGTTAGATGGCCATTTAAAGAAGAAGAATAGTGAGAACTTAAATAGTAATAAAAGAAAAACTAGTAAGGAAGTCTAAGTTCGGGTGTAACCGAACATTAAATACCTAGTAGTGATCTGTTTTGGTATCCTAATTTACTCAGGTCTATTTTAATACATACCTGAAAATTTGTTATAAAGGCAACTGATTGTTTTCGATAAAAACATTTCTGTTGTAAGTGATAAATTAAACTATCACTAAATAACAAAATATAAATAGCTTTCCCCATGTTCATGAAAGGTATGAAAATAAAAAAAATTAATTAAAAAAAGGCAGTAGGGTGTTAAATACTTGTCCGTATATTTTGCGTGTTTGCTATCCGATTTGCGTAATTTTTGGCAGGAGTATACTACATACTATTGGGAAGCATCTCACTAACTTTCATTTAAATACCTTCTTGAAATTTCAAGCAATTGCTTTTGAAAAAAGCTGACCTTTTATGCTAAAAAGTGGGCGGCGCCACGCCTACTTCACCAAAATCCACAAAATTTTTATACAGTTCAGTTTTGCTTAAAAAGCTTGTTATGTGTGTAAAATCTTATTTATATAACTTATACAATTAAGGAAATATCGCGATTTTAATTATACGAAGAAATTTTTTAGAACTGTGTTCAAAAAGTGGGCGTGTCCGTTCACCAATTTTGTTTATTTTTACAGCAAAGAGTTAGCTTTATATGTTGAACAATTTATCTAAATATCGCTTCAATAAGTCAATTTTTACCGGAGTTATGGCATGAAAAGTTTTTTGGAAAAATCGCCCATAAAGGGGCGGGGCCACGCCCATTTTCCAAAAATGTTGTGCTTTCGACTTTCTTTGCCCACGAACACTTTAGAGGTGAAATAGAAATGATATACAAGTAGTTTCAGCAAAGTTATAGCATATTCAATATATCTATGATCCTTTTCAAAATCTTTCGTATAAAATTGGGCGTGGACCTGACCCGATTTCAATAATTTTTTTTCGAAATATTGCTTGTATTAATATAAATATGTGTGCTGAATTTTATTTTGCTATCTTGAGCGGTTTTTGATTTATGACTAATAATATTTCCAAATTTGACTTAATCAAAAGTGGGCGGTGCCACGCCCCTTTTTAAAAATTTCTTCAAAAATTTATTTTTTGCCTTAACGCTAAAGTGCACACCAAATTTTATCCTTATAGGTGTATTATGTACTGAATAATCACTCTTTTTGTATTTTCGAAAATATTATATATATAGAAAGTGGGCGTGGCTTTTAACCGATTTTGCCTATTTTCAATAGCGTTCAGAGATAAGTAAAAAGGAACCTGCATACCAAGTTTCATTGAGATATCTCAAGATTTACTCAAGTTATCGTGTTCACAGACGGACGGACGGACGGACGGACATGGCTCAATCAATTTCTCTTTTCCTCCTGAACATTTTGATATACATAAGTCAATATCTATCTCGATTCGTTTATGCCGTTACATACTACCGTTAGGCCAATGAAGTTAATATACCTTGTGTGCGAAGCACTACTTGGTATAATGATTTAGGTTTATTTCATTTATTATTATTCAATAAAGAAACAAAAAGTTTATCACATACAGACCAAGCCTAAGTAACCGACCCCCGGGCCGTCTCCCCCTCTATACACGCCTTGCTCAAAATTTGAAGTCACCAGCTAACGTAACCCAACAACCATTTCTGTAAATCAAGGTATTTCCACTATGACATAAACTGTGTTTTCCGTCATTCACAACATTTGTCATTTGTTCCATCTTACAAAAAAAATTGATTTGATTATTTTTATAATATTAAAGAAAATTTTTAGAATATAACAAACAAAGTTAAATATTTACAAAATCAGACCAATAGTATTTGTATTTCGCTTAAAATTAAAAAAGGAGCAACGCTTTTAAAGATTTTCATCGCCATATTTAGCTTTATATTATTGAAAACTATAGATCTCGATAACTGACCCACAATCCGTTATTTAGATCAAATTGTTTTAAATTTTAACAATTAACAAATACGATACCCGGACGTAATCTGACACAATATTATATAACTGCAACAACTTCAATTTATTTAATTGCAATTAGTTTCCAAAGAAATTAAAAATTTAATAGATTAACATAATCTGCCTGTCACCTGGTACGGTGTTGCGATCCGATTGGGAACGTCGGTTACGAAGCTTAAAGTTTTCAGCGGAAAAGTGGTCTTAACATTCAAACTGCTTATAAAGCACGACTTTGGCTACATTCACGAAAATATAAAAACTAAAAAATATGAATTAACAAAAATTAGTTCGTTTATGGTCATGACAATAGCGGCGAAGAAGAAGAAGTGGAACTACCTTTATACATTTGTACCATGAAGTAAACTTCCTACAATAAGCGATATGTTGGCTGCATCTTAAACAATTTTTGCAATGTGCAGTTTACATATTTTGTTGCAAAAGCGAACAAATATGGTTTGAATAATGTTTTGGGGAAAAGGCTTATAAAAAGTTATTTTTGAAACTTTCTTGAAGGCTTACACTAATAAGTTTTTTATCAACGTGCCGTTTCAATTAAAGAACCTTTAATTTCGAATGTTTCATAAACGAAAAATCGAAATTTAAGATCACTGAAACCGCATTAGAGTGAAGAAAATTTAAATTGTTTTGATCAAGCGAATCATGCAAAAAGGGAGGAACACCCTAACATCTAATTCGCTTGACCAAACCATTTTAAATTTTCTTCACTCTAATGCAAAAGCCAAGCCATGATGAACCTGATTAATTCACCATGGTTTGCCTTTTTCCAAATGGGGAAGGTGTAGTGTGTGAACGCACCCATTTATTTCCAAAACACAACCCTGCGCTCAAGTACTAAAAATGTTACTCGTCACTTAGTAACGAGTAGCTTGAGCGAGAGTGGTTCGCTTAGTAAAGCCGAGATAGCAATGGCTGCCTTCTTTTGGAAATAGCTGGGAGCCGAAGCACACGCAGCGGAAAAAGCTAAAAAGGAAATCAATTTGTAACGCAGCAACTGAAATTAAACCAACCTATATTGTAACGTAAAAATATATTAAATTAAAGCTAAAGATACACAAATAAAATACGTGAAACTAAACAAAACATTTAACTAAAATAAATTGACTTTTTATTAACCAAAAGAAAAAGGTGACTTCAGTGCACAAGTGCAATTAATTAAAAGTGCATTGTTCGACGTGCAATAATTATTGCAACAAATATATTGCAAACTACCCACAGTATGATGTATTTCGTAAGGATCGTGATGAAGCGAAAACTGGTTGTGCAAGAGGCGGTGGCGTTCTTATCGCTGTAAAACGAAAATTTTGGGCATCTTCGGTAACATTTTTTAATGAGAACTCGTTGCTTGACCAAGGTTGCACATGTATCAAAGGCACCAGACCATATGGGACTATGTATATAATTGCGGCGTAGATTCCGCCTAATTCCAACTTTGAACTGTACAAAGCTCATGTTGATAATGTTGTGTCATTGCTTTTAGATAAAGCTAATGATAGTCATATTTGTGTACTTGGGGATTTTAATCTAAACTATATTAGGTGGGATATTAATTCTAATAGAGCGGGGCTTACCCCTATAATATTGTTTCTAATCACGAATTATAATTGTATTTATAATACTTTAAATCGATTGTTAGACCTGGTTTTTGTTAGTGATAACTTGAATTCTTGTGTATTAAATTGCATTTCGCCGATTTCCGATGCTAGTATTCATCATGTGCCACTAGATATTCAAATAGAATTTTATGAGTTTTTAGCCATATCACCTATTAATAATGATTTTTTCAATTTTAAATTATGCGACTACCCAAGCTTAAATAACTCCCTTCTAGATTACAATTGGGATGACATATTTTTAGGCTTGGATACTCAACGATGCTTTTTCGCTTTTAAATAAGTTGTAAATCAATTTTGTATGGATTTCATACCTAAAAAAAAGAAAAAGCTCTACAAATTTCCGTGGTATAACAGAGATCTAAAACGACTAAAAAATCTTAAAAATAAGTATTTAAAGAAATTTAAAGCAACTAAGAATCATTCACTTTATGTAAAATATCAGCGCTGTTTCAGAGATTTCAAAGCTTTACACAAGCGTCTTTATAAATCGTATATTCGGAAAACTGACATTAGTAAATGTTTTACAGTGTCTAATTATTTGATTTATGCCGACGATTTGAAAGTTTTCTCTGTAGTGAAGAGTGCAGAGGATACGGCAAACCTCCAAAGTGATTTGGATAACCTTCAGTTGGGGTGTTTGAAGTCTCGTCTTTCTCTGAACATTAATAAATGTTTTAAAATTACATATTGTAGGCGTCAATCCAGTATTAACTCACAATCCTCCATAGATAGGCATGCATTAAACAATCTCACCGAAAGTAAAGATCTCGGAGTGATATTTGATTCCAAATTTGTCCAAGGCATATTCGCTTTGGAATTTATCCGGCGAAACATTTCCGAATTTTCAGATCCGTACACGTTTAAGCTCCTATTTACTGCTCTCATCTTGAATATGCGGTTATTATTTGGAGACCCTGTGATCAATTATCGATTAATAGGCTCGAACGAGTTCAAAAAGTTTTTCTCAAATTTGCTTTGCGACCGATGAGGTTTACCTTACCCATCGTATGATTAATTCGTTGGAAAGAAGAAGAAGTGTTCTTTCTATGTCATTTATATACAAAATAATAAACGGATTGGTTGACTGTCCTATTTTACTGGAACGGATCTGCTTTAATGTTCCGCAAAGAAATCTCCGAATTACTTACCCCTTTTACGGGTCAAACAATAGAACTAATTATGCTTTAATGTTCCGCAAAGAAATCTCCGAATTACTTACCCCTTTTACGGGTCAAACTATAGAACTAATTATGCTATTTGTTAAGGTCCCAGATTATTGATTTTTCTTTATCGAGATCCACTTTTATACAAAATTTGTACATGAACATATAACTTTTTGTATTGTCATAAGGTAAATGTCCATAATTTCGTGGTACTATGGAATTTTCTGACTTTCTACCTCTCTTGCGTAAAAACGGATGAAGGAAAACTAAAAAAGTAAATTTTTCCCATTGAGTTGATCTATTAAGATAGCTTTCCATTTAATTTCAAACAAAACTAACAAATGTTTTATTTTATATAAATAAAAATGTGTGAGTACCTCAAATGTCCCTAATTTCGTGGCAAAAATTTTCTGATGTACCTAACTTCGTGGTAAAGTGTCCCTAATTTCGTGGTATTTGGTTAAACTCTAATTTTATGGAAAATGAAAGTTATTTTAAACGCAAATTCCTAAAATTTATTTATTAAAATTTATGTTAAAAAATTTTAAATTTTAAATAATTTTTTTATTGTTATTGTATTTATGAAAAGAAAGCGTTTTAAGACCAAGTAAGTATTAATTTGTTTAGTACTTAGTAATCAATTGATTAGACGGATTTTTTAATTGTTAATGATTACTTCAATTGGGTTTTGAGAAAAGGCAATTAGTAATTGATTGCGATTGAAAAAATCAAAAAAAAAACCAATAAAAAAATTTATTCAACTGATGTAATTTGTTACTTTTCTCAAAATTTCTTTTATTTATTATTACTAAAAATGTTTTTTTTTTAATTTTTGTGTTTTTTTGGTCTTTTAAGTTTTTTTTATTTTTAAACAAAATAAATAATTAAAAAAAATAGTTTTAAAACAAAAATAAACAATAAAAAAAATTGGTTCAATTGATGTAGCTTATTATTTTTTATTATTTCAAAAAATGTTTTTTTTTTAAATTTTTTTGGTATATTTTTAATTTATTTGTATTTTTTTAATTTTTTGATTTTTTTTAAATTTAATTTGGTTTTTTATTCTTTTTTTTAATTTTTTGGTTTCTTGTTAACAATGTATCTAAATGCGCAGTATACCACGAAATTAGGGGCATGCGATAAAATTGAGGTAGGTAATTTCGTGGTATCGCTTTAAGCGGTAATATGAGTTTTATATTTAAATTTTTTTGTTTATTATCGCTATTCATTCATAACAAAAGCAAAAAAGTATAAATCTTGGCATATTTTTTTAAATTAAATGAAAAATTATTGAATAAACAAAAGTTCTATAATGCCATTATTTCGTTAAAACACAAGCACAAGCAGGGCTTTTCGATTAAAATATTAACGAATGGGTTAATAAAAGTGTACCACGAAATTACGTCAGAATCTTCCTCAGGGGTTTATTTAATAATTAAAATACTTAAAATAATAGGGTATCTTATAAAATGTGAAAGAAAATAAGGAAAACAGAAAATATTATATTCCCATAATTTCGTGGGTACCACGAAATTAGGTACATCACAAAAAACATGTGTCCCTAATTTCGTGGTATTTAAATATTAAATAAAATGTAAATGAAAAGTTATTGAAATATCACTTTCTGAGCTTCCAACTTTATAATGATTGTTGTTGTTATATAATTCGGGACACTTCACTGCACTCACCTTTGCACTCACTACCGAACTTTCAATAAAAATGTAAAGATTTAGGCGTTTTTAAAAATTGATAAATATATTTTGGCTCAGGCGCTAAATGACCGTCTTGCTCGAGATTTACGAAATTGTAATAATTGTTTACAATATGTGTGTGTGTTTTGTGTTGACAAATTATATGTGCGTGACTGTGTAAGTGTGTGTGTGGTGTGGTGAATGTTGGCGGCAAGGTTGTACCCGCCAGTGTTGTGGCTAATCTAGCCATCCCGGCCCCCTTAGGCGAGTGATCAGCCTAGCAGTCTTTGCAGCTGCTGCAGGGTCTCCACCACGTTACTAAGCCCGGTTGGGCGACGTCGGCCTCGACTTGCTGGCTGTCGCTGGTGCGTGGATGCTGCTGGATGTCGATAACGGGCCGCGGGATGAGTCCATGTACGCGGACGCTGTTGTTGTGACCAGGTAGCCCGATGTGGGTGTGTAACGCGAGGGCGTGGTGCGGAAAGTGGCTTGGGCCTTGAGCGCGCCTGTTGACGCACAGCTTGGTTACGGTGCAGGAGCGTATGGTGAGGCCTGTCGCACAGGTGGCACATGACCGTCGAGGTGCAATCTGCCGTGGCACAGTGCCAAGCAGTTTAGGCAGTACCCGTGGGCCTGCGCTACTTGTTGACGTTGCTGCGGCAGCATGCCTTTAAAAATGGCGCATAGGCGTAGCGCATGTGGACGACAGCAAAGCGGGCAACGCACGCCATGAGCTACCACGGGGTCCCTTCGGGTGGTTTCCGGCCATGCATCGGCCCTATTGACTTGTGGTCGTTCCGGTGGTACGGTGGGCGCTGTTGCGGCCCTTGGAGTGAGAGTGCGCGGTGTTGCAGTGGGCACTGCTCGTGCTCGTGGCACGGTAACCGCAGAGCGGATTGTTGGTGTCGGGGCGACTTCTTCGATTTCCATATTCATGATTATCTGTATGGATAGAAATTATGGACTTTAGTGTCTTATTAAGTATAGGGGTGCTTGATTTTAGCACTTGATCAACATATAGTCTGAAATGTGATATGATTATTGTATCTTTTATACGGTTTTTTAGTTGCGGTATAATTTCACGTTTAGTTCGAGGAAACGAGAGTCCTTCGAGCTACCTCTTTGGGAGTGAGGTATTTATTTCGGATAGCAACATCGCTTCGTTGGATTAATTGCTCCGTATTTGATTTTATATTGATTATAAGTTATTTGCGCGATCGGTATTAGCGGTATTAGACTCGGTTGGTAGAAAACAAAGTTTTACGAGCGGTCGAGTTAGTTTGCCGTTTTGCGTACGTAGGTCAACTACTCGGATGTGACCGTCGGAACCGTAATGTACCTTTTCGATGCGGGCTAGCCGCCATTCTGTAGGAGGTAGACATTCGTCATGAATTAAGACTCCAATTTTAGGTGCTTCTTGAGTATTTTTTCACCGATATCGTTTGTGAAGGTCTTTAAGGTATTCTTCCTTCCATCGGCGACTAAACTCATGATGGAGGATTTTGATCCGTTCCCATCGATTTATGAGGGAGAGTGAGTCCACGTTTTGTTCTGGTATGGCCAGAAGTGGAGCTCCTCTAAGAAAATGCCCAGGGGTGAGGGCTGTAAAGTCGGAGGGATCTTGCGAGAGTGATGATAGTGGCCGTGAGTTTAAAACGGCTTCAACTCGAATGAGTAACGTAGTGAACTCTTCAAATGTAAATTTGTTATTGCCAGCGGTTTTCTTAAAATGTGATTTAAAGCTTTTAACAGCTGATTCCCATAGTCCACCCATATGTGGGGCGCTCGGAGGGATAAATTGCCAATTAATGCCTTCAGGTGCGTATTCTTCAATGATGTGCGGCGAGACTTCTTTGGCGAACTGTATGAACTCCTTTTCGGTAGCTCGTTGGGCGCCGATAAAGGTTTTGCCATTGTCGCTCATGATTTTCGAAGGAAATCCTCGCCGTCCGACAAAGCGTGCAAATGCCGCGAGAAAAGCTGCCGTTGTCAGATCTGAACATAATTCTAGGTGCACGGCTTTTGTCGTAAAGCATACAAAAACAGCCACGTAACCTTTCATTGTGGTAGAAGACCTTAACATCGAGGCCTTTAGCTGGAAAGGCCCGGCAAAATCTACACCAGTGATGGTGAAAGGCATAGAATAATTGCAGCGTTCGGGTGGTAGAGCTGCCATGATCTGCGTGCGCATCTTTTGCTTGTGTAGCTTACAGACTTTACACATAAAGATGCATTTTTTGATCAGAGGCTTTAGTCCAGGAATATAAAACTCTTGTCGGATCATTTGTTGCATTAGCCTGTGCTCGGCGTGTAGCATTAAAAGGTGGAGATAATTGATAAAGATTGTGGCAAATACGGATTTTTCCGGTATTATTATTGGATGCCGCTCATTGTAGCTCAGACTGGAGTTCGCAAGCCTGCCATTGGCACGAAGCAGTCCTTTAGAGTCTACAAAGGGGTTAAGTACTAAGAGTGTGCTCTTTTTGTCAATGGGCTTTGATGCCTTTAACAGTGATCGTTCACTACTGTAATAGCGAGTCTGCGTGGACTCGATTAGGGCTATTTTTGCCCGTTGCAAGTCTTGATGCGTAAGTGCATAGCTTGCGGTATTGGATATCCCTTTCACCTTATTCTTTAAGCGATTTACAAATTGAAACATATACGCTATTACTCTTAAGGCTCGGGGGAACGACGAAAATCGCTCTAGGATGTCTGTATCCTCCAACGTTGTATGAAAGCCTTCGATTCTTCTACTTTCTGGAGCTATTATATTGCGCGCAGGCGACTTTGGCCATGCGTCAGGTGATTCGACCATCCAGTTGGGGCCATTCCACCATAGTGTGGTGGTTGTAAGGTGCAGGGGTTTGCAGCCTCTTGTTCCAAGATCCGCAGGGTTATCAGCACTGGCTACGTGTCGCCAAGTTGCTGGTCCAACCAAGTCAATGATTTGAGCTGTGCGGTTAGAAACGTATGTTTTCCACGTATGTGGTGGCTTTTCTAGCCATGCTAGGACGATTTCTGAATCTGTCCATAAATATAATTTCCTATTGCTCAGGTTTAAATGTGCTTGTACGGTCGAGGCTAATTTTGCGAGCAGGAGTGCGCCGCTTAGCTCGAGCCGTGGGAGGCTTACGGTCTTAAGAGGTGCGCCATCCTGCGGGGTCAAAAAGTTTTGCTACAGATGACAAAATTTGTCTTTTCGTTTTTGCGGATTTTGCAGATACCGACTCAAGAGTGTAAGAAAATTGGTCTGATATTGCATTCCATTGTATGCCCAGAGTTTTAGTGGTGCTCTCTTTTTCAAACTTTAGAAAATTAGTATCTAGCAAGTTTTCTTTATTTATTTTTGCCAGTATTTCTGGATGGTTGGAAGTTATCTTTTTTAATGGAAACCCTGCTGATTCGAGGGCTTCGATAACTTGCGCTAGTGACTCGCACGCTAATGGAAGGCTATGGCTTCCCGACAGTATGTCGTCTACGTACGTTTGAGAGTTTAGCACCGGGGCGGCTAGTGGTAATTTTGCTTTTGTATCTTTTGCCAGTTCGTGTAATGTACGAATGGCTAGGAAAGGGGCGCAGTTTACGCCAAATGTCACCGTTTTTAGCTTGTAGTCGCGGATTGGACTGCTAGGTGAATTGCGGAATATAATGCGCTGGTAGTCTTGGTCGTCGTCATGTACTAGGATTTGTCTGTACATTTTTTCGACGTCGCCATTGAATGCGTATTTATACATACGCCACTGTAGGATTAGTAGCATTAAATCGGGTTGTAATGTTGGACCCGTGTATAAAACGTCATTTAATGAATTGCCTGAGCTTGTGCATTTAGATGCATTAAACACCACTCTTACTTTTGTTGTAAGTTTTTCTGGTTTGATAACCGCGTGGTGTGGGAGATAAAATGAGGCGTGTTTGCCTTTTGTAATTTTTCCATAGGAATTTACTGATTCCATATGATCTAGTGTTAGATATTCCTCAAGAACGTTGTCATATGAGGTTTTTAGCTCGCCTTTTTTAAGTAGGTTTCTTTCCATACTTAGAAACTGCTGTAGAGCTGAGGTTCGTGAGTGACCTAAGGCGAGTGTATCAGGAAATTGTTGTTTGAATGGTAGTCGTACGACGTACCGCCCGTTTTCTGATCTCGTAGTTGTGGACTCGTAGAAGTCTTCACAATACTTGTCGTCAGCTGTAGTAACGGGTATTGGGGGTAATTCTTCTACCTCCCAGAATTTTCTCAATTGTGAGTTAAGATAGTCATTAGAAATATCTTCCACTTGCGTTGTGAAGCTGGAGATTTTCTCTTTGACTTGACCGCTTAAAATCCATCCAAAGATGGTATTTTGGGCTAGTAGGTTGTTGGAGATTGTCTCAACACCTTGAAGTGTTATTTGGGGGATTAGATCGCTTCCCAATAATATGTCGATTTGATCGGGTGTATGGCAGTTGGGATCGGCTAGTTTCAGATGTGAAAACTTTTGCCAGTGTTCGCTATTTATGTTATAGCTTGGTAGCATATTCGTAAGTCGCGGCAGAACAATAGCTTGTGCTTCTATTCTTTGGTCCGCGCTTGTTGAAACCAGGGTCATGAAGCAGATTTTATTTGAGTTTTGAACAACTCTTCCGCCCATACCTGAGATTTCGAAGTTGGCTTGTTTGGTTGGTAAATTTAAACTTTTTTGGACCTTAGATGCTATGAATGATCGCTGTGATCCTTGATCTATTAAGGCCCTTAGTTTAAATAGTTCTCCTCTGTGTTCGATGGAGACTATTGCTGTCGGTAACAGTGTTTTGCTTTCATTTTCTGAATGAAGCGTTTGTACTCTGGCTGCATTTGAGCAGCATGGTTGTTCGTGACAACTTTCAGTATTGTCTTTTTCGGGATTTTCCGATCTAGCAGTTGCAGCTAGTCCCGTGGTTCTTTTGGCATTTGAATTATTTTGGGCATTGTTGTAATTATTATTATGGAGCATCGAATGATGTCTCCTACGGCAATATGAGCAAGTATATTGACTCGCACATGTCTGTGCAGTATGAGTAGGCGAAAGGCAATTGTTGCAAAGTTTCTTAGTTCTGACTAAGTTATTTCTCTCGTTTATTGATAAATTTCTAAATTTCTCGCAAGATCTTAGTTGATGCCCTCCGCTGCACAGTTCGCATGACATATTTCTATATTGTTCAGATGTGAACGATTGAGATTTGTGGAAACTCTTGTCATTTGAGTTATATTTACTCCTGTTATGGGAGTTATAATTACTAGCTTGGGGTTTAAAGAAGCTTTTATTTTTGTCTTCATTTGCATTTTTCGGCTTTGTTTCTTTTGTGCCTACCCGTTGACATTTTGAGTCGAAGCTGAACCTCTTTTACAATAGAATTACTGATAAGTTTCTATTTATGTTTTGTATTTAATTAATGTACCGAACTTTTTGTTTATCGGTGCTTATTTTTTGCGCGCGACTGTAGTTTTTCAGTCGTTACTGATTTGATTTTTTATAATCAATATAATACTGTATGTTTATTTATGTATATATAATAATTTTTAGTTTACCGCGATTTTATAGGTATCACTGCTTTTATTTTACTCGCGACTGTAATTTCCAAGTCGGGTTTGATTATACTTATTACGTTTAATATAAATATATACGTTTGTATATTTGTAATATACTTTATGCTTTCGTGCACAAAAAGTTTGTTGGGTTACTCGCTTGAGCAAGGTCAGTTATTAAATTCTTTATGTATATATATGTACGTTTGTATGTACTGTATTTTTAGTGAGGGTGGCTAAACACAAGTTTGTGTGTTTGTCTATATGTTTAGCAGTGACAATAGCCGCGGTGGACAAAGCAAAGCAGGTAACCAATATAATAAATGTGTTCTGCTTTACTTATGCCAATGCAATTCTAAGTTCAATGCAATTTAGTGCAAGGAACTTTGTTGTTTGTTTACCCTTTTTTTGGTATACTTCTTCGCTTAACACACGTTTGTGTGATTGTCTGTATTTTTCCCGTGAATATAATAAGACTTTTAAAGTAACTATGATGGGATGTCAGAATTCAGTTAAATGTTATTTTATTATTTTTGTTTCCTTTTTCTTTCTAGTTTCTGCTTATTTCGGGACCACAATCCTGCCTTTGCTTGGCTTATGTATGTAAGGGAATGCAAGCAAAGGGGGTATTGCGGGATAAATTTGCAAGTGAAAACTTGAATATATGTATGTATTTTGTTTATGTTAATTTTTGTTTGTGCTTGATGACACGAAAAATAAGCAGAAAGCCGCGATTTGAAATTTAGTTAAGTATATTGTTTCTATACTTTTGTGCGGTACTTAATGTGGAAAAATATTTATGTAAATATGTTTTAATTTATGTATGTATGTAAGTGGGGATCGGAACTTTGATAAAATCGGGAAGACTGTATATATGTATATAATTTTTTGCGGCTTTTTTACCGACTACAATTTATTGTAAAATATTCCGTTTCCGATTGAAAAAAATTTTTCCTTTTTAAATTTTAACAAAAATGTGTACTTCGTTAGCAAGTACAAAGGGCAGGTTTGGCTTTTTGTTAATATTGTTTTTGTAACCCGAAATTTTTGCGCTAAATATTTTATATGTTTTATATAGAAACTTTTTCAACTCACCGCTCTTTTTTCAGGGGAAAGGGGGGGTTGTACTTATCCTTTTATTGTGTTTGTGCAGTTTTGTTTAATTAGTTTTTCGCGCCCGAATTTGAAAGTTAGTGGACTGTATTTTGTTGTTTTTTTTTTTTTTTGATATTTAATTGCCGTATTGTAAACCGGCGCGCCCGAATTTTAATTTTTAGTTTTATATATCTGTGGACATTTGACAAAACAACTTCTCTCGACATAAGACAATTTCCCAAGATTTCTACCTAATATATGATTTTTTAATGCGGATATTTCTGTCTTCTCAGCGTTTTCGTACGACCGTTATTTCAAAAGTTAGAGTAGTTCAAAAACAACTTAAATCTTAATTTTTCAAAAATCCCCTTGACAAAAGATCTTCTTTCTAATAAGCTAGAATTTAAAAAAAATTGAAACGGGAAAAGCGTAAAGTACATTTGGCAAAAAAGCTTGTCTTTATTTATCGTCTGTATAATTTTTGCAAGTTGCATTTGACAAATCAACTTCTTTAAATTGAAGCTCTTTTGTCAAATGCATTTTTCAAAAAAAGTAATTTATTATTTTGAAGAAGCTATTTTGTCTCTCATTCAGTCGCGAAGTGTCGTTGTGACAAAACATCTTCTATCGAAAGAAGCTATTTGGTGTAAAAATAAAGTGAAAAAAGTGTAATCATATTTTAAGAGAAGTGGTTTTGTCAAACAATTTAAAGTGAATTTAAAAAATTTAAGCTGATTTCCGTATTAAAACTTAATAAAACAAACAAAATGGATAGAGGAAAAAAACTAGTAGCTTTAGCAAAAAATTTAAAAACAACAACAACTGAAAGTGAACAAAATAAAATAAGAGAAAAAAAAAATGTTCGTCCATTTTTCTTTGAGGATGGTGAAGTGTTAAGGGAATTCCCCAATGAAACTGCTTCGTGTTATAATGGCAGTGTTGACCCTGAAAAAATTTGTGAACTACGACAACATGCCAGTGGCCAACTGAGTAACTTTGATAGTGACCATTCCGAAGAAGATGTTTTTCACGAAACGGACTACAACGATTCCGATTATGTTCCGTCAGACAATTCCGGTTTTAATTCTACGTCGGAAAGTATAAGAATGATGGCAGATGTAATCGATTCTAACCTTAGCGGCACAGTGTCACCAAAATTTAGTGAAGATATCCTTCTGGCGAACCCAAAACAAACAAATATAAAAAAAACTAATAAAATGAACAAAAATTTGGGTAAAGAGTATACAACATGGAAAAATAAGATTATCCCTGCTAAAAAAACTGAGAAACTGGTGGATTGTTTCAAGAAGTGTAATACTAAAATCTCTTTCGAACAGCAGAAAAAAATATTCGAATCGTACTGGAAGATGGGCAATTACAACAGCCGACGTCAGTACTTGAATGGTATGATACATGTTGAGCGCAAGAAGAGCGCAACGCTCAGAAGAGCTTCAAAGCCCAGAAATAGAGAATTTATTTATTTGTATCACTTTGAAATGAACGGGCAAAAAACTAGTGTGTGTAAAAAGTGTTTTTTAAAAATATTTGCTGAAACGGATCAAAGTATAAAGACTATATGTCGCATGAAAGTCCAAGGGAAATTTAACGGAAGTCTCGAAAATGGTCGACGCGGCAAGCATCCTCCTCATCATAAGTTATCAACCGAAAAATTCAACGAAGTGCTTGAACATATTAACAGTATACCGAAGTATCAAAGCCATTACAGTCGCCGTCACACAAGCCAGCTATATTTTCAACGTGGGCTTAACCTTGCTCTTTTATATAGATTGTATAAGGAGAAATACACTGAACCAGTATCCGAATCAAAATATCAGGAAATATTTCACCAACTAAATATAAAATTTAAGAAACCCCAAACTGATCTTTGTAATACGTGTGAAATCCTAAAGTCCCGTTTAAAAAATACGTCGGACGAAAACGAAAAGGAGCAACTTTTAATGCAACAAAGAGAACACCACGATAATGCAGATTTTGCATATAACTGCAAAAAAATGGACAAAGATGAGGCCAGCAGACATGTAAATGTAAAAATGTTTTCCTTTGACTTGCATCAATGTTTGCCAACGCCGCATTTAAATGCTTCAATGTTTTTCTACAAACGTCCATTATGGACTTTCAATTTAACAATACATGATGGGGAAACGAAAAAGGCAAACTGTTACATCTGGCATGAATTAATTGCAAAACGTGGGGCAAATGATATTGGTTCGTGCATTTTTAAATGTTTGATGAGCTTGCCAGAGACCATAACACATGTAATTATGTACAGCGACTCATGTCCTGGACAAAACCGCAACTCCTACATTTCAGCTATGTTTGAACAAGTTGTCGAAAAACACCCTACTATAGCAACTATTGACCACAAATTCCTAGTTGTTGGTCACACACATCTTGAATGCGATACTGTACATGCACAGATTGAAAGAAAAAAGAAAAATATGTCGGGATCTATTCAGCACCCACACGACTGGGCAAACCTTATAGATGCTACAAATAATAAATGCATCGTTCATGAAATGAACCAGAAAGAGTTTTTTGACTTCAGTTCTCTCCTTAAGGTAAACTACACTTGGAGAAACAGAAATTCAAAAGGTAAGTTGCAAGTTGAAATAAAAAATAATTTATTATATGTATAATTTAATGTTTCACATTTACATTAAATCCATAATTTGTTTCCTTATTTGGTCTAAATTCTTGCAGGTGATAAGTTTGAGTGGAAAAACGTTCGCTGGATGCGCTATAAGAAGAACAAACCTGGCATTTTGCAATATAAGTCGTCTTTGAAACCAGAAGTGGAATTCGAGGAGTTAGATATCAACCCACGTCGTTTAGCAAAGTCGATTTCAGAACTAAAATTAAGTTATACATCACCGTTAACGGTATCGAAAAACAAAAAGAAAGATTTATTGGATATGCTTCCGTTGATTAATACCGATTTTCATAAATTTTACAAAGATATAGCAGCAGAAGGTGAATGCCAAGTCGAATCTGATTCGGAACTCGATAGTGAGGAAGATACCTAAACATAATTTTTCTTTTCCACAAATTAATGAGATGTTTTTAAAATAGTGGATTAAAATCTATAAAAATTGCCTCTTTTGGATAACTTTTGAAATAAACATTTGATAAATAAACTTGTTTCAACTCAAGATAAAACTTTTATACACTATTTTATTTAAATTAAGTTTTACAAAATAGCTTGTATGACATAGGTTGGTTTTCTATTAAAAAAGGCATTTGACAAAACAGCTTCTTTATTTCATTTGTATTTATTTTAAAAAGTATAATATTTAATGTAACGCAATTTATTTATAAACCTTCATTTAATGGCTAGTAACGAGTACAAAGAAATTTAGTTCCTTAATTACAAACGGCTTTTGTTGTGGACACTGTTAAACACGTTTTTTCGCTCTCCTGAAAAATTGCCTTTTTTGAAAGAAGTTGTTTTGTCAAATGTCCACAGATATGTATGTTTTTTTTTTTTTTGTCACCCTAGTGTATGTGCTTGTTTTTTGCACTTTATATTTTAGGGCACTGCACTTAAAATTTTCTGTTTGGGTCAGCACCTCTTTTAAAGTTCGTGCTTTTTACTATGTTTTGTCACTGTCCATAGGTGCCTGTCTTTTAGGCGATGTAGGACCATATATAATTCGGGACACTTCACTGCACTCACCTTTGCACTCACTACCGAACTTTCAATGAAAATGTAAAGATTTAGGCGTTTTTAAAAATTGATAAATATATTTTGGCTCAGGCGCTAAATGAGCGTCTTGCTCGAGATTTACGAAATTGTAATAATTGTTTACAATATGTGTGTGTGTTTTGTGTTGACAAATTATATGTGCGTGACTGTGTAAGTGTGTGTGTGGTGAATGTTGGAATCAGACTTGCTCTGCATAAGATCAACTTAGCATCTCAACTACATAGCATGTTAACAACAGTAAGAGTATGAGTGTCTCTCGTTATTATAGTCACGGTTGACAGAGATTTAACCAAAAAAATTAACAAGACGTTAAAAAAAATTTCCAAAAATTACTAAGCTGTACACAAAGCAGTCGTATTGAATTATCAGAGAAAGTAACAATTAAATTGTACATATATGCTGTTGAAAAGAAAATGCTAAAGAAATATTTTCAATTATTTCTTGACTATGAAATTTTCATGAATAGCCAACAAATGTTGACATTCCGTTTTGCATGTTGAATAATTTCAATTTTCCGCTTTTTATATGAAATTCAAGGTTATTTCATTATATTTTTTGTTTTTATTTTTCCGAAGCTTCAGTTTTTCTTCAAGAAATAAAGCGGCAACTATTTACTTCTTGCCAAAGCCTGAAGAAATCCTTCACAAAATTTCAAAACAAACAATAAAAATAAATATTGTTTTGTACACGGCTAAAAGATTTAGCCAGATTTAAAACTTTTTGGGGCTACATATACACCATTGACTAATTTCATTATTTTTGTTTGAAAGAATGTACAAAAAAACAATAAAAATACTGCAACTCAAAGTTAAGAACTTTGTGGAAAATTCAAGAAAACTCGAAAATTTTCATACAAATTTCTAACTTTTTAGTAAAAATGATTAAATATTTTCGAGTTTGCAGTTTTGTGGCCCGTTCAATTAAAGTGAACAAAGATAGCAATCTTAAGTCGCTAGAAGAATTACTCGATTTTTGGCAATGTTTTTTCTAGCCAAGTGCATTATCTTCCATACAAATTTAAAGGCGTAATATTTTTATATTGAAGAAAACGCTCTTGGTCGGCTTTTGACAGTTGAACGAGCAGCAAAACTGCATACTCGACAAAAATCAAACAAATTTTACGAAAAAGTTAGAAATTTCGAAGAAATATTTTCGAGATTTCTTAAATTTTTATGAATTTTACACAAACTTTTTAACTTTGATTTGCAGAATTTTCATTATGTATTTGCACATACTTTCATTTAAAAATAATTAAATTAGTCTAAAGAAGTTAGTTTTACTGGAAATTCCAAAAAAACCCTTTGACATACTGGTCTAGGAGTATGACCAAATTTGGTTTTGAATTAAATTTACGCCGGTTGTCATGGAAATGCGCCTAATAAAAATGATTTAAATATTATACCGAAAATGTTGTTAACAATTTTTTATGTTTTTTTAAAAAATGTTAGGTCTCGAACCGACGTGCCCCAAATCAGTGCGAAATGATCTACCTACTGAGCTACGTAGCACTCATGAATTTTTATTTTTATTTTCTTTTTATTTTTATTTTATATATTAAGTCTATGGTTTACAGACTAAAACGTACATAGGTTTTAATTATATTAAAAAATAGTACATAGAAAGTTTTTCTTTGAATACATTGCGATTTACAAATATATCTAAATTTATTTCTCTACATAACAAATTAAATTCCGCTAGTAGTCTGATAATTGGTTAATTTTGAGCATACCTGGTTTTGCAGAGGTCAATAACAAATAAATCATGATGTCGCAAGTTTCTAGCTGGAACATTGAGTTTAATACAATTCAATAAGAACGGACAATCAATAGTCCCATTGAGAACATCTCGAATAAAAACTAAGCCAGAGATTAGTCGCCTACTGGCAAGAGTATGCAGACTGATCACCGCGGAACATAAGACGGAATGGGCATATTAAACCCAAAACTGGGTTAAGCAAATTTTAGAAACTTTTTTTGTATACGTTCAAGTCTATTGGAATGCACTTCATAAATCGGATTCCAGATTATAGAAGCATATTCCAATTTGGACCTTACAAATGTACTAAACAGTAATTTTTTAGTATAAGGATCATTAAATTCTGAACTATTTCGTCTGATGAAAGCTAGAGAGGAATATGCTTTAGGTATGATGTAATTCAGGTGATCAATAAACGTGTAATTCGAATCAAATATAACCCCAAGGTCTTTGAATTTATAACTAGAACTAAGGACAGAACCAGAAATAGAGTACGAAGACATGAGTGGCAATATGATTTTGTTGAAGGTGACCGAGCTGCACTTTTCGATATTGATCATTATCATATTTCGATCACACCATTCCTGGAATTTATTAACCTCATTCTGCATAATTTCAATATCAGAGCAGCTTTGTTTGTGCGAAAAGTGCAGTGTTTGTTTATCCCGGTTTAGTTTTAAATCTAAACCGCAAAAAATTGAGAAAGGTTTGGAATTTATCACCAAAAAGTTTTAAAAATTGTGTAAACCAATGAATGGTTTAAAATTTTGGCTCAAATTTTTAGCAACGTAGAAAGAGGAAAATTTCAAATAAATAAAAGTATAAATATGTAATATGCGAAAATATAAATATGTGTGTATTTACAGGTAATTCTTATTTACTGACACTTTGACCAAACACATTACCCTGTGAGAAAAGAGTGGCACGAGGAAGGACATCACCGTGGCGGTAGCCACGGCTATGGCAACCACCCGGAGTTGGAATGGCGTAGCCCAGGGTTATTTTTTGAAGCGCGGCCGAAGGCCGCCTACGCTTACAATAAACTGAGCTGTAATTTAAAAAAATTTTAGGAACTGGTTTCCGTGACTACATGCAGACGGTTGTGAACATAGTCGCAGAGTATGGCGCGCGTCGTGTTTTGATAATTTTTCCCCGTGCGTGTTAGTGCCGACTTTCGAAAATCAGTTTCGTGAACGTGTCGTGTCGTGTTGTAAAAATCATGCACGCGCCCACCTCTACTCTGTACTATAGACATAAATTTTAAATAAATAAATAAATAATTATTTTTATATGCACCCTTGTTTGGATGTAGGAAAAAAAGAAAAAAACCACAGTGCTTGCAATATTTGCCAAAAAAAAAACTACCTGGTTTACTTTCCCAGAAAATCGGTCATATGTATACGTATAAATACAAAGATATGAAAAACGTAACGAAAATCAGGAAAGAAAAGAAAAATAGGCAGAATATTGCCTGGAAATAATTTGATATGTACATTTGAAGTTTATATTTCAGATGATAATAAGTGAAATCAAGTATGTAATTGGAATTAATTAAATAATTGAAAATAATCAAATTTAATTATTTAATCATTTAATTAATTTTAATTGTTTGATTAAATTTAATTCTTTGATTAATTTTAATTGCTTAACTACTTTTAATTACTTGATTGTTTTTAATCGAATGATTGTTTTTAATTAAAAATAATGGACTATTTTTATTACTATGGATAATTTTTGATTATTTTTTCAATGGCCATTAATCATGATTATTTTATTGATTAATAATCACAAAATGAATTAAATGGAAATAATGGAAATTTAACAGGTCTGTTTGAAACACATTGAAGAACATTTCGTGCTTGAGTTGCGAACCATTCCAAGAACGTTTTGGCATCATTTTAAGAACATTTCGGGCTTGAGTTGAGAACCATTACGGTGAAAACGTTCTTGATGTTTTGCGCTCGCATTGACCACCTTTTTGCTTCATTTTGGGATAATTTTGTTCTTGTGTTGAGAACAATACCCGTTCAATTGGAGAACGGTTTCGGCATATCCTAAGAACAAAATGTGTCTGTTTTCAAAAATCATTAATAAAAAACCGCTTTTACTTAATGAGAATATTTTTCTTATTTTTAACATTTAAGTAAAACATTAAATTTTAATAAAGCCAGAATATATTGAAATTGTATAAAGTGCCGAACTAAAATATTGGCACACCTTATTTTTGCAATTTTCAACAATTTCTCCTTTCATAAGTCTAATTTAAATAATTTTGTCCAAAACTATGTACTAAGATTCAATGCAAAAACTATAAATTTTGTAGAAAACATGTTTTGCAAAGTTCAAGAATATTCGCCAAATTTTCAACAACATTTTCAACTTTTTTCTCAGAATTTTCCGAGTTCGAGTATGCAGTTTGTAGCCCATTAAATTTTAGTATAACAAAGTGCTAGTCTCAAGCCTGTAAAATACCCTTGTGCTCATAGAAATAGGCCACAAATTGAAAATGATTTTATTCGTAACGTACATTTACTTATCTCTTTTTTATAATTTTTATTTAAAATACAGCGTCATCTTTAGCAGACTCTCTTTCTGAAAACTACAGCGAACAATGATGTTCTTTGGCAGCGAAAAACAGAAAATAAATGTATGACAGTGTTCCCCTCCGGAGCTATTAAGAGCATTCTGCTGTCACCTACACGTCGTGTGAGTGCAGCTACTGATTTTCAACGCGATAGTGATCGATCAGTTTGCATTTGGAATTCAACTAGCTCACAAAGCATGCGCAAGTTTTGTTGTCCACTGCGAGCAGTTAGGCAAAGCATTGTTTTTTTTTGGCACGTGAGCAAGACGTTCAGTTGGGCTTTGAATTTCAAACAGCAAACAATGCATGCGCAAATTTAATAATATCCGTATATGTATGTATGTATGCATGATCGAATGGGAATCTGATTATTTTTTTTATATGAACCCTTTTTACGAACCTCAATGCTTAATTTGTTTAAAAATATTTAATTTGATTAGAAAAAGCAACTTAAGAAGGCATTATAAAACACAGCATTCTGAATTTGATGCGAACCAAGGGTAACACAAGTTAACCAAACCATTTATATGTACTACCTCCATTTTTAAAAATTACAATAGTTGGCCAAAACTCGCATTTATGGTCCGATTTTGATGAAATTGTCACTACAAGGAAAATAAATATTTCGGGGAAAAAAATTCCGCTAAGTGGGGCTGAGATCGCGGTAATAAAAACTCAAAATTGTAATTATGGACCGATTTAGCTGATATTTTACGTGTGTTACTTAATCAATTTCCAACTGTTAAAAAAAAAATTGGACCCGCTAGGTGGCGCGTGAGTCGCTCTATTTAAGAAATGCGAAGGTCTGTTTTCGGTGTCGATTAATTCGTTTTTCAACGAACTTCCCGTTGAGGTAGAATCTTGAAATGTTCATCATCGTTTAGTTTTCTGCCCCCACGCAATAAAACAAAAAAATAATTCCGATAGGTGGCGTACGGGTAGAGATATTTGAAAAGTTTCATTTCCAGAGATTTTGCTTTGGATTTTGAACTAACTTGCAGTTGAGCTACGGTTTTGCAATTTTCATCATCGTTCAGGTTTCGCTGACAATGCATTATATGAAAAGAAAAAAAATCAAAAATGTTGCTTAATTTCATAAATCCTATTTATCGTCCTTTCTTGAGTTTAGTCGTTTAGTCTTATTGCCACAGATATTAGAGGAAGTAGTGGATTATAGCATGATGTTCATTAGACAATCTTTGGCGACATTTGCATGTTAAAACGCACTTCACCACATTAGTGGATTATAGCATGACGTTGGTTAGCTAAGCTTCGGCGCCATCTGCACGTTAAAACGCATATTTAACACATTCATTCAACCGACCACCGAAGTACGCGTGAAAAGTTGGTTCTGGTTGGTTAGGTTATTCATCTTAACATAAATATGTTTCGAATTAATGTCAATGCATTGACTTATTTTATATCGCTTAAAAATTATTAATAAAATTACAATTTACAATTACCTATAATAAAAAAGGGATTTTTTAAACCTTACACGGAATATTCGATTACAACCTTAGTTAGACAATTTTCACAAACTCACAACTAAAAAGCATAAAATAAAAAATAGAATAAAAAATATTTTTAATCTAAAATGTTTATAAAATGAACTAAAAACGGCAACGCACGCTGTGAATGGTTCACATAAGTTTCTAAAAATCTTACTACCGATATGAGCTTTCCTAAAAAAGATCATCTTTTCACGATATAGCAAGCGCCAAATGTTTTTATACATATCAATCTTGCCAAGTACTGTAATGCCTACTGTAATGTATGAGAATTTCCACTAAGAAATAAGGAGAAATTATTTTGCAGCTTTTGGTTCATTTTAAAAACATTTTAGAATAAAAATATTTTTTTATTCTATTTTTTATTTAATCTGCAAAGATGTTTCTTGAAGTGTTCTGCACATACACACACACATACGACAAAATTGTTGCGCATGTAGTAGTAGCCCTGCTGGCGGTGTGCACCACTGATGTATGAGCACGAAGGATGCCGAAAGCAATGCAATGCATTTTGGTGATTGTTTCTGTTATGACCCAACGATTTTAATGCCCAATCTGCGGAAAAATTCGTAGTGAGGTAAATTTTTGCATCCACAACAAATTATAAATATATACATATTTATATATACATGGCACGATATCAATGTCGTTTTTCACATCTTCTTTACTATATGCCGTAATAGAAGTGTATATGTATCTACAAAAATTTAGCTCATTAGAAATTACCCATATATGGGTGATTGCACGTAAATGAACAGGGCTGCAGTACTTGTTGCGTTCGTTTTCATATTTATCGTCGGTTTTACTTTGAGAACATTCTCCTCGTTAATAGAACATATGTTCATAGGTGACAGGTAATAGTGTCAATTGACACTATTCCCTTGGTAAATTGGAAATAGTGTCAATTGACACTATTGCGCTTTCGAAATGGAATTAGTGTCAACAAGAAAATGGAAAATAAGTCATTGACACTATTTCCAAACTGAAATGGAAATAGTGTCAAAAGTGCTAAAAACATGCCCATTCATTGAAATTTGTGCCGGTTTACTTTGTAGGTCCCTTGCAATAACCGCTGGTTAATGTAGTCGCGAAAACTAAGTAAACAAAATTGTTTTACTATAGAAAATCACTAATAGTGCACATTTCGTAAAAGGAGAAACCATAATTTTGTAAAATATAAAATAATAAAAGGGAATTTTTCCTTTTACGAAAGGTTAAAATCACTAAGGGAGTGGGCTCAGCGAATAAAGGCCTAACGAACTAACGCCTAAAAAAAAATGAAATATTGCCTAAATATTTCATATAGGAATTAGGCGGTTGTTCATAATAAAAGAATATCTAAGATTTTAGGCATTTCTTCATTAAAATTGTTAGGTGATTCTTCATAATGAAAGAAAGCATAACAAACAAAAATGAAGAAACGCCAAATTAGGTATTTATTCATTTTTGATTGTTAGGAATTCTTTCATTAACGTTAGGCGCTTTTTCATTTTGCTATAAGTGTGATTTCTATTGCTATTATGCGTTTTTGAGTGATATGAATGCGCTAATAGGGGTGTCAAAATACACGTTTTGATCTTGGTATCAATAATCCGAAGTCGAAATTTAATTTTTTTGTTTTAGTGAAAAGTTATCAACAAAAAACCGAAAATTGACTTAGGTCAGATCCCCAATTCGGGGCGTGATCCATGGTATTTATGTGCAGAACTCTTTTCCGCATTGGCGGCCTTTGGCCGCGCTTCAAAAAATAACCCTGGGCTACGCCATTCCAATTCCGGGTGGTTGCCCTGAACGGTGGCAACATGCCACCGTTCCCACTCTATGGGCGGGATCCATGGTATTTTTGTGCAGAACATCTTTCTGAATTGGCAATAAAGATAACATAAAGGGAATAAAAATACAGTGTACATGCATATACAGACATATGTAGCTAATAACATAAGATGAAAATTTGAAATAAAAAATCGCGCGATATAATAATCATTAGTTTCAGGTGATAATACAAATTAAAAAAATACCATAAATAGTAGTGTAGGAGCTCATTTTTGAAGGGCAGTGCATTATGTATGCTTTTGAGATTCTGAGGCAGCGCGGTCCAAAGGCAAACAGTAAAAACAAAAAAAGGGCGCTCAGTTACTAGACAGCTATAAAATTAGATTTATCTATGGAAATTAGATTTATCGAAAGAGGCGATCTGACAAATTGAAGGCATTCTATAAGATATTCAGGTTCTAGAGATGTAATAATCTTGTGAAGAAAAACTAGACACTGAGATTAACCCTTTCACTACCAGCAGCTTCTACGTATTACAAATTTATTTCCAAGTAATGTTTTTTACTGTAAGGAGTTTAGGAAGCACCTTAGTGAAAACATAAGTCGCCTACTTATATCGGCGTGGTAGAAATTTAATGTCCACCTGAGTGGACATGGGTAGTCAAAATAGAATGCAGGGAGCTTACTAAAATTTCGATAAAAGATACAAAAGTGGAGTAGTTTTGTTAGGTGACAGGTAATAGTGTCAATTGACGACACTATTGCGCTTTCGAAATGGAATTAGTGTCAACAGGAAAATGGAAAATAAGTCATTGATACTATTTCCAAACTGAAATGGAAATAGTGTCAAAAGTGCTAAAAACGGGTCTACCACATTATCCAGAAAATCAAAATCCCCAAAAGAAAAATCCCTAAAATCAGAATCCCCAACACGAAATCCCCATTTTATGTGTGAAATAAATTCAAATTATGTATTGGATAGGTAATTATGCTACCTTGCATTTGAGATACCACTGTTGTGGGTGCAAAACCGCGTATGTGCAAAATTTTAAATTTAATTTAAAAAACAACCCTGGGCTACATTATGCCAAGTCCTTCTGCGTAGTACACCATTCTGCTTTGGCGGCCTTTGGCCGCGCTTATTATATATAACCCTGAGCTACGCCATGCCAACTCCGGGTTTTTGCCTGAACCGTGGCAACATGGGAGTTTTACGGCTCAGCGAATAAAGGCCTAACGAACTAACGCCTAAAAAAAATGAAATATTGCCTAAATATTTCATATAGGAATTAGGCGGTTGTTCATAATAAAAGAATATCTAAGATTTTAGGTATTTCTTCATTAAAATTGTTAGGTGATTCTTCATAATGAAAGAAAGCATAACAAACAAAAATGAAGAAACGCCAAATTAGGTATTTATTCATTTTTGATTGTTAGGAATTCTTTCATTAACGTTAGGCGCTTTTTCATTTTGCTATAAGTGTGATTTCTATTGCTATTATGCGTTTTTGAGTGATATGAATGCGCTAATAGGGGTGTCAAAATACACGTTTTGATCTTGGTATCAATAATCCGAAGTCGAAATTTAATTATTTTGTTTTAGTGAAAAGTTATCAACAAAAAACCGAAAATTGACTTAAATAGGTCAGATCCCCAATTCGGGGCGTGATCCATGGTATTTATGTGCAGAACTCCTTTCCGCATTGGCGGCCTTTGGCCGCGCTTCAAAAAATAACCCTGGGCTACGCCATTCCAATTCCGGGTGGTTGCCCTGAACGGTGGCAACATGCCACCGTTCCCACTCTATGGGCGGGATCCATGGTATTTTTGTGCAGAACACCTTTCTGGATTGGCAATAAAGATAACATAAAGGGAATAAAAATACAGTGTACAAGCATATACAGACATATGTAGCTAATAACATAAGATGAAAATTTGAAATAAAAAATCGCGCGATATAATAATCATTAGTTTCAGGTGATAATACAAATTAAAAAAATACCATAAATATTTACATTTTTGAAGGGCAGTGCATTATGTATGCTTTTGAGATTCTGAGGCAGCGCGGTCCAAAGGCAAACAGTAAAAACAAAAAATTGGCGCTCAGTTACTAGACAGCTATAATTCATGGAAATTAGATTTATCGAAAGAGGCGATCTGACAAATTGAAGGCATTCTATAAGATATTCAGGTTCTAGAGAAGTAATAATCTTGTGAAGAAAAACTAGACACTAAGATTAACCCTTTCACTACCAGCAGCTTCTACGTATTACAAATTTATTTCCAAGTAATGTTTTTTACTGTAAGGAGTTTAGGAAGCACCTTAGTGAAAACATAAGTCGCCTACTTATATCGGCGTGGTAGAAATTTCATGTCCACCTGAGTGGACTTGGGTAGTCAAAATAGAATGCAGGGAGGTTACTAAAATCAAAATCCCCAAAGGAAAAATCCCTAAAATCAGAATTCCCAACACGAAATCCCCATTTTATGTGTGAAATAAATTCAAATTATGTATTGGATAGGTAATTATGCTACCTTGCATTTGAGATACCACTGTTGTGGGTGCAAAACCGCGTATGTCCAAAATTTTAAATTTAATTTAAAAAACCACCCTGGGCTACATTATGCCAAGTCCTTCTGCGTAGTACACCATTCTGCGTTGGCGGCCTTTGGCCGCGCTTATTATATATAACCCTGAGCTACGACATGCCAACTCCGGGTTTTTGCCTGAACCGTGGCAACATGGGAGATTTACGGCTCAGCGAATAAAGGCCTAACGAACTAACGCCTAAAAAGAAATGAAATATTGCCTACATATTTCATATAGGAATTAGGCGGTTGTTCATAATAAAAGAATATCTAACATTTTAGGCATTTCTTCATTAAAATTGTTAGGTGATTCTTCATAATGAAAGAAAGCAAAACAAACAAAAATGAAGAAACGCCAAATTAGGTATTTATTCATTTTTGATTGTTAGGAATTCTTTCATTAACGTTAGGCGCTTTTTCATTTTGCTATAAGTGTGATTTCTATTGCTATTATGCGTTTTTGAGTGATATGAATGCGCTAATAGGGGTGTCAAAATACACGTTTTGATCTTGGTATCAATAATCCGAAGTCGAAATTTAATTTTTATGTTTTAGTGAAAAGTTATCAACAAAAAACCGAAAATTGACTTAGGTCAGATCCCCAATTCGGGGCGTGATCCATGGTATTTATGTGCAGAACTCCTTTCCGCATTGGCTACGCCATTCCAATTCCGGGTGGTTGCCCTGAACGGTGGCAACATGCCACCGTTCCCACTCTATGGGCGGGATCCATGGTATTTTTGTGCAGAACATCTTTCTGAATTGGCAATAAAGATAACATAAAGGGAATAAAAATACAGTGTACATGCATATACAGACATATGTAGCTAATAACATAAGATGAAAATTTGAAATAAAAAATCGCGCGATATAATAATCATTAGTTTCAGGTGATAATACAAATTAAAAAAATACCATAAATAGTAGTGTAGGAGCTCATTTTTGAAGGGCAGTGCATTATGTATGCTTTTGAGATTCTGAGGCAGCGCGGTCCAAAGGCAAACAGTTAAAACAAAAAATTGGCGCTCAGTTACTAGACAGCTATAATTCATGGAAATTAGATTTATCGAAAGAGGCGATCTGACAAATTGAAGGCATTCTATAAGATATTCAGGTTCTAGAGATGTAATAATCTTGTGAAGAAAAACTAGACACTAAGATTAACCCTTTCACTACCAGCAGCTTCTACGTATTACAAATTTATTTCCAAGTAATGTTTTTTACTGTAAGGAGTTTAGGAAGCACCTTAGTGAAAACATAAGTCGCCTACTTATATCGGCGTGGTAGAAATTTCATGTCCACCTGAGTGGACATGGGTAGTCAAAATAGAATCCAGGGAGCTTACTAAAATTTCGATAAAAGATACAAAAGTGGAGTAGTTTTGTTAGGTGACAGGTAATAGTGTCAATTGCCGACACTATTGCGCTTTCGAAATGGAATTAGTGTCAACAGGAAAATGGAAAATAAGTCATTGATACTATTTCCAAACTGAAATGGAAATAGTGTCAAAAGTGCTAAAAACGGGTCTACCACATTATCCAGAAAATCAAAATCCCCAAAGGAAAAATCCCTAAAATCAGAATCCCCAACACGAAATCCCCATTTTATGTGTGAAATAAATTCAAATTATGTATTGGATAGGTAATTATGCTACCTTGCATTTGAGATACCACTGTTGTGGGTGCAAAACCGCGTATGTGCAAAATTTTAAGATTTAATTTAAAAAACAACCCTGGGCTACATTATGCCAAGTCCTTCTGCGTAGTACACCATTCTGCGTTGGCGGCCTTTGGCCGCGCTTATTATATATAACCCTGAGCTACGACATGCCAACTCCGGGTTTTTGCCTGAACCGTGGCAACATGGGAGTTTTACGGCTCAGCGAATAAAGGCCCAACGAACTAACGCCTAAAAAGAAATGAAATATTGCCTACATATTTCATATAGGAATTAGGCGGTTGTTCATAATAAAAGAATATCTAACATTTTAGGCATTTCTTCATTAAAATTGTTAGGTGATTCTTCATAATGAAAGAAAGCCTAACCAACAAAAATGAAGAAACGCCTAATTAGGTATTTATTCATTTTTGCTTGCTAGGAATTCTTTCATTAACGCTAGGCGCTTTTTCATTTCGCTATAAGTGTGATTTCTATTGCTATTATGCGTTTTTGAGTGATATGAATGCGCTAATAGGGGTGTCAAAATATGCGTTTTGACCTTGGTATCAATGGTCCGAAGTCGAAATTTAATTTTTTTGTTTTAGTGAAAAGTTATCAACAAAAAACCGAAAATCGAATTAGGTCAGATCCCCAATTCGAATTGGCAATAAAGATAACATAAAGGGAATAAAAATACAGTGTATATGCTTATACATATGTAAATAGCTAATAACATAAGATGAAAATTTGAAATAAAAAATCGCGCGATATTATAATCATTAGTTTCAGGTGATAATAAAAATTAAAAAAAAAAAAATAGGTAAAAAACTTTTTAAGTTAAACGGTTTTATGTTAAACATACACTGCAATATTTAAGATAAATGTACTAAAAACCAAAAAATAATAAAATAGATACAGTCGTGGGAATTATAAACATATGTATAGACTAGATTAAAATAAAATCGGGGAGCACGTCAATTGTCTACAATTGTTGATTAAAATGTTTGTTTTGTAATGTTGCACTATAATTAGGCAGTTGTTCAACCGACAACGATGGACGTGTGATAAGTAGGGCTATAATGTGGAAACAAGCTAGCAAGCTCGATTATAAGCGAGTTTTAGGGTTTCATAGTGGTGAGCGAGTAGTACTTTTATCATATGTTTTGTCGATTAAAGGCACACTACGAGCAGTGAAACGATTCCTCGCCAGCCAGCAGTGTGAATGTCCAACGATAAACTAGCTGAAACATTTCTTTACTTTACATGGAGTGTATAACTATTGGAATTTCCATGAGCAAGAAAATAGTAAGTAATTTCCTCACCGTCTGCGGGCCAACTGCCTAACGACGAATTAAACGATTCTTCTATCGCACATTAAGTCGATAATTTGTAGACAATTGACGTGCTTCCCGGTTTTATTTTAATCTAGTCTATGCATATGTTTATAATTCCCACGACTGTATCTATTTTATTATTTTTTGGTTTTTAGTACATTTATCTTAAATATTGCAATGTATGTTTAACATAAAACCGTCTAACTTAAAAAGTTGTTTACCTATTTTTTTATTTTCTAGTTTTTGGTTTTTATTTCGCATTCTTTTTAATTCATTTAGTGCTTCATTATTGCAAGGTTTCTTGCCCGTTAGTTTATTGCAGTCCAACGCCTCTATACGTAGTCCCTGCAAAGCTCTTACTCTACTAAGAGCCACGTAGGCTTGACCTTCTTCAAACAGCTTCGCCCCTAAGTATACGACTGCGTGATCCACAGTGCTGCCCTGCATTTTATGTATTGTAGAAGCCCATGATAGTATTAACTTGGATGATTAAAATTAACTTGGATGATTTAATATTTAATTTCGTATAGCTTTGTTAACCTAGAGATATTGACCACGAAATATTCCAGTTGTATGGGAGGTACCACGCCTACTTTTTCACTATCCCCAGTTTTTCTGGAGGTGGTAGGGATTCGTCTTGAGATAGGTGGCAACCCTGTAAACCACCCCAAATGGCAACACCCACGAATATAATCTTAGAATGAATCATGCTATCTATATGCTAAATTTCATTCAAAACGGTCAAGCAGATCCCGAGATATAAGGAAAAACATAAAATACGGTTAGGTGGCAACTCTAGGTGGCAACCCTGCTTGAAATTGTCATATTTGGAATACGGACGAAGATACCTTTCATTTGATACCCATATTGGCATATCTAGCTCTATATTTAGAAAACATTGAGATAGGTGGCAACCCTGTAAACCACCCCAAGTGGCAACACCCACGAATATAATCTTAGAATGAATCATGCTATCTATATGCTAAATTTCATTCAAAACGGTCAAGCAGATCCCGAGATATAAGGAAAAACATAAAATGCGGTTAGGTGGCAACTCTAGGTGGCAACCCTGCTTGAAATTGTCATATTTGGAATACGGACGAAGATACCTTTCATTTGATACCCATATTGGCATATCTAGCTCTATATTTAGAAAACATTGAGATAGGTGGCAACCCTGTAAACAACCCCAAGTGGCAACACCCAAACATGATTGTATTGTCACCAAAATCCAAAGTGTATGCAAAATTTCAGATTAATCGGTTGACAGGAAGAGGGTAAAATTTGAATTACTAAATTTGACCCAAGAAAGAATAAAACAAACGGGGTGAGCTAAATAAAACCGTTTAAAAAATACAATTTCTGAGCCGAGTTTTACTTTGAGGATTCTGATTTTGGGGATTACTTATTTGGCGATTTTGTGTTTGGGGATTTTTTTTTCGGGGATTTCATTTCATTCATTGAAATTTGTGCCGATTTACTTTGTAGGTCCGTTGCAATAACCGTTGGTCAATGCTGTTGCGAAAACTAAGTAAACAAAATTGTTTTACTATAGAAAATAACTAAACTAAATATGCACATTTCGTAAAAGGAGAAACCATAATTTTGTAAATGATCATATAATAAAAATCCATCTCTTACAACACTGCGCTGCGCAGACAACCACTGCCTAAAATAGCAATAGTGTCAATTGACACTATTTCCATTTCCAAAAGGGCAATAGTGTCAATTGACACTATTACATGTCACCGTTTTGTTATTGAATTCAGTTTTATTTAAGAATATATTACCATAGCCAACGGCTTACAACTTAACATTTCATTTGCAATGAATTATTTAGAGTGATATTGATAAGAACAGTCAGAGTTTCGACGGATACATAGGTGTGCGTTACACTTCGTAGAGTAAAAGAAGGTTTTTTGCTTACATCCTTCGTTTTTACAGCGAACTGCATTATTTTGTGAAGAATCAAACTTTTGTAAGTGATCACTTTCATCATAACGCGAATCAACTGGAGGTGGTTGGAAATATGTAGTTCAATCGTTAGGAGCTGGTTCTTCGTCGTCGTTCCAAGTACTTGAGATACGACGCCGTCTCGTAACATTTCCAAGAGGCTGAGAATTTTCTGGGCATATTTTTACAAGAGTGTTTTTTGAAGATTAGCAAGTCCATTTGGTTATTTTGGGGTATATCATCTATATCTGCATCAGCCCTATATTCCATCCAACTTGCTACTACAGCGATATCAAAAAAATGCATGATTACTCGAAGAGTCCACTTTTTAGGTTTGATAAAAATACGGTAGTACTGTAGCATTTGATCAAAACGATCCACACCACCCATTCCATTGTTGTACTGCTGAACAACCTCAGGTCGTTCAACTTCTGTAAACTGTTTTGCTTTTTTATCATAGCGCTGCACTTTATCTTTTTCGCCGATTCCCACAAAGTTGGAAGCTAGATAAATGCCTTTGTTGTCTTACCATATTGTTACGATAACCTTTCCATCTCGGCTGGTAACTTGTTCAGCATATCCGAGACCTTTCTTTCGCATATCAGCATCCGTGGACAATGCTGGGTTCCGGAAACGATTGACACGAATCCTACCAGCGGCAAGAATCTCTAACAGTTCGAGTAGAGAATACATGGTGAAGAAATTATCTGTATATAATTGGTGACCAACTGACTCCTAGGGAACTCTTCTTAGAAGCTCTAATGCAATGGAAGCACCGAAACCAAGCTTGTTTAGAATATTGGAATCGATTTCAGTGGAGGACTCCTGATAGGTAATAAAATCGTAGGGCATTCCACTTTTTCCGCAGAGGAAATACAGCTTTATACCCCACGGACAAGGCTTTCCACGAATAAACTGCTTATACTGAACCCCTTCCAACTGGATCATGTTAGTTTACACAACAGCGGTGCCCGTTATAACGGTGAGCATAGCGCCCGCTATATTCAAATACGTACCATAATGCCCCTTTGAACCAGGGTTCGAATTTGTACGCACGTGTGCAGCACATTTCTATATTTTTCGCTCTTACACATGAGTTATGTGCTACCAGAAAAATTTTGTAGCACACAGCTCAAAAGTTATAAGCATTCAAGTAAATATATCCATTTAATGCTTAAGTACCCTACTGGTACATATGTGTTAGTATTCGTATAGTTATCAGTTAGTTAGCAGGTAGATTTTCGAAAAGTTATTAGATACAAAAAGCTGTTAGTGTCGTTTTCTCAAACCTAGGTACATTTTAAACAAGAGCATATTTTTGAGGCAGGTAGTGTTTTCTTTGTAGAACTAGGGAACCTTTTTGTTTAGGTAGGCTTGAATTGCAGTTTATAACCCGTCATTTACTTAAAAATAAAAAATGAATAAAAGGGCGCGAGAGTTTGAGTGTACAAATGATCCAGATATGTTCTGTTTCATCTGCGGTCAATTTATTGTTAAAAGTATGAGACGTGTGTTTTCAAATCCTTTGAAAGTTACATACTATAAGTGTTTTGGAATTGAGCCTAAAAACAATGAAAAACCATGGACACCGAAAACTGTGTGCACCACATGCCGAGTCGAATTGATTTCTTCGGAAACCGGAACAAAAAGGTACGTTGTAACGTTGTGTTTTAGGAATTTGTTCCCTTTTAATGCATAGCTGACTAATTTCTGAAACTATCTATTTAGGCGACGTGTGAAATTTATTACACCAATGAAGTGGAGGGAACCAACTTGCCATTCAACGGACTGCTATATTTGTACTACAAAAGTACTTGGGGTTGGAAAGTCCAGAAAAGTAACCTATGCGAGCGTATCTACAGTGTCATTACCAGAACTAATTTCAACAGAAGCGACATTGCCAAAATCAAATTTAACTTTAGTTCCGGCTCCAGTTTCATTGTCAACAGTAGTATCTGATTACGCGGCATCATGTTGTACTGAATTTCAAACGGAAAACGAAAGAAATTCTTTGTCACAAGCACAACTCAATGATTGGATAAGGGATTTGGAATTGTCAAAAGAAAAGGCCGAACTACACGCCTCTCGAATGCAACAATTTAAATTTGTTTCATCCAATGTTAAGGTAACATATTATAGAACTCGTCACGAAGAATTTTCCAAGTACTATACGAAGGAGGACAGTGTTTGTTACTGCAAAGACATTGCTGGTCTATTCAAACAATTTGGTGAACCATATGATTCAAAAGAGTGGCGATTGTTCATAGACGGCAATAAATTAAGTTTAAAGGCCGTATTATTGCATATTGGCAACCAAAAGCCATCTATCCCGATCGCGCATGCAGTAAATACGAAGGAAACATATGAGACTAGCTGAGCCCGGCAAACGTTGTTTTGCCTTTGTTTTTTTGTTATTGTATACCTAGGATCATTATGAACCTAAGATCATTGTGAGCCTCTGTTAAAAAGAAAACTATGAAAAACACACCACTAATTTTCTCAATTCATTGTATTTCTTTAAAAAATAACGGTTATATAAAATGATTTAATTAGCCAATAATACATCCGCAGCACATAAACTATTTTTTTCTATAACAAATTATTCAATAGCCAATATGGTAATATAATCACAGCACATAAACTTTTTTTTTAAATTAAAAATTATTCAAAGCGAAAATATGCTCATTTGATTTGCATAATTGTTTTTTCCCCAATCAAATTTGAAATAAAAATTTCTCAAATGTTAAAATATTTTGATTGAGAGGAAGAGGGGTAGTGAAAGCTTTCTTACCTCGCGGTAATACTAACCAAGGTTTATGATACAAAAGCTACAATAAATAAAAAGTTTTTAATTTTCTTGTCAAAATGATATATTATCAAAATGATATATTATACTTTTATACGCTACGACATCCGGCAGCGTACCAAACCACTCCCTGTTGAAACCTTAGTCAACACCTTTCTTTTGGTATCCATATTGTCCAAACCCTTTCTAGGGTCACACATTTTGGTCGATATCTAGGAAACGGGGTCCCATATTGGACTTTGAACCACTTCCTATTAAAATCCTCATCAACACCTTTCATTTGGTACCATATTGTGCAAACAATTTTTAGAGTCACACTTTGTCCACATTTTGGTGAATATCTTGGAAACGGGGTGCTATGGGACTTTGAACCACTTCCTGTTAAAATCTTCATCAACACCTTTCATTTGGTACGCATATTGTGTAAACACTTTTTAGAGTCACACCTGGTCCACATTTTGGTCGATATCTAGGAAACGGGGTCCCATATGGGACTTTGAACCACTCCCTGTTGGAACCTTAGTCAACACCTTTCATTTGGTATCCATATGATCCAAACTCTTTCTAGGGTCCCACCTGGTCCACATTTTGGTCGACATCTAGGAAACAGGGTCCCATATTGAACTTTGAACCACTTCCTATTAAAACCCTCATCAACACCTTTCATTTGGTACCATATTGTGCAAACACTTTTTAGAGTCACACCTAGTAGACATTTTGGTGAATATCTCGGAAATGGGGTCCCATATTGGACTTTGAACCACTTCCTGGTAAAACCCTCATCAACACCTTTCATTTGGTACCCATATTGAGCAAACACTTTTTAGAGTCACGCCTGGTCCAATTTTTTGTCGATATCTCGGAAACAGGGTCCCATATGGGACTTTGAACCACTTCCTGTTAAAACCCTCATCAACACCTTTTATTCGATACCCATATTGTGTAAACACCTTCTAGGGTCACCCCTGGTCCATATTTTGGTCGATAGCTCGGAAAACGGGTCGCATAGGGTCTTGACACTTCATATAAACCATAAATGGACCACTGCCTACGTAGTGTATAAGTTTGGTTGAAATCGCACAACGCGTTTATGAGTAGTTCGGCGACGTACATATACGGGGACTTATTTTTATATATATAGATAAAACTCCAGATATTTAAGGTATAAGTATTTAATGAGTATTTTATAGATAAATAATGGAAAATGCAGTACTCACAATAACGTTAATAAATATTACATATTTGGGCAACATAAATAAATACAAACTTCGTTGTTTTTTCTATAATTTCACAAAATATTGAATAATATTGAGCAAACACTTTTTAGAGTCACGCCTGGTCCACCTTTTCTGTCGATATCTCGGAAACGGGGTCCCATATGGGACTTTGAACCACTTTTTGTTAAAACCCTCATCAACACCTTTCATTTGGTACCCATATTTCGATACCCATATTGTGTAAACACCTTCTAGGGTCACCCCTGGTCCACATTTTGGTCGATAACTCGGAAAACGGGCTGTATAGGGTCTTGAAACTTCATATAAACCATATATGGACCACTGCCTACGTAGTGTATAAGTTTGGTTGAAATCGCACAACGCGTTTATGAGTAGTTCGGCGACGTACATATACGGGGACTTATTTTTATATATATAGATAAGGCAAACAGCTCAGGATTCCAGAAACTCTTTTAACATTTTCTTTCTGAAGAACCTTCTCGGGGCACAAACAAATACAATTAAGAAAAAATTAGTCAAATCGGTCCAGCCGTTCTCAATTGATGAGTTACTATACATTTTTTCCCTCCATTTGTATATATATAGATAAGGCAAACACCTCTATGAAAAAGCTTTTGTATGATAATTTTTTTCTTGAATTCAGATGAATCTAAAATTCACTCTAAGCGGACACAGTCATCAACACTTTTGATATGATAGCTATATTATATGAGCTTATTCTTGGGTCAGCCTTGGTCCACCTAATGGTCAATATCTTGGAAACGGGTTCACAGATGAACCTGAAAATTGTTCTTTGTGAAAACTCTCATCAACACCTTTAATTTGATACGCATATTGTTAAAATACATTTGGGGTCACCCCTGGTCCACATTTCGGTCAATATCTCAGGATTCCAGAAACTTTTTTTACTTTTTCTTTCTGAAGAACCTTCTCGGGGCACAAACAAATACAATAAAAAAAAATTTGTGAAATCCGTCCAGCCGTTCTCAATTGATGAGTTACTATACATTTTTCAATTTCACAGTGAACACAATACCGGTCTTAAATTTGCGTTTGAAAGAACGTGCGCATAAGAAAAAATGTCACATAAAATTAATGGCGATGTATGTGAAAAATGACATCCATTATTTTCCTGCTTTCCGACTTATTTTTATATTATACCAGGGTCACCCCTGGTCCTCATTTTTGGATATCTCGTAAGCGGGGTAGCATAGGGTCCTGAAAATCACCTCATTTTTAAACACTCATCAACACCTTTTATTCGACACCCATATCGTATAAAATCCTTCTAAGGTCACCCCTGGTCCACATTTTGGTAGATATCTCGGAAAACGGGTCGCATAGGGTCTTGAAAATCACCTATTTTTTAAATACTCATCAATACCTTTTATTTGATACCCATATTGTAGAAAACCCGTCTGGGGTCACACCTGGTCCATATTTTGGAAATACCTCGAATACGGGGTCTTATATGGGACTAATAACTACACCATGTCCAAGCGCTCGTCAACACCTTTCATTTGATACCCATATCGTACAAACACTTTCTGGAGTCACCCCTGGTCCACATTTTGTGGAATATCTCCAAAACCTTCCCGGTTTCTTATACTTGTTTTGGCCATAAACCATGTCGGGCTCAATCAAAAACTACGTGAAAAATTTCGTTTAATTCGGTCCTGCCGTTCTGGAGTTATAGCGTCAGCAAGGAAAATAGGCTCCATTTTTATATATGGATAATGCAAAAATTGTTCAAGGTAATCAAATACGAAGAACATGATTGGAAAATATGTGCCGATCTTAAAGTCGTTGGAATGCTATGTGGTCTACAAAGTGGATACACAAAATACTGTTGCTTTCTATGCAAATGGGATAGCCGAGCTCGTCCACTACATCATAAAGGATTGGCCAGAACGAATCGAGTTTCAAGTTGGGGTAGATAACATAAGATACTCTCCACTTATAAAGAAGGAAAAAATAATTCTACCTCCGCTCCACATCAAGCTCGGCCTTATCAAAAACTTTGTGAAGGCTTTGGACAAAGAAGGCGAAGCTTTTCATCATTTGAAGACAATCTTCCCAGAGAAGGAAAATGATGACCAATAACCATTTCAAAGAACTATTGTCACCAGTGGAGGCAGCAGCGTGGGATTCTTTTGAAAAGGTCGTTACTACGAGATGATAGTGAACGACTTAATCAAAAACTATGCGGAAATGGGTAAATAAAAAAACTATTATAATAAATTATATATTACATAAATTTACATGAGAATATATAGCCATAAATCTGAATTCATCTTCCAGTTCCGAACAAACAAGAACGGGAAAAATATAAACAAAAAATTTGTTCTGAATTGAAAGATAAATCCAGCCTAAGAAAATTATATACTAATGTGTCACTTATGTATTTATCTAATTTACTTTTTTATTTTTTTTCAGGAGTAAATATGTCTTTAAAAATTCATTTCTTACACTCCCACTTAAATTTGTTCCCGCAAAATCTTGGCGACGAAAGTGACGAGCATGACGAAATAGACGGAGAGCTGGCTACGAAAAAAAAAAATGATAAGGTGCAGTAAAAGTGATGATGTAAATACGTGCCTTACTAGTTGAGAATCGGTGTAGCGTTGCCGGCAGAAGTCCTTCCCGGGGAGGGATGCGTTGGCGTGCGTGCAAAGGTGTAAATTTTTATTGAAAAAAAAATCATAAGGTGCAGTTCTGAAACTTGGTGAGGTTGCAGTTTTTACCTCTAGAAATAAGGTAAAAGTATTGGCAGAACTCTAGGTCGGGGATAAAGGGTTGGCAGAAGTCGACAAAGTTGTAAAATTTTCTTTGAAAAAAAAATCATAAGGTGCAGTTCTGAAACTTGGTGAGGTTGCAGTTTTTACCTCTAGAAATAAGGTAAAAGTATTGGCAGAACTCTAGGTCAGGGATAAAGGGTTGGCAGAAGTCGACAAAGTTGTAAAATTTTTATTGAAAATTTAATGATAAGGTGCAGTTCTGGCTATTTTGTTTTAACGTTAGCTAAAGGCTAAGTATATATATGCTAAGATATATACATATATAAATATATGTACATGTGTATTAGAGTGTCCCAAAATTTTAAAGTTGTTTTATTTAAACGCACACCTCCTAATTTTGACCATTACGCATCAAAAACCATCCTTACAAAGTTCTATGCATGTACCATGAGAGCTTAGAGCTCGAACAGCTTCTGGTACATTGTACCAGCATTAGCTTCGTCACTATACATAATTACATACGTACATAATCATTTTACATACTCGCATTCTCCTCACTAGCATGGCATACTTAAATTATTTCGAAAATTCTCATATGAGTTTAACTACAACAGCATCGAATTCGGTACCGCAACCAACAAGAAAGCATTAACATCACACCGCCTGCCTAAGGTACAATTCATCCTCCCACTCACCGCCTATCGCATAAGGTAAATAGCAAAACAATTTGCGACTCTTCACTTGCGCCGCTATACTGGAATATTTATAATGAGGCGCTGGCTATTCCATTGCAGAAAAAGCAACTAACAAGTAATTTACAAAGGCATTTTCGTTTTTATTTCGGCATTTATAGCAAGCGTCTTTGCGAATTTTGTTTTAAAAGTCAAAAATGGCCTCTGAGCCTCGTGTATTTTTCAGTGCACAGATATCAGTGACAAAATACTTTTTCTTGCGGAGAAAAAGTTGAAAAAGTGTCGTGAGATATTAGGCATTCGTGTTGCTCTGAATTTAAAGTATTCAAATATTGTTTCACCAGCTACTGCAGATAAAATGCATGGCTATCATTCTTTATGCTGTAAGAATTTTTCGGTCATTTCAAGGAAAAAAATTCTAAAATATGAGACACAGAAATCATCTCAAAATCTTTCCACTTCGAATGACGGTTATAACCAATCAGGTGAGTACAGCTGTATTTATATTTGAAGGGCTCAGAACCAAAAGGATCTAAGTGACATTTTTTTTGAAATTAACTAAGTTATACCCATATTAGTATAGTGAAATATGGTGTTCATTTGTTGGTAAAGAAATCCAAGTCATTTCGGACATTGTAGTGCCATCTTTTTCCCATACAATAAACGCCCTACCCAGATTTTACATATGATTTTCAAAAGGCAGTAAAATTTAAACTTGAATATCTCAAATTAGATATATCGCAAATATCTGGAGAAATGCTAATGTATCAGTTCCAACAGATCTTGCGATATGATGCGACTGATTGTGGCTGGATAGAAAAATTTGATGGACAAAACAGTTACGAATTTAAATGGTTTGAGGGCCCGCAATTACCGTCAACAGTTAAAGATGTCATAATAGATAGTGAAGAATGTGAAGGTAAATTATTCAATCATTATATCATACATACGTTTTGTTATACACCAATTATGTATTTATAAAAATATAATTTTTTTTTTCAGATGATAACTCAGATATTGACAATTCCAGCGATGACGATGAAAATGATGAAACAGATTGCGAATGTTAAAAAAACTTTACTTTTACAATTATGTATATTATTTTTAATGTGTTAAATAAAAATAAGTCTTCTAATCCTTATAACTTTATAATTAAAAAATACACATAAGTGGCCAAACCTGCCTAAAATTAATTTAAAAGCAAACATTTTTTTCTGTATTACCAATTTCTGACAATATATTCTTCTTTTTATGCAATTAACCATCAAGTTGATTTCAATATCATCAACTTTGCCGACTTCTGGCAACACTTTATCCCCGACCTAGAGTTCTGGCAATTATTTTACTTTATTTCCAGAGTTAATAACTAAATCCCCACCCACCCTACCCAAGCCCCCCCCCCCTCCCCCTTTAAATATCACAACTGCACCTTATCATTAAATTTTCAATAAAAATTTTACAACTTTGTCGACTTCTGCCAACCCTTTATCCCCGACCTAGAGTTCTGTCAATGCTTTTACCTTATTTCTAGAGGTAAAAACTGTAACCTCTCCAAATTTCAGAACTGCACCTTATGATTTTTTTTCAATGAAAATTTTACAACTTTGTCGACTTCTGCCAACCCTTTATCCCCGACCTAGAGTTCTGCCAATACTTTTACCTTATTTCTAGAGGTAAAAACTGTAACCTCACCAAGTTTCAGAACTGCACCTTATGATTTTTTTTTCAATAAAAATTTACACCTTTGCACGCACGCCAACGCATCCCTCCCCGGGAAGGACTTCTGCCGGCAACGCTACACCGATTCTCAACTAGTAAGGAACGTATTTACATCATCACTTTTACTGCACCTTATCATTTTTTTTTTCCGTAGCCAGCTCTTGGTCTAAAAGGTTTCACCATTATGTATTTTGTGTAGTAAGTCCCTTGACCATGATGTGTTCCGTTCGGCACTCCAAGTAAAATTGAAATTCCAAAACTATTTCAATATTTCTCAACGTATTTTCCAAACTTGACAGCATGGCACACACATATACACACACATCATCCAAGGGCCTTACTCGGTAGAGTTCTCTACTCTCACCTCACTCTCAATAATGGTGATACAAAACGAAATTGAGACGATTCAGACATAAATGCAAAGACTAATACGATTTTATAGAAAGTACATTCTTAAAGTTTTATTCAGAATAACTCAAGTGACATAAGACATAAAAACATAGTAAACAGTGAAACCCCTTTTACACAAAAGCTACTACGTTCCAAAGACACACACACTATTACAAGTTAATTTAAAGTAGCAAAAGGGAATACAGTAGAACACTGATATAACTAACTCTAATATCAGTTGCTCCGACACGGCCTTCCTGACGATCACACGTCCTCTAAAACAAATCAAACATTCACAAGTTACAGACTTTTAAATAAGAGAACAAACAATTTTATCTTCAAACTTTATTACTAAAATACTGTTTTCTCTTTCAGAAACTCGTTTATATGGCAGATCTTAGACTGGGAAAACAAATACAAGATATATAAAAAAAAAAATAACGGTTCCCACTTCCAACTCTCCATAAACAAAATGTTATTTCAACAGTACCATGCATGCCTTAAAGCAGGCATCGGCAGCCCATAGCTCACTGAGCTGGGCAAGAGCGTAAGTGTTTCACACGTACATGCGAGCGCAGTAGCGAGAGCTAGCAACACAAATCCAAAAATATGATCAGTTCCTATCCAACTTTCATGCAAGCAAGAACGTTGTCGTTTATGCGCATCGATTTTTCTTGCTTACGTGGGTGCCTACATATGTTTGATATATCCCTGTATGTTTACGAACGCAATTATGGCAAAATTTAATTTAGAGTGGGAAATGCGATTTTTCTTTGCAGAAAATTTAGACGGGGAAGCTGTCTGCTTAGTATGTAAAAGGCGAATGGGCATTAAGTCGTTTAATTTAGAAAGGCATTATAGATCCTGTCACAAGTACTTTTGTACTTTTACACAATTTCTATTTTTTTTCACGAAACTGCGAAATAATATGTATAAATATTTTGCTTTTTATTATCAACTAGCAGGGTACCCGGCGTTGCTCGGGATGTAAGTAGTTAGGGGGCCTTTCAAAATCAATAATATACTTTAAGATTTCATATTAATATATATAGCAGGGTACCCGGCGTTGCTCGGGATGTAAGTAGTTAGGGGGCCTTTCAAAATCAATAATATACTTTAAGATTTCATATTTATATAATATAGCTGACCCGGCAAACTTCGTTCTTCCCATAATAGATTTTTTTATTAATTTTTCACTACTTCATTGTGCATACAACTTCAAAAATATAAAATTTTAGTATTCCGTTTAAGGCTACACGATACACAAAATTTTAGTTTTCTGTCCCGGAGCGTAAGTAAATAGCGAAAAAGCTATTGATATCATTGATCTCCTGATCAATTTTCAGGTCCTAACTTTAAACGCTTTTACGATAACCCTACTTTTATGCGGAAAAATTGTTTTGATATCATTTAGCTCTATACCAACTTCCAGGTTCCTGCCTTAAATACTTTTGGAGATATTTAGCTTGAAAAATTAGTATGGGAGGTGCCACGCCCACTTTTTCGTTATACCCAGTTTTTTTGGAGGTGGTAGGGATCGATCTCATATAATCTCTCACCAAATTTCAGTGGTCGAACCTAAATAGTTCAAGAGATATCGACTAAGAAGTATTTCATTCGTATGGGAGGTGCCACGCCCACTTTTTCGTTATACCCAGTTAATTTTGGAGGTGGTAGGGATCGATCTCATATAATCTCTCACCAAATTTCAGTGGTCTAACCTAAATACTTCCAGAGATATCGACTAAGAAGTATTTCATTCGTATGGGAGGTGCCACGCCCACTTTGTCGTTATCCACAGTTTTTTTTGGAGGTGGTAGGGATCGATCCCATATAACCCCTTACCGAGTTTCAATGATCTAACAAAAATACTTCCAGAGATATCGACTAAGAAGTATTTCATTGGTATGGGAGGTGCCACGCCCACTTTGTCGTTATCCCCAGTTTTTTTTGGAGGTGGTAGGGATCGATCTCATATAATCTCTCACCAAATTTCAGTGGTCTAACCTAAATACTTCCAGAGATATCGACTAAGAAGTATTTCATTCGTATGGGAGGTGCCACGCCCACTTTGTCGTTATCCCCAGTTTTTTTGGAGGTGGTAGGGATCGATCCCATATAACCCCTTACCGAGATTCAATGGTTTAACATAAATACTTCCAGAGATACGGACAATGGAAAATTCCATTTGTATGGGAGGTGCCACGCCCCCTATATATATCAAAATATTTTTTAGCCTGTGACCATCCCTGGAAGATGTACAGTGGGTGTGTAAAATTTTTTTAAGATCGGTTTATAAGTTTAGGACGCAAGTCGATCTATACCTATTTACATAATTTGAATTTTATATATATAGAAGATGAATCAATTTCTTTATTGTTTAAAAATAACAAAACAAAAAAATTAAAAAACCCCAAAAAAAATTAAAAAAAAAACACAAATTAAAAAAAAAAAACATTTAAAAAAAAACAAAAAAAACCCCAAAAAAATTAAAAAAAAAACACAAATTAAAAAAAAAAAAACATTTAAAAAAACTAAAAAAACACAAAAATTTAAAAAAATGTATTGTTTTTAGTTGCTAAGATGAACTAGGTACGGTCTTTTCTATTTATTTCAGTTGTTCGAGATGTGCGCTACATTTGTCAGAATATATTGAAATTGTCATGCAAAACCTTAGTAATCAATTGAGCAGCCATTATTAGATAGTCACCCACGTAAAAATATATAAATGCGTAAAGCCGAACTATGAGCAAATTTGTGTAAATGTGCTCGCCTATATGTGTGACACACACATTCACGAAATGAATTGTTTGCATGTATGAGAATGCCGATGCCTGCCTTAAAGCATCATCTCATCCACATCACAGTACCAAACACGCCACACGCCATGATCAAACATTGCTGTTTGCACTTGTGCTTGTATTATGGTCAAAGTGATACCACAGCCTCATAACTCACTAATGGCTTTTTAAAAACTCATTTGTCCTCAGTACCAGCCTCAGCATTGGTACTATTTTCTTCATCCATTTCGAGTTCTGTAGGAACCTGTCCTTCTGGCATTTTCCTCAAATGCTCATGTGCATACTTGTATGTCCTCTTGCTTGTCACTTGATATCTTTCCTCATTCTTTAATAACACATAGTCCCCAACTTTGTGTTTAACAATTTTTGCCCTGTTTTTATCAAATCTAGTTTTATCATATGTAGAATTGTGTTGCATATTATCTATAGCTTGCGTTCGTATAATTGAAGTGTTAACATTGCATGCCTCCTTATCAATGGGTATTAAACCTAAAGGTCTTGCTTCTTTGCCAATAAGTAATTCCAATGGACTAAATTTAGTCACTCGATTAGTAGTACAATTTAAAGCTAACTGAATCTCATTTAATGCATCTTGCCAAGAACGATTACTTGTTTCCACAGCAGTTAAAAGGCTTTTCAGTGTGCTCATAACACGCTCAACCTGCCCATTAGCACGACTTGCACCGGTAGCAATTAAGTGCAAATCTATTTTTTGTGATGAACAAAAATCCCGAAATTTGTGGCTAGCGAAACATCTACCCTGGTCAGCAATTATACGCGATGGAACACCAAACAACGATATTGAAGATTTTAATGATTTAATACAACTATCAGCATCAAGATTCATCGTGTGATATAAATAAACAAATTTGGTAAAAGCATCGATCTGAACTATAACATATTCCTTAAGATCATTCTTGCCACTCAATTTTCCCGTTATATCAATATGAACGGTGTGCCATGGAATATTAACCTTAGAAATGGGATGAAGTTCAACTTGAACTTTACCGGAAACTGATTTTGAAAGCCTACAAGTAATGCTATTCTCCACAAATTTTGGAACATATTTCGACATGTTTTCAAACCAATAAAAATCATAGACCTTATCAAGAGTCTTTGTCCAACCCAGATGCATAAGCGCTTCATGAACATGATTAATTACAGACCACCTGAAAGATCTCGGAATCACTGGCAAACACTTTGTTTTTCCATTCCTTTGTATCTTACGGTAAAGAGTACCCGCCCGTAATTCATATGTTTTTGCTACTTCTCCCGTAAGCTCATTGTTACGTAACTTTGAAACTAAAGCAGATATTTCTGCATCACGCTGCTGTTCGGCGAGAAGCCAATTATCTGAAATCTCAGCTAAGTTCACATGCTTTTCAACGACTTTAATAAAGGGTTTAGCCTCTGATGGAATTGGGTTCCTAGAAAAGAAATCAGCATGTGCCATAGGGTAAAACCGGGATAGATGCCCCACTTTTTGGAAAAGCTGCCTAAATTTGAAAATATTAGTTTTATTTGAATAATTTTTTTTAATATAGCTAGTTCAATATTTTAACTTTAATTATTTAAATTTTGGTTTACCTATCGTACACGGTTTTTCCAGAAATTACTTTTTCCTGAAACCTTCTTTTTGAGGGATAGATGCCTACCTTAGGGATAGTTGCCCCACCATGAAAATATTGCGAAGGATAGATGCCCTTTATGGCATGTAAGCGAAAAACACAAATCGAACGCAACGTATATAGTTCTACCCCTACTCAAAACCATAATAAATTAAACATGTTGAGTTTTTAATCTTTTAATTACTATAATTAGAAGATACCTAAATCTAGTATTAAGTACATCAATGGCCATACCTACCTTATTACATTGAAGCGTTTGCTTTCAAGAATTGGCATGCATTTTTATACATATATGTTTATTAAATTCAATTTTATAGGTACGTGTTTATTTAGAAAAAAATAAAAATTATATTTTTATAAAAATACATTTTACATACAATCTTACACTAAAATAAAAGCTACTTAGTAAATCTATAGGAAACTAGAGGCAGCCAATAGTTAGATAAACGTTTATTATATCCCTTTTTTGTTTTTTTAGCAGCATATCGTCGAATTAATGTCCTCGATGGAATCCCATATTTTTAGGATAATTCGTTTATCCCCATCGTATTTTTGTTCATTTCGTCGAACGCGGCCTGCAGGCTTTCTGTAGTCCCTTCCTTTTGTACTTTCGCGGCATAATTTTGCTGAAAACAGTTAAAAGTCCATAAAGTAGTACATAAAACATATATCAGACTCCAAAAGTATGTAAAAAATATATACTTACTCCTTTGCCCCTAAGGGCATCTATCCCTCGAAAAATCGGGGCAACTATCCTTTTTGATAGGGATAGATGCCTACAAATTTTTTGAATAAATTATAAACAAAAAAACATCTATTTTTAGTTAGATGCAGTCTCAATGAATCAGTTTATTAAGGTACTAAAAAATATAATGGAATTTATTACTAGTTATAAAGTTATACAAAGCACAATACTTACCTTTAAAACTTTTACGGGTATTTCAATTTCATCGCAAACAAAATGTTTTATACTAACAAAACGCGTGTTCACTGCTCGAAGCCCTTAGATAACTAAAATGCGCTGTGGCTGCGGCTGCTAATTATTAAATTAATTGTTAGTCACGAGCTCGGGAAGTTAGATTTTTTGAATATGGGGCATCTATCCCGTTGGGGCATCTATCCCGGTTTTACCCTACGTTTTCCCTCTCTATATTCGACATCAAAATCAAACGACTGCAAGTAAGCCCACCATCTATGTACTCTGGGTGTCAACTCTATTTTTGTGCGAGAAGCTTTTAAGGAGTTACAATCCGTAAATACTACAAACTTACGCCCTTGCAAATAATGACGAAAATGCTTTACTGAATTAAAAACAGCCAATGTCTCTAATTCATATGAATGATATTTGGATTCTGCAGGTGACGTTCTTTTACTATAATACTCCACTACATGGGGTTTGTTATTAATTTTATGCAACAAAATTGCACCATAACCATCTGCACTAGCATCGGTATGTAACTCGATAGGATATTGTGGATCAAAGATTACTAAAACCGGCTTATCAGTTAATATTGAAACTATTTTTTGTCGTATTTTTTCATGTTCAAGTTTCCATGAAAATTTACTCTTGTCAGAAGTAAGAAAATAAAGACTTTTCATTAATTGAGAAAACTTCGGTACAAACTGACGGAAATAAGACGCTAACCCAATAAATTGCCTCAACTGTGTGACCGACTGTGGGGGCGGAAGAGCGGTCAAAGCTTGAATTTTCCGTGGGTTAGGCCGCACTTCCCCATATGCAATTTCGTATCCGAAATACTCAACACTCGTTTTAAGAAAAGAACACTTTGAAATATTAAAGGAAAATCCGGCCTTAGTAAGAACATTCAACACGTTTTGTAATCTCTCAAATGCTTCTTCTTTTGTTGTGGCAACAATCATAATATCATCCATATAAACTATGACGTATGAATGAGCCAACTCACCTAAGGCATTCATTACGGCACGTTGGAAGACAGAAGGAGCATTTTTTAGTCCAAAAGGCATAGCCAAATACTCGTATTGCCCTTATGGAGTAACAAAAGCTGTGCGTTCGATTGAGTTGGGATGTAGAGGAATTTGATGGAATCCACTCGCCATATCCATACACGAAAAATACTTTGCCCCACGTAATCTAGCGATCTGATCTGATATCAACGGTAAAGGATATTTATCAGATAAAGTATTGGCATTTAACTCGCGATAATCTACGCATAAACGATCGGAGCCATTTTTCTTTTTAACGAGCAAAATGGGACTAGCAAATGGCGAGGAACTGGGACGAATAATATTAGATTCCATCAAATCCTTAATCCTATCTCTGACAACAACTTTTTCCTCAGCACTAAGTCTGTAAGGCCGCCTTTGCACAGTTTTGTTTGGATCAACCAACCGTATTTCTAACTGACCAGTTGTTACTCGAGTTCCCGGAATCCCATCGATAAACCAATCAGAATATCCCTGCAAAATATCTTTCAACTGAGACTTTTCACTTCCAGTGAGATCTGTGCTAATGGAAGTAAGATCTACCTTATTATTTTCAACAGAACAAACATTAACTTGTTTTTCTTTAAAAATATCAAATTTATCACGAGTTATTACAACACCGAACCCTTGGCAAAGAATTTCACGACCTATCATTACATCGTGCTTCAAACAATTATCCATAACTACGTGAAATAAAACTTCTAGTGAATATTTACTTATTTTAACTGTCGACAAAATTTGAACGGTGGAACTTGTAGACGAACCACCAATACCTTTCAAGATAACAATATTGTGAAATCTTCTTCCACATAACTTTCCTGCCACCCCTTCTTTCACTAATGAACATTCGGCACCCGAATCAAAACAAAATGGAATGAACTCACCCAATTGACAAAGTACACCTCTTGGCTCAGCTACTGTACAAATATCAACACGCTTCTCATGTGTATTCTTCTTTACTTCACTGGATGACAGACGGTTGCTCTTTGAACAAACTGACGCAATATGACCAACCTCTCCACATTTGTAACAGGTAAGCGACGAACGATCCCTTGATGTTACCGAGCTGCTGACTGGTTTAGATAGAACTTTACCTTTGTCTCTCTTCATGTGACAATCTACCATCTTATGACCTTGTTTTCCGCAATAATGGCACTTAACTGATGACTGCAACTTCATTCTTTTATTTTCCAACCATGCCAAATTTTCGTGTTCCCTTTTCTTGCCAAACGCAAATGCTTTAAACTCTTGCTGCAACTCATGTCTAGTCTTTATATTTGCCGTGAATACCAAACGTTGTAATCTGCTGTCAATTTGAGCTGCATGTGTAAGAACCACCGATACTGCAATCTCCTCTATGTTCATCAATTTCCATGTAGACATTAACGACGTGACCAAACGACTCCCATAAACTGAAAGGCATTCTCCTTCCCTCGGACGACCATTAAAAATATTTAGAAGAGTTGCTGCCGCAGTCTCCATACCCCTCCAACGATTTGCTGAGAGCTATGATGAGTGCACTTCCTTCCAAGGGACTTTCAGCTAAAATGACGTCAACAGTAGCGCACCATGAAATAGCATTCGCTCCAGCACAATCAGGATTAAATTTCGGAAATAAAATTTTCTTAACATCTTGCTTGGCCGGCGGTTGAAAAGCTTTGATGATTTCCAAAAAATTTTGATTTTGTAATTCTAAAATCTTTTTCCACATTTCACACAAATTTTCTTGAGACGTGGCTTGTCCCGCTTCTGATGTAGAAGCATGTTCAATATTTTCAGGATCTCTGTCCTCATTGCTCAGGCTTGCGTTAAATCCCTCTTCCTCCATTATGTATTTTGTGTAGTAAGTCCCTTGACCATGATGTGTTCCGTTCGGCACTCCAAGTAAAATTGAAATTCCAAAACTATTTCAATATTTCTCAACGTATTTTCCAAACTTGACAGCATGGCACACACATATACACACACATCATCCAAGGGCCTTACTCGGTAGAGTTCTCTACTCTCACCTCACTCTCAATAATGGTGATACAAAACGAAATTGAAACGATTCAGACATAAATGCAAAGAGTAATACGATTTTATAGAAAGTACATTCTTAAAGTTTTATTCAGAATAACTCAAGTGACATAAGACATAAAAACATAGTAAACAGTGAAACCCCTTTTACACAAAAGCTACTACGTTCCAAAGACACACACACTATTACAAGTTAATTTAAAGTAGCAAAAGGGAATACAGTAGAACACTGATATAACTAACTCTAATATCAGTTGCTCCGACATACATATGCTATTATTTGTAGGGTACTTAAGTATTAAATGGATATATTTACTTGAATGCTTATAACTTTTGTATTAGTTCATCGATTTTGTTCACTGATAGCATGTTTTTTTTGTAATAAAACAGAGCTTAGAGGGGGGAAAAATATCTGCAAAAAAAACAAAACGTTTTCGAGATGCTTCCTCGCAAAGTACAAATTTTTTTATATTTTTACAAAAAAAATTTTAAAAATCCGTAATGATTGCTCACTATGTTTGAATCTGCAGGACCTAGCAAAAAGTGTTGTATGTACTGATTATAGTAAATTTTATAAGCTTTAAAATTTTTCAAACCGTTTTCGAATAGCTCAATTTGTTCTTGAGATATACACAATTAAGTGGAGCCATCTTTTTTGTTTTTTTAATTAACGGTAAATCGTAAATATCTCAAAAACGGTCCCATTCAAGTAAAAATACCTTGATTTTCGGAATTAGGAGGTGATTTTACATAGGAATTTCACCATGGCGTCTCTGGTGCATTTTGGCTGTAAACCAGTGTTATCGAAAACTAAACGATATTACCTAATGATGAAAACAGATTTCCAATGCCAAATATTGACGATATTTTCGATAACTAGGCAAATGTCAATACTTTTCTACTCTTTATTCTATTCATTTTTGAGTAATTTTTTCAACTTTTCAAAAGCTGTGTTATATTCTTTATCACTTACATTAATTTTTGTTCCTTGTTTCAAATATTTATTAAGATGAATATATTTGTATATATATATATATATATATATATATATATGGCGCGATATACAACAGTTATATCATCAACCTCCAAGGAGATTTTTCCGCCAAGCTCTTCCAATTTGCGGTGTGCCGCTTTTGAAATTTTTCCTATAAATTGGCGGGACCTACGGTTTTTTCGCCGACTCCGAACGGCATCTACAAAGCAGATGAATTTTTGCTGAGAAGCCTTTCATGGCAGAAATACACTCGGAGAGTTTGCCAAACCACTGCCGAGGGGCGACCCCGTTTTGAAAAAACTTTTTCAAACCACATTTTGATGTAACCTGTACCAGGGCTCGAAGCCGGACCTTCGGTGTCGTAGGCCGACAACACTACCTCCACACCACGGTGGCCGATGAATAGTCTTTAATAAATCGTCCATTAAAACCGGTTATGCTTAAAAATGATTTTATTTCTTTTTGAGTTTTTGGTAAAGCTATATTGTCCATAGTTTTTAATTTTTCAGGGTTGGGTTTAATACCATTGGAAGTGACAACATGACCTAACAAAAAACTGCACTTGACGACTTGTAATTTCAAATTGGCCTGGCTTAAAAGTTTTAATACTTTCTCTATTGCTTCTAAGTGTTCTTCTATGCTTGTCGAAAAAATTAGAATGTAGTGTAACACCCCTATCATGGATTTCAATTACGTTCCCGTTCCACGCTCCGCCGTAATCGAAAATTGGTATCATGCGTTTAAATTGGATTGAAAGAAGAAGAGGAAGAGTTATAAACCTTTCGAAATCAGCTGTTTGCCTTGAAATATGTTGAACTGGAACATAACAAAGCAAAAATACACAAATTAGTGCTTTTGAAATAAAAGTGAAATTAGGCCTGTTTTTTTTTACACGCATATAGTTGAGTTAGCGGACCAAGCAACGTCTTCTAGTTCAGATGAAGATCCGGATAGTGATGACGACCTACATCCAAAATGCATAAACTTTGTTGGAACACTTGATGCAATGAACGACAAAGATTTTAAGTCACACATGCGGATAATGCGTCGAACCGCCGATTTTTTAATAGGTGATTTGTCAAAGTGTCTATCGTTGTTAGGACATGTAATAAATAACTTTATTTACAGGAAGATTTTCTCAGAGCCCTTTAGGGTAAAGCTGCTCATACACTGGAAGGTTAAAGATAAGCCCAAAATGCTCCATATATATCTACGTGTGGTATATATGCAATACGGTAACCTTTCGACAGCTCGGAAATTTGTTTGGAGTAACCAAATCAACAGCATGGCAAATTGTTCGCCGTGTTAGCTCATGGTTGATTACTATCAGCCATGAATATATCCAATGGCCGCAAAATCAAGAATTAACAAGGACTTGTCGCAAGTTTTACGAAAAAAAAACTAATTCCCAATGTTATTGGCGCAATAGACTGCACACGCATATCCATTAAAGCACCTCATGTTGGAAAAGAAAACTATTTTGATAGGAAGCAAAATTATAGTTTGGTGTTGCAAGGTGTTGTTGATGCTGACAAAAAGTTTTTGGATGTTTACTGCGGCGAGCCTGGCTCTTTGCACGATAGCCGAGTTCTTAGAAGGTCTTCGTTATTCGCACGAGCAGAACAAAACTATGAAGAAATGTTTCCTAGGTCTACTTTTTTACTTGGAGATTCTGCATATTTTAAGACGAAATGGTTGGTTCCTCCATTTAAAGATAATGGACATCTCACTCCACTTCAGAGAAGTTTCAACCAGAGGCATTCCCAAACTCGTGTGGCGGTGGAAAATACCTTCGGTTTGTTCAAAACACGGTTCCAGCGGTTACTAAAGTTTACTGAGCATACCGACCTCAATGCGGTTACGAACTTAATTTCAAGTATTTGTGTTATGCATAACATATGCATTATAAAAGACGATATCAGTGAAGAAGAAAATGTGGAGCAAGTGGACTTAAATTTTGGGCTTGAAATTGTAAATTTTGGTAGTTCACAACTAAGTCGTCGAGACGAGTTGTTTAACTATCTTTACCCTAGTAACTAACTCTTGTATCAAATCATAAGCATAAAAAAGTAATAAAGTAAACAAACAATTGAAATCATATTTTATTAACTATCTCTTTTTTACCTTCAAGTATGTAAGTAGTCAGATAGAGCACTGCCCATTCCCACAACAGCCGGTTCTACGTACCGGAATGACCCGGGTTTTACCCGGCCAAAGGCTGTTATTTCAGTGTAACCCTGTCCAATTTGTCCAGTCCCACTCCTAAATTGTCATCCTCGGAGCAATCCCTTGCAGCAGGGTTGCTCCAATGTCTCTTGTTACGGGCTGGTATCGAATCCAACCCCGGACCAAGAGACTGGATATGCTGCGTCTGCTGGAAGAAAATATATGTCAAACGTTCACATTCCGTTCAACGCAGTAAATGCAAGAGATGGTTGCACAGATCTGGATGCTCAGGGCTTAACCCTGCCATCCCCAGAACCTAGAAGAATTAGACAATGGGTTCCGCAGGGTGGTGTCCTTTCACCCCTTTTGTTTAACTTCTACATCGCGAGCCTCCCTCCTCCACCAGAGGGGTCTCCATCGTTTCGTACGCTGACGACTGCACCGTGATGGCCACGGGCAAAGGACCTTCCACGGACGAACTATGTACGAGACTGAACCACTACCTGCGCGATCTTTCCAGCTTCTTTACATTTGACAATAGCCTCACCTTCGCTAATCATGCCACCGCAATAGCTTCAAAGGTACAAAGCCGCAAAAAGATCCTCAAGTCACTGGCCGGCAGTACTTGGGGCAAAGACAAAGAAACGTCGCTGGCCACCTACAAGGCTATTGGCCGGCCGGTTATTGATTATGCTGAGCCCATATGGTCGCCAAACCTTCACGACAACAACTGGAGGAAGTTGCAGGTCTGCCAAAACACCGCAATCAGAACTGCGACGGGCTGTTTGCTTATGTCACCTGAGTCTCACCTTCACCAGGAGGCTAAAATGCTCAAAGTTCGCGAGCATGCGGAACTTTTAAGTGTGCAGTTCCTTCTGAACACTCTTATGTTCCCTGGGCTCGCGAACAGAGACCTGTAGACGGATGCATTTATAGCCCCCTGTTGCAGCTCACAGCCGCCGTCTACGCCAATTAGCACCAGTCAGGGCGCGCTAAATTCTCCACTACGACACAGTTTAGGACTTAGCCTACCTCCATCTAGGCAAAAACATTCGTCTCTAACGCCTAGAATGTCCCCACCCTCCCTTCTGTCTCACTTCAAGATCCTACAGCTAAACTGTAATGGATTAGTTGGAAAGATCTCGGAGATAACAGACTTCATGAAGTCGAACACCATCAAGCTGGTTGAGATTCAGGAGACTAAACTGACCACAAACTCGGACTCGAAAGCCGCAATAAGATCCTCCAGTCACTGGCCGGCAGTAGTTAAGGAAAATATAAATAAACTTTGTTTGCTTATGTCATCTGACTCTCACCTAAATAAAAAGGCTAAAATGCAGCATTCTACACCTTTCATAAAATAAAAAAATCTGATGCACCTAGTTCTGCACCTGTTCATTATAAACCCATTAATCCACAAAGGTTTTGGACTTTTGAATACAAATATTGTATACTTTATTAAAATTAGTTGTTTTATATTTTTGTTTACAAGGTGTTTCCGAATCGGATTTGTATTGCATCTTTATATAGCAGTATCAGTACAACTTTCTAATTTCTTAATAAGATCTTTTAAACAAACTTCGCTTATCAACATAAATAAATTCATCTAACTATCACAAAATTAGGGTATTAAATTCAAATCATTTCTATTTAGACATGTACATTTAAATCAACATAATAAATTCAACCAATTATAACAAAATTAAGCTAAACAATTCAGATATTTCTATTTACATATGTACATTATTGTGTTAAAAGTTCTCATAATAGAATCACTTGCTTTAACTAATAAAAAAGAATAATTCATTTATAACTTTCATCATTTACTTAATTTATCCTTAACCTTCTAATAACTATTTCATAAAATCTACCACTAGGTTTTTAAATTCATTATTTCTTGCTTTTAAATACATAATTCGTTTTTTAAGTAGAATTCAGTCTATCTCGAATCATGTTCTTGATGTCCTCATAAAATTTTTTCTTCAACTCCAACTTTTTTTCGTAATAGTTTTCTTTGGCGCTCTTTCTCTTACCCACATTGATTGGAGAGGTCGAACTTGGTCTGGCCAACAAACTGCTTGATGTTGAGCCTTCAAAGCAAAGGGCACTGCGTTGGATGAGTCTTCACTAGAAAGCTCGTTGGGCAACGAAGGTGATGCTATCAATAAAAATAAATAAAAGTTGTAGATACAAAATGCGGAACAAAAAACCAAAAACATTTACCAAGAGGAGCTAGTGCGCAGCGTCCCGATAATGGCGCCTGGATTGCTGCACCTAAATTAAGGGTGTGTGAGTTGGAGATTATCGGCTCGCGTCCGAAAATCTCATCCATCTCCTCCATAAAAGGGGCTGGACAATATGTAGCACCTGTCTGCGTGTTGTTGTCTTTTGCGCTTTTGTATGCAATTAAAAGCGCTCGCATCTTCGCCTCCAACGTTCGTGTTGTTACGGTGGTGTCCTACAAATAAAGTATAGAAGATTTATAAGCTTTGAAATACAAAATTTTAAAGCAAATCCTTACTAAGAACCCTTGTCCGACCATGTCTTCCATGACGTTTGTGTAAGCAAACTTCTTCCTGCTGTGCTTAAATTCGTCCTTACGGGCACTGTAGCATTGCAAACAAAGCAGAGTCTCTTCCCTGGTCCAACGCTTCCATACAAATATTAAGCGCAAACGCAGACGCAGATTAAAAAAAACGCGGCTATTGTATTACTTATTAACTTAATTACATAAATTAACTAATTACATATGTATTGAGTATTATGTAATATATTTAGTGAAATTTTATACATAGATCAATTGATTGATTATAGCAGACGTCGGAGGACCAACAAAAATCAAGAGGACACTGTTGGTGGATGTTACCATGTCGTCAGTAGGAGGTAGCTGGCATGTGCAATAGAGTTGGTGCTAGAGGAGTCTGCTTCGTCGACCATTCACGCAGATACACACTTACGCCGAGCAAACATTAGACATGTCAGGATTAAGTCTGACCGCAGGTGGTACTTTTCGCTGGATGAAGACATTGGCGGCCCGGAACTGAGAAAGGAGTTTACCGAGTATGTGTTGGTGGTGTGGAGTGGCTGCCGGCGCACGTTTGGCTGCCATTACCTTAGTTTTAATGGTGTTAGTAAAATTGTTAGATTGGTGCTTTGAATGCTAGTCCAATTTTTGATAATTGTTTACAACCGGTGCCGAGTGCTAATTGCGCGTCCAAAAATATTGAAAATATTATACTCGTATCTCCGGAGGAGGATTCACATTCCCGGCATCGAAACGCGTGTTTTGATACCCCTTCCTACATTTTTGGACAAATATTCGCACTCGGCACCGGTGGCAAACAATTATCATGCAAACATATCCAAAAACCTCATTAGAGCACGAAAACAAAATATAGCCAGAGTTTTACAACTTTTATATACGAGTTTTACTTATAAAGCCAAACGGCATACGCAAAAACTCATAATGGCTAGTTGCGGCCGAAAACGCAGTTTTTTTGATGTCGTCGGAATGAACTTGTATCTGATGGAATCCTTTTGCCAAATCAAGAGTAGAAAAGTATTGACATTTTCCTAGTTATCGTTTAGTTTTCGATAATCACTTAATATGCGCCAATTTTGTTTGTTGCACGAATCTAGTCTTTTTGGAACAATCCATATTGTTAGTATTGATATTGTATTGTATTAGTTTTTAATAACTCACACGAATGCAGAGAACTGCAAAAATCACAATTTTCCTGGTTTCATCAAACCACAAAATTTGTATTCACATTTAACCATGCAAATAAGCTCACAAATGAATCAACTCAGCGTCAATGCATCAATGCTAGATTCCGTAATAATGATTGCACGCGATTGATCTAACATGTTGCAGATACTTGTGTATGATCAAACGAAGGCTTGAGTGGAACAAAATCAAACCGCTAGAGTTAGTAACGTTTATTTCGGCAAACAAACAATATTGTAAGCAATGTCATTGGATGAAGCGTTTGTGTTAGAACACATTTCTCAGAATGCGTATACCTTGTCGCCACGACGCAAGGGTAGAAGTGTAATATGGAGCATATTATCTGAGATAATAAAAGATGATGGCTAATTAAGTACTCTCCAAAACGATCATCAAATTTGAGCCGTCATAAGTGCTACCAGTCACTTAGAGATGTTTATTTATATATTTAATCAAACACACAACCTTTAGTTATTTTACAGTGTGTGATCTTATAAGTAACTTAAAAACTAAAGACTAAGAAGAATAGAGGTTGGTATAAGAAGAAAGGAGAAGGATGTAGGGGAGAGTAGGCGATCGTATTACGACTTTATTGTCTATAGTAGTGTAGGAGCTCATTTTTGAGATTCTGAGGCAACGCGTTCCAAAGGCGAACAGCAAAAGCAAAAAATTGACGCTCAGTTACAAGGCAGCTATAATTCATGGAAATGAGGTTTATCGAACGAGGCGTCTGGCAAATTGAAGGCAATCTATAATATATTGAGGTTCTAGAGTTGGAAAATATTTGTTTGGAGAAAAGAGATATGTGTTCGTGACGCTTTACGAGAAATCCATATTTAGCGATGTTGTTGTAGAGGACGTTAAGTTTCCTACTGCACATACTACTTATCACAATTGGCATACAATTCACATCCATATAATAAAGTTGGTAAAAGATAGGTTTTGGCTAAAAGTAGTCGGATTTTGACTGGAGTAAAATGCTGTGTGATCCAGAGTTGCCTATTGCACAATAAATATGGTTGTTCTATGTCAGAGTACTGTTGAAAATAATTCCTAGGTTCCTGGCAGTGTTAACAAATTCAATAGTAGGGCTGTGTTCGTAAATGCAATATGACTTGCAGTATAAGCAACAGTGGCATCACTGCGAATTTGACGAGCGATGCTCTTTATAGAATTTTTGACAATTTGCAAATACGTTTGTTTGCATTTTGGAACGCGTATAAATCTCAATCTAACACCAGACGAACTTTGTGAGCAAGGAAATTATACATTTTCTTTAAATTTAAGAAAAAGAAGGCTATTGAAGTCAAAAAGAAAAATGTTTAGGTTCAAATATTTGTCTTTAAAAAGAAAAATACCTAAAAACAAATCATTTATTAAAACAATAAATTCGTTTCCCGATTACATTTTCTATTCTCATTTCCGAATGAATTGGGCCATTTTTAAAGTAAGGTTTTATAAGTTTTATGAAAATTAATAATTTATAGTTTCACTTTAATTAGGCTTGTTTTTCTTCTACCCGATTTGAACTCATCCTCCATATTCAGCCGTACTCTCATCAATAGCTGTGTCTCCGCATTACTAAGATTTTCACTAAAAGTTTAAAAATAATAATTTATACAATTTAACTAAATTTCAATACAAAAATTAAAATAAAACAGTTTTGCACTTAAATACTTTTCGCCAGACATCGTTAAATCGTGATCAAAAGCAACTAAAATTTCTTTGATGCGAGTGATGAGCGACTCTTGATAGAAGTGTTGCATTTTAGAACGTTTGATTATTGCAGTGCTGCCATATTGGCATTTCTGAACGTTCTGCTTGTGATGCAATTGCAGTTTGCGCGTCTTGATGCATTTACGAACACAGCCTAGCACTGTTTAATTTTACTTCATTATAAGTATCCAGCATAAGTGTCTTCTTGTAGATGACTAAACACTGCGATTTGTTCGGATTTAAAAGAAATCCATTATCACTTCCCCCTTTGTTCACGTATTCTAAGTCAGAGTTAAGATAACTGATACAATTATTAACCGAAGCCAAAGGGCAACTGACATATAACTGCACGTCATCTGCATATACATGAATATCGCAATACTTTAGCACGCGTGGGACGTCATTAACATATAACACAAAGAGCATTGGACCAAGAATCGAACCTTGAGGAACGCCTTTGGTTACAGATAAGTAATTCGATATGCAGTTTCCGGTGGAGACAGCTTGCGATCGATCACTTAAATATGAGGTTATTAAGCGTAAAGCTGGCGAGAGAAATTGAACAAATTTTTCAGCTTTAAGGCTACAAAAGAATGGTTCACAGTGTCGAAAGCTGTTTAGTGGTCCAAAAGAGTTAAAAAGGTAACAGAATTCTTATTGAGACTGTGCCTGATACCCTCCGAAACTTTGATTAGAGCAGTCGTACAGCTTGTGCCGTTTCTAAAACCAGATTGGTTTCGATAAACCATTGAGTTGCGATTCAGAAAAGAATTAATTTGGGCATGCATTATTCGTTCAAGGACCTTGGACAAGAAAGGCAGTATTGCAATGGGCCTGCATTCACCATCCCAGCAAACATTAAGTTTAGAGGACGATTAGACAACGACTCGAATTCTAATGTTATTCTCTGAGGTAGATGGTTAGAGAACGATTTGTGAAACTGTCGCGAAATATAGCATTCTCGACAAAAAGGGGACTTAGTTCTCGATATCGAGAAAAAGGTTAGTTATCGATTCGAATTCTAAAGTGAAATTCTAATGGGATTCTAATGAGAAATTTCTAACTGAAATGCAATGAAATCCAATTGTTCGTGTTTAATTCTATTTCGATAAATTTATTGCTTTAAATATGTTTGACATGTTTTAAGCTTAAATATCTAATGGGAATAAAATTCAAAGTTTTTATACCTTAGTTTATAAATACAATACTTGACAATACACGCATCTTCGCTATTCGAGTCTTTCTCTAATCGTTCTCTAATCGTCCTCTAGCCTAGTTCTCTAACGTGATTTTCGATTAGAGATACATTAGAGAACTACATTAGAATTCTAATGTAAAACTACAGTATTTCTCTAACGTTAGAGGCTGTGTTTGCTGGGATTAGACTGCTTGATTGAAATAATCTTGGCTTCTTTCCAACAATCTGGAAAGACAGACGTCTTCAAAATAGAGTCTAGGATAAAAGTAACATACGGTAAAATTTTGGGAAGCAGACATTTGAGGAATTTAGGATGAATTCCATCTAGACCAGTGGTGCACAGCGCCAGCAGAGCTACTAATACATGCGCAACAATTTTGTCGTAGTGTGTGTGTATCTGCAGAACACTGCAGTAAACATCTTTGCAGATTAAAAAACTTAGATAGTGCATATAAATGGTTTGGTTAACTTGTGTTACCAACAAATATATACATATATACTTTAACATTTGTAACTATGTATGAAAAAAATTAAAAATAGAAAAGGGTGACACAAAACGCATAGATATAAAAAAAAATTACAAATTTTTATGCTTTTCCAAATATTTTTATGGATAGTAAACACCGAAAAAAAATGATAAGTCTTTTCAGATAATCATACGAACATTATAAATGTGAATGTAGCGATGTTTGGATGTCCAGACGTTTGCTTTTGTTCCCTAAAAACGTGAGAATGGCAAGACGGATTTTGTTGAAATTTGGAACGCCTACAGGTTGTAGTCTGGAAGGAGCTATAGGCTATTTTTTTTTTTAATTTTGGTTGTTCCGACCCTGCTACGGACCGTTACTTTTCGAAATTTTTTTATTCCATATATTTGAACCTATATTTATGATATTTCGCATACAGGTATAGAAAGATGGTACAATATGGGTATCAAACGAAAGGGGAGGCCCTAGGTTTCATTTGTACTTCGATATATTTCGATAAGTTGATCGATAACTGAGTTATCGGTCAAAATGCGATTGCCCGAAAACCTCTATATTACCCTACAATATGGGTATCAAACGAAAGGGGATGGCCCCAGGTTTCATTTGGACTTCGATAGGTTTCGATAAATGTATCGATGATGAGTTATCGGTGAAAACCTTAAACTTGCCCTACAATATGGGTATCAAACGAAAGGGGAAGGTCCCAGCTTCCATTTGTACTTCGATATATTTCGATAAATTTATCTAAATATAACTGAGTTATCAGTAAAAATGCAATTGCAGAAAAACCTTAATATTACCCTACAATATGATATCAAATCAACATTTGAATTTGCATCCATCCTGGCACAATTTGTCAAAATAATATCCGCAAAAGAAAACTTTTGAAAACCGGTTTTCAATACTCTTTTTTCAAAATATTCGAATTTGGCAAATTCTTCAGTGGGCAATAATATTATATAAATATGAAATCTTAAAGTATACTATTGATTTTGAAAGGTCCCCTAACTACTTACTGACATCCCGATCAACGCCGGGTACCCTGCTAGTTAATAAATATATTCCAAAAAAAGTAACCTGTTCATCGGATTTTTCTCAGACTCCTGTTATAAAAATTTAATTGATATAACTTATTAATAAAAAAAATGTAATTCGGCAGTGAGTTCATATAAATTCTATTATAAAAATGATATTTATATTATTATTATAATTAAATATTTTTAAACAAATTAGGCAGAGAGGCTCGTAAAAAGGGTTCGTATAAAAAAATAATAAGATTCCCCTTCGATTCTAAACATTGTCAAATCATGCATACATACATACATATACCGATATTACGAGTATTAAATTTGCGCATGCGTTGTTTGCTATTTGAAATTCAAAGCGCAACTGACAGTCTTGCTTAACTGCTCGCAGTGGACAACAAAACTTGCGCATGCATTGTGAGCTGGTTGAATTTCAAATGCAAACTGATCGATCGCTGTAGCAGCGCTCACACGACGTGTAGGTGAGAGCAGCAGCCGGATTCCAGTCATCGCTATCGCCTAATTGCTAAAATTCGCCAAAATGCCAAAGCAAATGAACTCTCAAAAAATTAGGAGATTTCGCTAATTTGCGATTCTGAAACTCAAGTCGCCTAACTAAAATGTAGTACGGTTATCTTTTCGCTTGATGGCGCTGGGATAGCACCGCCATCTGTCAATTTAGTTGTGATTCCTTACATGCCATAAATCACCAAAAATAGCCCGAAATAGACAAAGGCTACTAGAAGTAAACCCCATACTTTGGGCGCAGAGAACACTGAAAAATTTAATTACAGACAATTTCAGAAATGTTTCTTAGCATCTCCAAGCCACGAGTGTCCTAAAAGTTATATATATAAGATGCATCCTAGGTGAGTTTTTATCCCAGTTATTTTTTTAAACATATTCTCAATGCTAGTAGAGTAGAAGAGATTTTTTGAGTGGTTGAATTGTAGACACAGATATACGGCCTTGGCAGACACAGATAAAAAGTCCTCCGAGAAGTGGAAAAGTGTATTCTGCGAGTCCGTATTGGATCCGTGAAGGGTTATTTTTTTGAAGCGCGAACGAAGGCCAATGCCAATCAAGCCAATGTTCTGCCTATAAATAAATTCCTTGGATCACGCCTCTCATTTGGGATCGGACTATTAATACCGAGGTGAAAACGCTTCTTTGATACCTCTTTCCACATTTTTGGACGTGGTTTAGCAGTTTTTTCCTAAAGGAAACAACTACCAATTTCTATTTTTCTTTTAAATCGCATATATTTTATGTCAATGAGTGTTTTTTTGACATAAAAAAACTTAATTCTAACATTTTATCATATATTTTGTATTTTAGCAACAGATTTTTTTAGTTGCCAAAATAAGCATGCTTTAGGAGAAAAATAGAGATTTTACGAGATGGCTGAAATTGCAGAATCGCAAACTTAGCTAAATTAGTCGACAAAAACAGCTGATGACGTTATCTGGTTCATTCGTGTTCATCGCTTAAATGTGCCAAGAAAATGAATCAAAATGAACCAAAAATGGAGATTTTAGGAGATTGTCATTCACTGGAATCGCAAAAGTCGCCAAAAGTTGCCAAAATGCATTAAGAAATTTTTGGCGATCGAGATTAAGCTTTAGCGATGACGGGAATCCGGCTGCAGAATGCTCTTAATTGCGCCGGAGGGTAACATTGATCTAGACAGTAGCATTGGATTTCAATCGAAGAACAGATTCAACGACTTCGCAATCATCAATGAATTTATCAATCTTGGGTAGCAGGCTTTGGGCATTAAGGTGGCATATTTTTAATCCATTTCTTTGCTTACTGAGTATGCGCATCATATTGTATACGCTGTCACAGCCCTTAGAACGCAAGCAGCTGTTAGAGAAAAAATAATACCATTTGCACTGCGCAAAAACCATAAACAAGTTTACATACAAATCATTACACACATTAGTGGATGCATTGAAATAAAGAAAAATAGGAAAAAGGAGAGGAGGAGAAAAGTACTAAGTGTTTTTAAAAAAAGTCATAAAAAAGATACTAGAACTTAATATTGAGTAAGCAGAAAAATAAAATATAGCAAAAACAAAACAAATGTATTGATAGACGGCGAAAGAGATTGACTGCTGCTAGCCGATGCTTATTTCATTGCTGTACTCATAAGAGAATTAACGTCGTCTCTTGTGCATACCAGTTGGGGCTCTTCGTTAGGCTTGCGTCGGACGTATACTTTGCCTCTAATAGAAAATACTGACGTCAGCATCTTTTTTCTCCGCAACTCTGAAGCATAGGACATGATTTCGCGCGTCAGTTCGCCTCTTATAGATTTTTCTTAAATATCTGCAATAAGCAGACATCGACCTGTTACAATTTTATCATATGAAGAGTTAATCATCTTTATTATGGTTGGCATCGTCGATAACGTTTGTTGTTCTGTTATGGCTATTCTCTTAGGCGTTATCGATAACAATTAACAGCCATCGACTCGTATAGTTATTCACTAAAAGATGTCCACGTTGACGACCATCTGAGGCAACTAGAAGGATTTGTGAGTGACAATTGCTGAAAAAAAACGGGGAAAACATAATTTATAAGTTCTTTACTTTTTCTTTGAAAATTATTTATTGAAATTCCAATTCTAATTTATTTATGTTTTACTCGAAGGACAGAAAATAAAAATACTGTCTTTACGGCTTACTGCCTAATAATTCTCCCACTTATTTTTGGCTTCTTTATTGTCTGAAGAACGACGTCGACGACTCAACCAACCATATTAAGGCTGAATATTACAATAGCAAAACATGCGTGTCTATAAATGGATTTGTCCCCATTAGCGTAAAATAGTGAACAGTTTTTAAATTATTACAATTATTTTTCTTTTAATTTAAGGAGGAACACTGCGAGCAGTTCGAATAATAGAAAACCATCAAAGAAAGTGCCTTTAGGCGTTGATTTCGAAGGTTCACTATTAAATAATATTCTTAAAGAGTTATGTACATGCTCTCGCCACTTTAGGAGCAATGGTAGAAACTCCAATCGTTATCAAAAATACCATAAACAACATCCACAGATAATTGCAAACTCTTTTTCAACATATTTTAAAGACGAAAGAAGATACCCTAGACGAATACTTCAATTAGACAAGAAAAAAAGTATTATTATTAAAACGCTACTTACATTTCTTGACAAATCTTTGTATAAAATTACTGGGCAAAGCGGGCTAAAGAGCTCAAGTATTAATTTGATATTAAGTAAAGTCAGCATTGCTGTTCGCAAACCAACAGAAACAGCTGCACTCACTGACGTTCACTATTCCAAAAGTTTGATTGACTCGTATATAAGAATTGATACTACAAACCCTAAATCAAAAGGATTTATTTGTTCATCCATACCAACGGACGATAGATCGAAAAATTCCACAATTTTAGCAAAAGCATCAATTAAGCCCCATTTAAGCGCAACCCGTAAAACTAATTTTGAGAAACAGCAGCAACTGCATGATTACTTAAACAATCCTTTAACGGATATATTCAAATGGAAGCCAAAGCCTAAATGTACCGTTTATGAGGACTGTCAAGTAAAAGAGTTCACAAATATAAATATAAACAGCGAAAGCTGCTTTACTTTGGTGAAGGGGCTTGAGAAGAACATTATGGAAGGCTCAAAGAAATCAAATGACTCAGCCCCAGTTCCAGCCATACGTCGTGTGGGCACCATTTCTTTTGAAGATAGCAAAGAGAAGTCAATTAAAATGACACAAAATTTGGAATTGTATGTTGAACGAGCACCTGGAAAGGTTGCAGAAAATCCAATTGCAATAAGTGATGATAATTTATTAACGCCTTTGAAAAGTAATATTATTAATATAGAACCACCACAATGTACCGCTGTTCAAAAGTTTAATCCTATGCGATTTATAAGAAAAAATGTAGAACAATTGAGAACTACTAATATTAATTACTTAGAGTTTGAAACAGAGTTTCCTCGCGACTATGACGACAACATTGAAATGCTTTCTCGGGAAGCCGAACACTTAGAAAAACAGTTTCGGACCCCTCTTCGAACTAGTAACACAGAAGTTAAAAAAGAAAATGATGACTTACATTCGAGCGAAATATCCAACGAAAGAAGTGATATTGTAGTTACAAGTACGGGGAGGCGTGTTGGATTTAAAGTAGAAGTAACTGAAGAGATCGGTGGTGAAGGCAGGGTCTTTCAGAAGCCAATTTCTACCACGGACCGACCTAACTTTGAGGATGTAATACCGGGAACTTTAGCTGCAATCGAAGTCGTATCTATAAATAATTCTAAGACTAGTTGTGCACAGCCGCCTAATACTACAAAAATTGTTCATAAGGATGATGATGATGAACCAGTCGCTATGTCACCTTGCGGTCGGTTTTTTAAATATGACAAAGAAGTGGGACGGGGATCGTTCAAAACTGTTTATCGTGGATTGGACACTGAAACTGGAGTAGCAGTGGCATGGTGTGAACTTTTGGTAAAATCAATTAATATTCTATATTAGAACACCCACAAAATGTATGGGATTTGCAAAAGTATAAGACTCTACATAAGCACTTAACCTAAAGTGCAAAAATGCACTTAAAAATGTTGTATATCTTTAATGACCAATATTTGGTAAAAAAGTCGTTTTCGAAGTAAGAGCTACGTAAATCTATTTTTCATTTGTTGAAAACATTGATTGCAAACTTTAAAATGTTGCTGTTCTCGTCCGCAGCATATAACAAAATGAATATAATTCTGCTGAATTCTGCATAACTAATTTCATGCTCGAGAATTGAAGTAAAATTTTTTTTATATTAAACCAGTTGAAGTCGTTGGGGCACAGGGCGCACGCGATGGCGCCCAATCCCGGCGGCGGCGCCAGACTAGGTAAATGTGTATACGTGTCTCAGGTAAATTTGTATACTTATACTAGCAGGATGCCCGGCGTTGCTCGGGTTGTAAGTAGTTCATAAAATTCTGCTATCCTCACTCGAGAAGACAATTTACAGGCAGAGAAGGTTCCGAACAATATTTATTTTCCCACATTATATCCCGCTTATGTCTACGGCAACCAACTAAACCGTTTCTTAATAGTCTAACTTCGACCTTTTGTCATCTCCTTTCCATTTGACTCTTTAGCTGTGCCTAAACATTTCCCAAGTCACCCCCAGCCAGTTTTCAAAGAAATTTTCAATATACAGACACAACTCTTCTAGAGTTTTATTAAAGACTAGCTGAGCCCGGCAAACGTTGTTTTGCCTTTGTTTTTTTGTTATTGTATACCTAGGATCATTATGAACCTAAGATCATTGTGAGCCTCTGTTAAAAAGAAAACTATGAAAATAAACACCACTAATTTTCTCAATTCATTGTATTTCTTTAAAAAATAACGGTTATATAAAATGATTTAATTAGCCAATAATACATCCACAGCACATAAACTATTTTTTTCTATAACAAATTATTCAATAGCCAATATGATAATATAACACCAGCACATAAACGTTTTTTTAAATTAAAAATTATTCAAAAGCGAAAATATGCTCATTTGATTTAATAGTTTTTTCCCCAATCAAATTTGAAATAAAAATTTGTCAAATGTTAAAATATTTTGATTGAGAGGAAGAGGGGTAGTGAAAGCTTTCTTACCTCGCGGTAATACTAACCAAGGTTTATGATACAAAAGCTACAATAAATAAAAAGTTCTTAATTTACCATATGGGACTTTGAACCACTTCCTGTTAAAACCCTCATTAACACCTTTCATTTGGTACCCATATTGAGCAAACACTTTTTAGAGTCACGCCTGGTCCACATTTTGGTGAATATCTCGGAAATGGGGTCCCATATGGGACTTTGAACCACTTCATGTTAAAACCCTCATCAACACCTTTTATTCGATACCCATATTGCGTAAACACCTTCTAGGGTCACCCCTGGTCCATATTTTGGTCGATATCTCGGAAAACGGGTTGCATAGGATCTTGAAACTTCATATAAACCATAAATGGACCACTGCCCACGCAGTGTATAAGTTGGGTTGAAATCGCACTACGCGTTTATGAGTAGTTCGGCGACGTACATATACGGGGACTTATTTTTATATATATAGATATGTCGATATCTCGGAAACGGGGTCCAATATGGGACTTTGAACCACTTCCTATTAAAACCCTCATGAACACCTTTCATTTGGTACCCATATTGAGCAAACACTTTTTAGAGTCACGCCTGGTCCACATTTTGGTCGATATCTCGGAAACGGGGTCCCATATGGGACTTTGAACCACTTCCTGTTAAAACCCTCATCAACACCTTTCATTTGGTACCCATATTGTGTAAACACTCTTTAGAGTCACGCCTGGCCCACATTTTGGTCGATATCTCGGAAACAGGGTCCCATATGGGACTTTGAACCACTTCCTGTTAAAACCCTCATTAACACCATTCATTTGGTACCCATATTGAGCAAACACTTTTTAGAGTCACGCCTGGTCCACATTTTGGTCGATATCTCGGAAACGGGGTCCTATATGGGACTTTGAACCACTTCCTGTTAAAACCCTAATCAACACCTTTCATTTGGTACCCATATTGTGTAAACACTCTTTAGAGTCACGCCTGGTCCACATTTTGGTCGATATCTCGGAAACAGGGTCCCATATTGGACTTTGAACCACTTCCTGTTAAAACCCTTATCAACACCTTTTATTCGATACCCATATTGTGTAAACACCTTCTAGGGTCACCCCTGGTCAATATTTTGGTCGATATCTCGGAAAACGGGTCGCATAGGGTCTTGAAACTTCATATAAACCATAAATGGACCACTGCCCACGTAGTGTATAAGTTTGGTTGAAATCGCACTACGCGTTTATGAGTAGTTCGGAGAAAAATGTATTCTATTTAATGCAATAACTTGGTAGCTTCTAGTTCCCATAGCATCCTCATAAAAAGCAGAAATTACCTTTGGGGTCACTCCTGGTCCACGTTTTGGTCAATATTTTCGGAGCGGACTCACCTATGTACCTGAAAACCCCTCCTTTTTAAAACCCCAAGCAACCCCTTTAATTTGATACCCATATCGCATAAAGACCTTCTAAGATAACCCCGTCTCACATTTTGACCGATATCTCGAAATCTCGTATAATTTTTAAACTTTTTTTAACCTAGAATCATGCCGAGCATCTAGAGAGTTAATGTTTCAAAATTTCATTAAAATCGGTAGAAAGGTTTGCAATTAGAAAACGAAACAGATTTCAAACTATGTTTAAGTTAAATGAAATCTTAAAATCGTTTACAGCACAAGTGGTATAATTAATTTTCGGTGCTCGATAAAACAAGAGTTAATGGACAAAAAGTTTGAAAAACATCAATTTAAGTTAAAGAACACATTTTTCTGAAGTTTTATTGAAAAAAGTAGTCCAAAAGTTCAATACTGATTTTTATATACAACTTTTAGCAAACCCTTTAATATCTCGATAGAAGAAAAAGTGTAGTTATACCACTTGTGCTTTAGAGTGCTCATATATAGATTAGATAGATTTATGTGCGTACCTATATGTGCTTGTTCAAAATGAATGACAAATATTGCTTTATGATTTTCGATGCTTTTGGTAATATGCAAGGTCTATTGTGTAATATGTATGTAAAGGGGACCCGGGCATATAATTTTAGGAGGCACTATAATACCTTCCATAAAGGCTTTGAGAAATAAATATGAGGGTATTGAGAGAGATAATATGATACCCACATATTTTTTATTTTTTATTTAAGAAAAAAAATGTCATAGGTTCCTCCCTAAAAATTAGTATATCTTGTTTGTTTGTGGTCCTATTTTGATAACACAAAGTGCAGATCCCTTTCTAAGCTTCAAGCAGTATATTTGTGAAAGTCTCATCAAAATTCATTTCTTAGTTTCCGAGATCCTTAAGTTCAAACAGACAAACAGACAGACAATAATTTAAAAAATGGATCAGATGAACTCTATAGCATTCCCCAGTCATCTTTTCAAAGAAATTTTCAATGTACAGACACTACTTTTCTAAATATTTATTATAGTATTGATGTGCTGATACCCACATATTTATTTAAATTTATTTAAGAAAAAAAATTATATAGCTTCCTCCCTAAAAATTAGTATATCTGTTTTGTTTGAGGTCCGATTTTGATAAAACGAAGTGCAGATCCCTTTCTAAGCTTCAAGCAGTATATTTCTGAAAGTCTTTTCAAAATCCATTTCTTAGTTTTCGAGATCCTTAAGTTCAAACAGACAGACAATAATTTACAAATGGATCAGATGAACTCTATAGCATAACCCAGGACACGACTTTTCAGACACGAATGCTGATACCCACATAAGGCGGCAGTGTACCCATTGTGTACCATATCAAGTGTGATATCATGAGCATAGACGTCAAAAAAAAAAAAAAATTCACACCTGATCGTTAGAGATGTTTCTTTGGCGTAAGCGCCATCTATTTTGAGCTGTGTTGCATTCGATTACCTAAGAAAAATCAGTACTAAATAAAGTATTAGGGGTTGCATATATTTTGAAAAGAGCAAAAAAAAACACTTGAAAACTTTAGATAATTATGATTTATTAAAATTACCTTCATTTTATAAAGCATATTTTAAATTTTGAAAATGTCGAAATCAAGAAGATTTGGCTAATCAAAGACGACACAAAGAGGTTTGTACAAAATAAATAGAAATTGCAGAGTATATACTATCCCTGCTAGTGTTGAACTTTCAGCTAAGGAATTTGTTGACGCATTTGATGACTTGGACGATGATGGCACTACAATCGAATCAACTTGTAACTTTCAATCACACTTAAATGATGCAGAATCAAAATTGGATCGGGCGTTGGTTAGTAAACACATTAGCTGCTTGTGGAATGCAAAGAAAAATGTTCCAACTTTGAGAACACTATTAGTAAGTTGCATACAGAAAATAAATACCTCGAAAGTGAACACAATATGGTTTTGGCCAAATTGGAAACTACACAAATGCTTTTGGCAGATGTACAGAAAAAATATGATATGGTTGAGCGTGACCTGGGCAAGAATAGTCAACGCAATGCGGAACTACAACGTAAACTCTTATTAGATTTCGAAACAAGAGGAACAAATATTTTCGTAAATTCAGAAGGAGTAACAATATTACCCACTATAGTCTATACAAGGAATTTGCTAAGAAATTTCTATGTCTTGAAAAGTTCCTGCATAGGAACTATATTTTAAACTTTGAATCCAATTTAAAGAGGAATCCAAAAGGCTTTTGGCATTTTGTGAACTCGAAAAAGACTTGCTCCAGTTTTCCTTCAGCACCATTTCTTGGTGACAAAGTGGCTAACACGCCTGCGGATGCTGCGGATATCTTTGCTTCGTTTTTTCAGTCCAATTTCATTGATGAGTCAAACATTAATAGGCCTGTATCTTATGATATACCGGGACCTCTTGATCTCGGTAGTATAACGCTTTCCGCTGAGGATGTGCTCATTGGCATTGCAGGTCTGAAACCATCTACCCAAACGGACGTTGATGGTTTGTCTGTCGCTCTTTTTAAACACTGCGAATCTCTAATTTATCCTATTCTACATATTTTTAACAAATCTCTTTCGTCAGGCATTTTTGTGGATGATTGGAAATTAGCTTTCATCACTCCTATTTTTAAGAGTGGTAATAAAAATGGCATCACTAACTACAGGCCAATCTCTAAGCTTTCCGCAACATCTAAACTTTTTGAAACCATTATTCAAAGAATTCTTTTGTCCGCAGTCAAAAACCTTGTGTGTCCCGAACAGCATGGTTTCATTCCGTGTCGCTCAACCGTGTCTAACCTAGCAGTTTTCTCAAGCGACTGCCTAGTGGCCTTTCAGTCTGGAGCACAGGTCGATACTGTCTATACCGACTTCTCCAAGGCTTTCGATAGGGTCTCACACAGTATACTATAAATTATCATCTGTTGGCTTTCATTCTTTGTTTCTGAGATGGATTACATCGTACCTTATAAATCGGCGCTGCTCGGTCGTAGTTGATGGTGTCAGGTCTGTGCCTTTTATTGATAGCTCGGGGGTACCACAAGTACGATATCAGCGCCTGTTTTTCCTCCGCTAAATTTCTGCTTTATGCGGATGATCTTAAGATTTATTCCACTATTAGAAGCTGTCACGATTCCATGTTGATGCAACTTGATATTGATAATGTAAGCAAATGGTGCATAGAAAACAAGCTTTCGTTGAACATAAACAAATGTTTCCATATTACCTTTGCTAAATCTAGCAATATCATTCAGACTTCCTACAATATCGCCCTCTCGCCCCTTCGAAATATTTGTGAAATCAAAGACCTTGGAGTAATCTTCGACTCAAAGTTTTCATTTACTAGCCACATGAACTTCATAATTTCAAAATCATACTCAATGCTTGCTTTTGTGCGACGCCACAGCTCTGAGTTTTCTGACCCGTATACGCTAAAATTATTGTATATGGCGTTTGTTCGTTCTAGGCTCCATTACGCGTTTTTTATTTGGTCCCCTTACTTTGATTGGAATAATATAAGGATTGAGCGTATTCAAAAGGTATTTCTACGTTTTGCGCTTCGAAGCCTACGTTTTGCAGACCCTGTGCCTGCCTATGAATCCAGATGTCTCTTGATTAACCTAAAATCGCTACAGAATAGGAGAACGATTATGTCTCTGTCCTTCGTTTTTGATGTAGTCACTGGGATCGTTGACTGTCCTGTTCTCCTTGGAAGAATTCTCTTTAACATTCCTACCAGGCATCTTCGACACACTGAAATCTTCTTCGTTGGCGTTTTTAGAACTCTATATTCTAAAAATTCGCCACTTAATATGGCCTTGACTGACTTCAACAGGATCTCCAGATATGTTGAGATCGATTTTTTTAGTCTCTTTTCTACTTAGCCTGTAAGATCTCTACATTGTATTTCGTTGGCTAAATTAAATAAATAAATAAATAAACAAATTTAGGAGCGGCACCGGCCGGAATTCCGAAGTTAAGCAAGAAAAAATGGAACAATTGAAGGTACTGGTGCAGTTTATGGGGCCCACCCAAAACTAGACCAAAAAAGTCGAATGGGATATCAAAAGACGCGTATTCACGTCTAGATTTAGAATCTGAAATGAAATTATTTGCAGTTAAAGTTCACAATTTTCTGTCATTTTCATGTGGTTGTTGTAATGGCACATTAGGCTGAGCCAAAAAAGGGAAAAAGTGGGAAACGTGGCGGCTTAAGCACAAACCCGGAGTTGGAATGGCGTAGCCCAGGGTTATTTTTTGAAAAAAGTGGGACGCGGAAGGATATCACCGTGGCCGTAGCCACGGCTATGGCACACACCCGGAGTTGGAATGGCGCAGCCAAGGGTTATTTTTTGAAGCGCAGCCAAAGGCCGCCCTCCCGGAAAGATGTTCTGCACATAAAAAACATGGATAACGCCCCGAGTTGGAAAGTTTTACCCTCATAACTTTTGAACATTCGAAAAAAACAAAAATCTCATTTCAGATTTTATGGTCTAGTTTTGGGTGGGCCCCATAAACTGCACCATTACCCAATTGAAGGGCTCAGAACCAAAAGGATCTAAGTGAAATTTTTTTTAAAATGGAATTATGCCCATATTTGTATAGTGAAATGTGGTGTTTATTTGTTGCCATCTATTTCCCATACAATAAACGCCCTACCCAAATTTTACATAGGATTTTCAAAAGGCAGTAAACTTTAAACTTGAATATCTCAAATCAATCTCGTAGTCACTTAGATCCTTTTGGTTCTGAGCCCTTCAATTATCCTGCAAGTCACGAAACTATGTTGGAACCATGTCGGAGGAACCACCTAAAATATGTTTTAAGAATCCACAATGGCGCTATATTGAGCCCGGTGCCAAAATACACGTCTTTAAATCGTTGAAACAAATACTTGCAGTGCAGAAAACTCAACAATGGAAAGAAGACGCAATGCTTTGTTAGTATCTGTATTAGATAACGTATGTTTACCTGTTATCAACTATTTAATTATAATAATTATTTATAGATGTAATTATTTATAGATTCGTCCTTCAACGCTCCACTTTTATACAATTATTAAGACACTGCCATCTGATATAGTTTCCGGATATTTACCTTTACGTGGTGCTAGTAGTATTGTGGGTTAAACATGTTTAGTAATAAATTTAATGTTTTGGGAGGGTACAATTAATGTATGAAATAATCCATGGCCTAAATGCAGTATAGTTTCAACTCCCAAATTAAAAAATGTGGATGAGGATCTATAGATATTAGTAAGGTGAGTACAACCGTATACTTCTTTTTCGGGGGAAACAACAACAACAAGAGTTATCAAGGGTCAAAGTTCATATAAAGCGGTTTTTAAAATGAACATTTCTCGAAAACCAATGAATGGATTTTTAAAATTTTGGTATCTTTGCATAGGTAATTTAATTTCTTGTATTCGATATATCGTCGCTACCGACGAAGAAAGGCGCATTCACCAAGTTGTCAACGAACAAAGGCGCATTAAAAATATTGCGGGAAATAAGGACGCATTAAAAAATATTTTGACGAAAAAAGTCCCATTAAAAAATTTTGACTAAGAAAGGCGCATAACCATTCCATTTGCTGGAAATATGAAATATAATCAGCAAAGGCCTACACCAAATTAAAAACAGGCTTTCCCATTTTCCGGCTGGAAAAAATACAAGGGGAAGCGTACATAAAATGAAACAGCAGCTTAGAGTAACTCCAACTTATATCGCCTTTATATTTTAAGCGCCTTTCTTTCTTAAAAATTATTTTAATGCGTCTTTCTTTCTCAAAATGATTATAATGCGCCTTTCTTCAAACAAAAAAAAGTTTGCGCCTTTCTTCGTCGACAAACAGCTTTGCGCCCTTTTTCGTCGATAGGAACGATATGTATGTTTATCAAATTAAAGGTAATTTATATACCCATCAAACAACTTAAATTTTTTTCGAATCGGTTGGTTAGTTTTTGATAAATTTTGATTTTAAGAAATGCTGTATATGAACTTTGACCTTCTATAACTTTTGTTGTTGTTGGTTCCCCCAGAAAAAGAATATGCCGTTATGTTCACGACCACAATGTCTACCTATCCCAATTTTTGGTTCTTTTATCAGAGAGTTGGAGCTAATCTGCATTTGTTCCCAATTGATTGTGGCTATGGAAGGGACAGGCAAACGTTCCTTTAAACATAGCCTAATTTTAAAAAAAATGTTAAATTATTATTATTGTTTGTGCACTAATATAGGAAGATAAGTGCATTACCTTTTTAATAAGTATGGTTTCTTTTCAATAAAATAACTATTTCTGTAAAAAATTTCAATTTTTGAAAAGTTTTTCGTTTTTTATTTTTGTACTTACTTTTTTAAGTGCCTTATGCCAGATAGCCTTATAATCGGGTTTAATAGAATTAAGAGTTTTATTTATTAAACAAAGCATATATAACAATTAAATAAAAATATTTTATTACAAAATTATGTGTTTATTTTACAAAATATGTCACATTTTTATTGCTATTCCACACCACCCAGGAGGTAGCAAGGTAGGCGCGTTACCGATTTTTTTTGGGTGTTCGGTTCCCCAGGAGGCCTATTTTCACCCATATTTAAACAACACTACTGAAAATATAATAAATAAACAGCACTAACAAAAATGTTGGGACTAGACAATGCTACTATTAATAGAATTATGACACAGTATTACCATAAATATTGTGACTAGACAATGCTACTAAAAATTAAATATTGCATGTTAAATATTCAGGCACGTTTTAATAAAATGTACATATATACATATTTACAAACTTGCCCACAGCAAAAGACTAGGAAAGGGGGTCTTAGGTAGTAAGTAGACTTGGTGGGGAAATACGGCCTGCACATTGAAGTACAGGAAGCCGCCTGGAAAACATGGATACAATTTTTTTTAAAATTAAGCAATTTAATATGGAGAAACATCTTACGCCTGTATAAAAGATAAGAAATGTGCAAATTCGTGAACAAGGAAATGAGCATACATACAACGAAATTAAGGCTCTACATCAATCATTAACTCGAATAAAATTTGTGAAAATCCAACTCTATGACAAGTAGCGTCAAAATTATCAGCATAAATATTTTCAAGTTTGGACAAAAACTCCACAAATTCGACGGGAGGACTGACAAGGTGGCAATTTGTAAATTGCTTCTCTCTTGTGAAGAGAAAATCATTCTCAGTCATACCATCTTCAAACCGCGGCAAAGGCATTACGCAGTTATGGTGTTTGAAATATTTATAGTACATATATCCACAAAAATAAACAAAAGCATTACGATGAAGAATACTACTTTCATCGACATCAGCTGAAATATCGATTTGGACATCTTGAAATGAAGGTGGCCAGGCCTAGGTAAGCCTTGAAAAAGTTGCCAAGACGTATCTTTAACCAAAGCGTCGTTACATGCTGCAATTAGGGTGCTATTTGAAAATTCTTCCCACTTATCTTCAGGCAAGATGGCCGCGTCACAATCAACTTTCGCATGTACATGCATTTAACGCAAACTTATGCGTCACAGGAACAGCGGCACAATCATCACGCAAGGTTTTGCATTTGTAAACAGCTGATTTTTATTTGCGCCAATTTGTTATATTAAGCGCGCACGAAAAGCCAAATGTCAAATGCTTCTTCTTATGCTTTTATGCATCAAAAGTTGAAAGTTGCCAACTTTTGTATTGCAGATGTCGCTAATGATGCGCGATGTGTCGTTCTCCACTCAAATGAACATTTTCAACTCATCTGTCAATGCATGATGCTGCGGCAAAAATTGATTGTGACGGGGCTAAGAGTTCGCAATTACCCTTGTCGACGCATCTAATATAACTTAGTCCCCAGGCTTGTCGAAAGTGATACGAGAAACGCTGCGGAGTTATTCTCGAATCAAATGCCCCACCTCTACGTATGTGACCAAAAAAATTCTCTAATTTATCTTGGCAAAGTTTACGAGTAAGTAAAAAGGAAAATTGATTTTGGGACAAAAATTGCCACAAACGACGCAGACTACTGATATTAAGCAGCCAACCTTGAATAAATTTATAAGTGTTGGTAATATCACGGTCGCCCTCGTAAACTTTAATAGAGCTTAAAAACTGCTCCGCCTCTTCAAGAAAGTTCAATTGATCCGCAGTAGCTTGAAACGGTTGTTATACCTTTCATGAACATGAAATGGTATTATAACTTTGGTCCGATGTTTGTAAGTATGAGAAGAAGAAGAGATAGACCCACCATTAAGTATACCGAAATGGTCAGGGCGACGAGCTGAGTTGATTTAGCCATGTCCGTCTGTCTGTTTGAACGCAAACTAGTCCCTCAATTTTAGAGATATCTCGATGAAATTTGGTATGGAGCCGCCATTTTGTATTATATTAATCATTTGTCGGAACCAGTAAGATCGGAGCAATACAACGCATTGCTCCCATACAATCGATTGTTCCCGTAAATGGGTTTTGGTCTATAACTCTTGCAATCAAAAAGCTAGGAGAGCGAAATTTTGCAGGTTTAGTACATATTATACTTGTAACCTGTGTAGTGAAAATCACCCAGATCGGACCAACAAAACATTTAGCTCCCATATAATCGATAGTTTCGATAAATGGGTTTTGGGCTATAAATTTTGCAGTTAAGAAGCTAGGGACGTAAAATTTTGCAAAATTGGTACTTATTATAAATGTGATGTGTGTAATGAAAATCATACAGATCGGAGTAAAATAACATATAGCTTCCATATAACCGATTGCTCCGATAAATGAGGTTTGGCCATGTAGGACACTTTAAAAAGATATGCGTATTCATGAAAGGTATAAAGCCTTCGGCACAGCCGAAGACAGCCCTTTCCTTACTTGTTTTAAATTAAAACTAAATTTAAACTCGGCAGTGTTAAAAAACGAGGGAGATTTTGAAGTATTTAAAAGCCCGGAACTATATATAGCGAACATTGCACTTGCCACCGAATTACTTAACACTTGTGTAGCTAAATGTACGCTCATTTTATCAAAATTTTTAGGTCTTACATGTTTTTCAGTAATCTTGAAAGTACACGAAATATCGTACTGGTACCCTTGTTCATATAGATGCACAATATCCATCCAATCTACAGGTCGGTTTGAAAAAGTTACTTTATTTTTTTTGTTTTCCAAGCAGTTTCGGGTACTCTTGATTAGATGTGGAGAGTCAAAGAAATATATTATTTCTTGACCGTTAACTTCGAAGAAGGGCCTTTCCCGGGAAACTCCTACACTCTTGGTAAACCCAACAAAATTCGACCCTTGATCGGTAAACATTTGGCAGGGATGGAGTCCAATGCTCTGAAGCTGCGTGACGATTTCAAAAATGTATTTTTTTAAAACATCTCCTGGGCACGACTTGTGCACAAAAAAATAAGTTAAGGGATGTATCCAAGCCTCCCCACCAATGCCTTGGACAAGAATTGCGAGAACGCTTGAAGCTACTCTTGAGGTACGATTTTCATCCCCATAGTCCTCGAGTCGGATTAAATCCCTATTCCGTTCATATTGGACGTGCACTTTCAAGGACATTTCGTCACAGCAGATTGAAATGAACTTTTGTACATCGGTGAAGCCACGACTTCTAAGCTCCAGAGCTTTAAGGTTGCTGTTGTTGCAGCCAGGGTTACGTGGCCAACCTTGGACAAATTGCTCAAGGGTTTTTCTGGATGGCCACGTTAATAAGGGCCGTAGGTATCTATAAGCTAAAGGGGCAATAAACTTAACTGCTAGAGCTAAAGTTTTTAACTCCCTACCGAATCTGTACCCCTTTGGAGTGCGAGGGGTATTTTTCAGACAATTCCTCACACATACTGCCACATGTGGAGGTAATTTAGCACACAGCTCTTCGACTTGATTGTCCTGCCTCCCTAGAATCAAATCGTGATTAGCCTCGAAATTTTAAACTTTTTTTCTAACGAGGCTACTTTTTTTTAAGATGCCCCATCTCCTCATTCTTTTTTTAATTAGTACTCGGTATTTTTTAAAAGTCCCATCAAGAAGGCTTTTTTTGGTTTGACACTGTTTACCTAAAGAAGGTTTTAACTCAACATCGGATGGGGGTAGATGGGACTTTTCTAAGGGAACTTCAACCGTGATTGGGGTTGAAGACCTTTCTGCCTCTTCAGGCGAAAAAAATATCGGTTGAAAATCTTCGATCCCTAAAACTATGATAAGCTCTACTGAACTGCCTAAGTCATTCATTTCATACACAGCTGTGGGCTCTGCAACTAACTTAATTTCAGGCACAGCTGTGGGCTCTGCAACTAAATCAATATCAGGCACGGCTGTGGGCTCTGCAACTAAATCAATGACAGGCACAGCTGTGGGCTCTACAACTAAATTAATATCAGGTACAGCTGAGAAGTGTAGGAGTCTTCCCAATCTCTCCTTGTGGGAGAACTGAAAATGAACTTGTTGATTGGGCCAGTGACACCCAACCGCCGCAACCATTCACGCCGCCTATGGAAGCAAAGAAAAGTTCTATCCTTAAATATATGTTCATTTGGGTAGGACATTTTCACAATTTGTTTTTCTTTAGGCAAAACGAAAATTCGCCAGTGATCAAAATATGGTTTGAAAAATTTTAGTACTTAAAACAAATATCATATGTATACTCGTAGATCTATATTTTGTTTGACCTACTAAAGAAAAAACAAATTGCGGAAATGAATGCCAATTAATAAATATTAGTAGGGATATAAAATTAGTAACAAATATTAGATGGAAAATCCAAAAAACAGGAAATATTGATAAACAGTTATTATTTCCATAGGGATTATTTGAAAAAAGTATGAGATGTTAGAGAAAAACTGGGTTGGATTGGGGCTTATGTCGGGTTGGATAATTGGATACTGGAAGGTACTACATTAATGTATTGGTAAATTACTACATACATACATGTACCCTTTTCAAACCGATAGCACACAGAGGCATTTCTGCAGAACAAAATACACACGTATCTAATAATCTGCATATATGGTACTGGCTGTAAAATAAATATATGTAAGAAGTGTTAATTTTTCTCTATTGCGAAAATAAAATGAATTTTTATTTAACAGATGTGGGTTTGTTTAATACATTTACAAAGATGTATTTCCAAAAACCACCCTGAAATAGATTATAAGTTTCAAGAAGAAGTTAGTTAAAAATCGATCGCTTAATTCCCCATTTTAATAATTTTCGAAGTTAGTAGATTCGCGACAGCTAGTCTCTAGCTCACTGAGTTATAACTGAGAAAAAGATTGCAAGACCACCCACTTTACATCGAGTTTTCTGAAGTTTCGTTGTTCTAACTATGGTTATTGCCAAAAAACCGAAAAATGAACCAGATATGAGATATCGTCCGTCTGTCTGATGAAAAAAGTTGCAAACCCCAAACAGTGTAATTGGAAATTTTGTAAGGAAATGTTATTTTAAAAAGATTAATAAACATGTTTTAACCTTTATAAATATGGTGGTAAACGTTGCGATCAAATTCATTTAATATATACCCAGAAGGACACGGTAGACGTTGTTCTGCCCAAATTGAGGGAAAAAATCGCACGACAAATAAACAAGTTTTGAATATCTCAGTCCCTGGCCTACTTCCCGGAAAAAAAGAAACCCCTAATTTTAACAAAAGTAAAGGACTACCTTTGTGTAAAATTTTAATAAAATCGCACAATAAATAAAAAAGTTTGGAATATTTCGGTCCCTGGCCCAGTTCCCGGAAAAAAAGAAACCCCTAATTTTAACAAAAGTAAAGGACTACCTTTGTGTAAAATTTTAATAAATTCCACCATAAATAATGAAGTTTTGAATATTCGGTCCCTGGCCCACTGCCCGGAATAATGAAAACTAGATAATTTCCGATTCTCAGACCTACTAAATACGCTCACAAAATGTCATGAGAATCGGTCTAGCCGTTTCGGAGGAGTATGGTAACGAAAACTGTGACACGAGAATTTTATATGAGTGGCTCAGTGCTATCCTTGCCTAAGCCTCAATTTAGTCATTTCCTAATAATTAGTGACAAAGTTAACAGGTAATTAAAAATTAAACAGCCTTTTTAGGAAGGTTTGAAACATTTAATTAATTTTATTAATAATTTCGTTCAAAAATTAGGGCTGTGCAAATTTGGCACGGATAGTTTTGAGTATTTCTAAGTAGTAGGTATAGCAAAATAACTCCATATATGAAATTTCGAGGGTTAGGCAAGGATGGCACTGAGCCGTTCATATATAAGATGTACCATGTACTGAACGGATCCGAACCGAACCGAAACGAACCATTCTCTTCTTGTGGCTTCGGTTCGTTTAAAAGATTGAAAAAAACCTTGATGCGGTTCGAACCAGTTTGCAGCCATGCTTTTTATAGGCGAATTCTGTAAGCTGTTTCTAGTCACTAATAGAGACATTTTGTGGTCAATTTAAATTTTGAGACAATTTGGTATTCAGTAAGCTGTCTCGCATCTCAAGTCTCAAAAAAAGAGTCACTAATTTGTCAGCTGTTTGTAGGCAGGTTACAAACAAGAAAAAATATATGTTTGCTGGGTTGAGCATTTACGGCCGGTTAAATAAAACAAGTTAGTTGTTGTTGTTCTTCCCTACGCGTCTCGACGCTCTCCGCGCCTTCATCTGGGGAATCTGTTTAATTAGATATGTATACTAAATTGATACATTTGTTACAAACAGTAACACAGGACAATAAACATGAAAAATTTTTAAACACATTTCACTTACAATTGTAAAATTAATTACATTAAAATTATAAAAAGTATTAAAAATATCACATTAGAAAATATTTTACTTGTTATCACCTCCGATGACGTTTACTTATTTCCTTTTGTTTCTTTTTATTACAGCTGAGTAGACGCTGCTTAGTCCGTCAATATCATCTTTGTAGTTAAGAGTATTTTCGATGTTTTGTTGTATGCGGATGCTCTCAAGAGTCAGTCTTGTTTTTTTCTTTTTTCCATATCTAATATTTTGGTGTTGTTAAAGTCCGCTACGTGGTTGCTCTTTGTCAAATGCTGCGCTAGAGCCGTTGTCGTTTTTTTCTTTTCAGCATCTTTTCTATGCTCATTAATTCTTATACCCAGTTGTCGTTTAGTAGAGCCAATGTAAAATTTTCCACACGTTTCATTATCACGGCTGAAGAGTTCATATTATATATGTATATAAATATTATTTTAAAGTTTTATTTTACTAAAGAAATATGAAAACCAAACTCAATACAAAAATATCAAACATCAAAAATTGTCAAAAATAAATATATACAATTATTTTAAATTTTTTCTAAAAATTCAAAGTTGTTATAAAAACAAAGTACATTAACAAACAACCCTACAACTACTCCCCTCCCCAATAAAACGGTACCCTTTGCTGATAACTGATGACTAAAGTTTAGACTGTGATTGAAATTGAGGTTGAAACGGCTATTGAGTTTGACTTGAAGTTTGACATTGAACTATAATTGTCGATTTACTGACATGACGGGGGTGTTGCAGATGCAGTACCTCGAGCCGTCGACAGGTAATTTGTTGTAGTTGGTAAACCACTCATCGACTGTCCCGTTTGCGTAGGACCGTAATTAGTATTTTACAATACGTTTAAATAGTGAAAAAAAAGGTAGTGGAAATTGATTGTAGATAACTGTGCAGGGTCTCTCATCGATAAATTTTTGCTGCTGTAGCTCTTAATAATATAAAACAGATGTTCCATGAAATTTCCGTTAATGACGTGTTGATTTGTCCAATTTCTTATAGGGCTTAGGGGGTTTGGTTGTTTGTTTTTGTTTCATATGGTATTGCTGCTTTGATTGTTGTTGTTATGCGTGTTGGAGTGACCTGATGCTAGTGAAGTCACTGTTGCGGCAATAATGGTTGCTGTAGCAGCTGATAACGCTGAGGTACGAAAATGGTGCCTTAGATGTGGTGTACTACCTTATAGCGTTAATGCCGTTTGGTGAATGATTAACGTGGTGCAGATGTGCCAGACTTTCGATTGTGGTTAGACTTTGACTGGTTAATATTTTACCTTGATGGCTACTAGTACCTGCATTAGATTTTTGTTGACTATTACAATCAACTCCTGGCAGGATCGCCAAATAAAGAGTTCATATTATATATGTATATAGATATTATTTTAAAGCTTTATTTTACTAAAGAAATATGAAAACCAAACTCAATACAAAAATATCAAACATCAAAAATTGTCAAAAATAAAATATATACAATTATTTTAAATTTTTTATAAAAATTCAAAGTTGTTATAAAAACAAAGTACATTAACAAACAACCCTACAACGGTCATTGCATTTAATTTGATAAACGACATTACTTTGTTGTTCTTTCTCAATAGGGTCTTTTGTTTTGGTGAATATTTTCCGGAGTGTAGTACTTGGCCTATGAGCGTACCTGGTGTTGTCATTTTCTATTAGTCGATGCGGCGTTTGATTACACTGGTTTACAGCCAAAATGCACCAGAGACGCCATAGTGAAATTCCTATGTAAAATCACCTCCTAATTCCGAAAATCAAGGTTATTTTTACTTGAATGGTACCGTTTTTGAGATATTTACGATTTACCGTTATTTCAAAAAACAAAAAAGATGGCTCCACTTAATCGTGTATATCTCAAGAATAAATTGAGCTATTCGAAAACGGTTTGAAAAATTTTAAAGCTTATAAAATTTACTATAATCAGTATATACAACACTTTTTTCTAGGTCCTGCAGATTCAAACATAGTGAACAATCATTAAAGATTTTTAAAAATTTATTGGAAAAATATAAAAAAAATTGTACTTTGCGAGGAAGCATCTCGAAAACTTTTTGCAGATATCCCCCTCTAAGCTCTGTTTTATTACAAAAAAAACAATCTATCAGTGTACAAAATCGATGAACTAATACAAAAGTTATAAGCATTCAAGTAAATATATCCATTTAATGCTTAAGTACCCTACTGGTACATATGTGTTAGTACATATTCGTATATCAGTTACCATGCAAACATCGGCTACCGAAACTACAAACACATCCAAAAAAAATTTAAACTTACTAATACCAATGAATTGAAAGGAAATACCCTACCAACCATACGCAGATAAAAAAGTGGATAAAACATAGGTCGCGCTATCCAGAAATGAAGATAAAAAAGTGGATAGTTTTGTATGGGCGCCGTGCAGATATTATCCACTTTCCCCTTGCACAAGTCGTGTACGTGTGACCTTGCATCACCCTCGCACTCATAAGAAAATAACATAGCTGCGCCGTTCTAGCCGTTAAAAATTTCCCAAAACAAACCTGACAGCAGGAAAAATGCTGCATACTTTTAGGCATTACCAGGGTTGCCATACTGCTCATTGCTATATCCATAAAACCTTTTCAAATGCCGAAAATATTCACAAAAACGCATTTTTATTACCTTTTACATCATGAACATTTTTTCTTTATTAAAAACGCATCAACTGCATTACATATATGAATATACTTAATATAAAATTACCAATATAACATATTAATAAAAAAATTCTTGTAAACGAAGAAAATGAAATGAAAATTATTTACATAGTTTGGCGATGTGGGATATACGGCAGCTATTTTGAGGAACTTTAAATAAAATTAAACCTTTTAGTACACTAAGCTCAGCGTCTCCTAGGCCTTCTGGTGTATGGTTTTAAAATGTATATACACAGCTTATACAGGCTCCAAACAGTATCCGTATTTCTAACATAACAAATATAACAAGCTAGAAACTGACGAGGTGCAACAACCTTTTGGTCTTAAATGTGGGCGGCCTACGCTTACCTATGCAGAAGCAAAACAAGGGAGCGTACTCGCACATTATGGCATAGATAGGGCCAAAATTTTCTTGCCACTTGCCGGCAGTACCTGAAGACGCGAGCACTGATATTTGTTTTCCTTTTTCCTTCCTCGATGTCGACTGCAAAATCTGCGGAAACATACGTTTTATTATTGTTAATTTCATATAAATATATAAATTTCAATATCAAACGTTTAATAAAAACACACTTACCGCTTTTTTCAACTAAATACAATTTTTTTTCAACCAATTTTGAAATAATTTTTTCAAATGATAGAAAAATTAATTTATAGAAGCAGCTGTTTTATTTCCTTTTGTTTTGAATTAGTTTTCAGTTATTAAAATTCAACTGTTTCATTCACACTTATAGGAGGAACATAAGTGAAAAATCAGAACGTGTTTTGTCTAGGAAAAATATCCCAAAATCAAACGATGGTGTTGGTATGGAGGAGAAAACATAGAGATGGTTTTGTAATTCGATAAGAAAACTACAAAAAGTTTATAGCCATGGTTGGTAGGGTAAGCTTTTGGTAAAATTTCGGTATCGCTCCTTCATAGCTACCAATTTATAAATAAAGTATGTATTGGGTATTTTTTAGGTATTTTCCAGGTATTCCACTTTATTTTTACTTGAATAATACCATAAGTTTCCAGTAAGTAAAGTTTTGGTATACATCCAAAATAAATACGAAATTCCAAGTTATATACTTCTTCCGGTATTTTCAAATATTTTACAAGTGAAATACTTAGTATTTACCACAATATTTGAAAATTTACACTACGTTCAAGCAGGCTATATGCAGAACGATCAATTGATCTTTCAAAATTTTTCATTCGGTTTTTGTGGAAAAGCGGAATGGCAAAGCTGCAGAAAGGGGCAAATGAATGCGGGAAATTGTAAGTAGCTAAGAGTTTTGTTGCAAATAAGATATTTAAGGCAAATTTTCGTTATGGATACCCGTTTTGTGTTTTTTTAAGTTGTTTTTTGAATAAGGAAATTAGAAATGAAATCTCATTTTCCAAAACGACGAAAAATCGGCCTTAAATATGAAAATTAAAATGAAATTTGATAACAGTCTGTGGTATTTCATAACACTTTTTTCTATAGATGCGTTTTTACTCAGCAAGCAACAATCTGGGGTCAACTATCGGTACTACAAACAGTATTTTCTTCAATGTTTAATTATGTTTGTTAATAAATGTTATGTTATGTAAATGAATGTTTGTTAAACCCTTATTCCTTTTTTGAAATAACCAACACTAACAATAAATTTTTAATACAATTAATCAACTCGTATTTAATTTAAAGTATGGAAAAAGTAAGTGACCAACAAAGAAAATATTGATACCTTCCCTGTAATTTATCGAGTATTTACCAGAAAATCACGAAGTAACTATTGAGGAAAATACTACGAAGCTACAGGTAATCAAGAATATATTTACAAGTAAATTACTATTACCGATTAAGTAAAATACCTGTAGTTATTCATGTAAGTTACCTTTAGTTATCTGTAAAATAAAAATAAACTACCAGTAACTTTACCCATATTTGTACGTATATCACAAGTAGCTATAAAATACCAGTATATATCCATGCAAACTACCGAAAAATTATCTTTTAAATTATGAGCAGTATTCTGGTATAGTACCTGGAAAATATCAAAGAAATTTCTCCTATACTCCAGTTTTGTTATTTGCTATTGTACTTGATTAATTCACATGTACATGAAGTATATAGGGTAATTCTATCCCGAGGCCAATGCTGTTTAACTGAAAACTTATCTGGGAAATTATCTGGTAAATACGGATTTATTACCAGTAGTGTTTGCTGGGTAGTTAGCAGGTAGATTTTCGAAAAGTTATTAGATACAAAAAGCTTTTAGTGTCGTTTTCTCAAACCTAGGTACATTTTAAACAAGAGCATATTTTTGAGGCAGGTAGTGTTTTCTTTGTAGAACTAGGGAATCTTTTTGTTTAGGTAGGCTTGAATTTTTACTGGATCTAAGTATAAATAAGAGTACATGCGCCTTGTTCCTTCATAATATCTGCAAGGCTCGCCGGATACTGTTCAGTTTATAATTGCAGTTTATAACCCGTCATTTACTTAAAAATAAAAAAATGAATAAAAGGGCGCGAGAGTTTGAGTGTACAAATGATCCAGATATGTTCTGTTTCATCTGCGGTCAATTTATTGTTAAAAGTATGAGACGTGTGTTTTCAAATCCTTTGAAAGTTACATACTATAAGTGTTTTGGAATTGAGCCTAAAAACCATGGACAGCGAACACTGTGTGCACCACATGCCGAGTCGAATGGAAACTTCTTCGGAAACCGGAACAAAAAGGTACGTTGTAAAAATTTTTTCCCTTTTAATGCATAGCTGAAAATTTTCTGAAACTATCTATTTAGGCGACGTGTGAAATTTATTACACCAATGAAGTGGAGGGAACCAACTTGCCATTCAACGGACTGCTATATTTGTACTACAAAAGTACTTGGGGTTGGAAAGTCCAGAAACGTAACTTATGCGAGCGTATCTACAGTGTCATTACCAGAACTAATTTCAACAGAAGCGACATTGCCAAAATCAAATTTAACTTTAGTTCCGGCTCCAGTTTCATTGTCAACAGTAGTATCTGATTACGCGGCATCATGTTGTACTGAATTTCAAACGGAAAACGAAAGAAATTCTTTGTCACAAGCACAACTCAATGATTGGATAAGGGATTTGGAATTGTCAAAAGAAAAGGCCGAACTACACGCCTCTCGAATGCAACAATTTAAATTTGTTTCATCCAATGTTAAGGTAACATATTATAGAACTCGTCACGAAGAATTTTCCAAGTACTATACGAAGGAGGACAGTGTTTGTTACTGCAAAGACATTGCTGGTCTATTCAAACAATTTGGTGAACCATATGATTCAAAAGAGTGGCGATTGTTCATAGACGGCAATAAATTAAGTTTAAAGGCCGTATTATTGCATATTGGCAACCAAAAGCCATCTATCCCGATCGCGCATGCAGTAAATACGAAGGAAACATATGAGATAATGCAAAAAGCATATCTATATTATAATAAATCTCTAGAAAAGTCGTGTCTGTACATTGAAAATTTCTTTGAAAATATGACTGGGGATGACCTGGTTAATGCTATAGAGTTCATCTGATCCATTTTTAAAATTATTGTCTGTCTGTTTGAACTTAAGGATCTCGGAAACTAAGAAATGGATTTTGAAAAGACTTTCACAAATATACTGCTTGAAGCTTAGAAAGGGATCTGCACTTTGTTTTATCAAAATCGTACCACAAACAAAAAAGATATACTAATTTTTAGGGAGGAACCTATGAAATTTTTTTTCCTAAATAAATTTAAATAAATATGTGGGTATCAGCATATCTATCTTATAAATAAAAATGAATGTGTGTCTGTGTGTCTGTGTGTCCTTTATAGACGTCCAAAGTACTCAACCGATTTTTATGAAATTTTCACAGTATATTCTTGGGATCATGGGTTAAAGCATAGACTATATTAATTTTTGGAAAAGTGGGCGGTGCCACGCCCCCAGGCTATATAAAACTACAATTCTTCATAACTCTGAACATATTTGGTCTAAATTAATGATTTTTGGATATGTGTGTCCTTTGGTCAAGATTTATGTAATTTTGGAAAAGTGGGCGGTGCCACGCCCACGTTTTTTCTGTTTTGTTTGTACTTCAATAATGTTCAAACTTTATGGTCGATCTCTTTTAAACATTCCAGATTGGTTCAGAAGATTTTTGTGCACGATTTAGGCTATATTAATTTTTGGAAAATTGGGCGGTGCCACGCCCACATTTTTTGTGTTTTGTTTGTACTTCAATAATGTCCAAAGTTTATGGTCGATCTCTTTTAAACATTCCAGATTGGTTACGAAAATTGTTGTATACGATTCAGGCTATATCAATTTTTGGAAAAGTAGGCAGTGCCCCGCCCCCAGGCTATATAAAATTTAAGTTCTTCATAACTCTGAACATATTGGGTCTAAATTAAAGATTTTTGGACATGTGTGTCCTTTAGTCAAGATTTATATAATTTGGGAAAAGTGGGCGGTGCCACGCCCACGTTTTTTGTGTTTTGTTTGTACTTCAATAATGTTCAAACTTTATGGTCGATCTCTTTTAAACATTCCTGATTGGTTCAGAAGATTTTTGTGCACGATTTAGGCTATATTAATTTTTGGAAAATTGGGCGGTGCCACGCCCACATTTTTTGTCCAAAGTTTATGGTCGATCTCTTTTAAACATTCCAGATCGGCTACGAAAATTGTTGTGTACGATTTAGGGTATATTAATTTTTGGAAAAGTGGGCGGTGCCACGCCCCCAGGCTTTATAAAATTTAAATCATCATAACTTTGAATATGTTTGGTCTAAACTAATGATTTTTGGATATGTGTGTCCCTTGGTCAAGAATTATATAATTTGGGGAAAGTGGGCGGTGCGACGCCCACATTTTTTGTATTCAGTACTTTGTTTTTACTTCAATAATGTCCAAAGTTTATGGTTGATCTGAACAACGTCTGCCGGGTCTGCTAGTACTATAATAAATCTCTAGAAAAGTCGTGTCTGTACATTGCAAATTTCTTTGAAAAGATGACTGGGGATGACCTGGGGAATGCTATAGAGTTCATCTGATCCATTTTTAAAATTATTGTCTGTCTGTTTGTCTGTTTGAACTTAAGGATCTCGGAAACTAAGAAATGGATTTTGATGAGGCTTTCACAAATATACTGCATGAAGCTTAGAAAGGGATCTGCACTTTGTTTTATCAAAATCGCACTACAAACAAAAAATATATCCTAATTTTTAGGGAGGAACCTATGAAATTCTTTTACTCAAATAAATTTAAAACAAGTAAGGAAAGGGCTGTCTTCGGCTGTGCATGAATACGCATATCTTTTTTAAGTGTCCTACATGGCCAAACCACATTTATCGGAGCAATCGATTATATGGAAGCTATATGTTATGTTACTCTGATCTGTATGATTTTCATTACACACATCACATTTATAATAAGTACCAACCTTGCAAAATTTTACGTTCCTAGCTTGTTAACTGCAAAATTTATAGCCCAAAACCCATTTATCGAAACTATCGATTATATGGGAGCTATATGTTTCGTTGGTCCGATCTGGGTGATTTTCACTACACACGTTACAAATATAATATGTACTAAACCTGCAAAATTTCGCTCTCCTAGCTTTTTGATTGCAAGAGGCCAAAATCCGTTTATCGGAACAATCGATTGTATGGGAGCTATGCTTTGTATAGGTCCGATCTTACTGGTTCCGACAAATGATTCATATAATACAAAATGGCGGCTCCAAACCAAAATTCCCTGCAATATGGATATCAAATGAAAGGGGAGGTCCAAAGGTTTAATTTATACTTCGATATGTTTCGATACATTTTTCCATAGCTGAGTTATCGGTCAAAATATGATTGCACAAAAACCTTAAAAATGGCCTACAATATGGGTATCAAACGAAAGGGGAAGGCCCCAGGTTTCATTTGTACTTCAATATATTTCGATAAGTTGATCGATAACTGAGTCATCGGTCAAAATGCGATTGCCCGAAAACCTTAATATTACCCTACAATATGGGTATCAAACGAAAGGAGATAGCACCAGGTTTCTTTTGGACTTCGATATATTTCGATAAGTTTATCGATATCTGAGTTATCGGTGATTGCCCAAAAAACTTAACATTACCCCATAATATGGGTATAAACGAAAGGAGAAGGCCGCAGGTTTCATTTAGACTTCGATTGGTTTCGATAAATTTATCGATGATGAGTTATCGGTGAAAATGTGATTGCCCAAAAACCTTAAACTTGCCCTACAATATGGGTATCAGACGAAAGGAAAAAGCTCCAGGTTTCATTTGGACTTCGATATATTTGGATAAATTGATCGATAACTGAGTTATCGGTCAAAATGCGAATTCCCGAAAACCTAAATATTGTCCTACAGTATGGGTATCAAACGAATGGGATGGTCCCGGGTCTCATTTTTACTTCGATATATTTCGATAAATTTATCGTTAAGTGAGTTATCGGTGAGAATATCATTGCCCTAAAACCTTAAAATTTACCTACAATATGGTATCAAATCAACTTTGAATTTCGATTCATCCTGACACAATTTGTCAAAATTGAATTCTTGAAAGGCCCCCTAACGTTACCAACGAATACGGCAAAAGAAAATTTTTGAAAACCGGTTTTAATACTCTTTTTTTCAAAATATTAGAATTTGGTAAATTCTTCAGTAGGCAATAATATTATATAAATATGAAATCTTAAAGTATATTATTGATTTTGAAAGGCCCACTAACTACTTACACCCCGAGCAACGACGGGTACCCTGCTAGTTTATAATATTAGTAGGATAGATATGCTGAAAATGAATGAATATTTATTTAAATTTATTTAAGAAAAAAAAATTTCATGGGTTCCTCCCTAAAAATTAGTATATCTTTTTTGTTTGTGGTCCGATTTTGATAAAACAAAGTGCAGATCCCTTTCTAAGCTTCAAGCATTATATTTGTGAAAGTCTCATCAAAATCAATTTCTTAGTTAGTGGTACGATTTTGATAAAACAAAGTGCAGATCCCTTTCTAAGATTCATTAAAATCCATTTCTTAGTTTCCGAGATCCTTAAGTTCAAACAGACAAACAGATAAACAGACAAACAGACAGACAATAATTTAAAAAATGGATCAGATGAACTCTATAGCATTCCTCAGGTCATCCCCAGTAATTTTTTCAAGGAGATTTATTATAGTATAGATATGCTGATACCCACATATTTATTTAAATTTATTTAAGAAAAAAAATTTCATAGGTTCCTCCCTAAAAATTAGTATATCTTTTTTGTTTGTAGTCCGATTTTGATAAAACAAAGTGCAGATCCCTTTCTAAGCTTCAAGCAGTATATATATGTGAAAGTCTCATCAAAATCCATTTCTTAGTTTCCGAGATCCTTAAGTTCAAACAGACAAACAGATAAACAGACAGACACCCAGCAAACACAGCCTCTAACGTTAGAGAAATACTGTAGTTTTACATTAGAATTCTAATGTAGTTCTCTTATGTATCTCTAATCGAAAATCACGTTAGAGAACTAGGCTAGAGGACGATTAGAGAACGATTAGAGAAACACTCGAATAGCGAAGATGCGTGTATTGTCAAGTATTGTATTTATAAACTAAGGTATAAAAACTTTGAATTTTATTCCCATTAGATATTTAAGCTTAAAACATGTCAAACATATTTAAAGCAATAAATTTATCGAAATAGAATTAAACACGAACAATTGGATTTCATTGCATTTCAGGTAGAAATTTCTTATTAGAATCCCATTAGAATTTCACTTTAGAATTCGAATCGATAACTAACCTTTTTCTCGATATCGAGAACTAAGTCCCCTTTTTGTCGAGAATGCTATAATTCGCGACAGTTTCACAAATCGTTCTCTAACCATCTACCTTAGAGAATGACATTAGAATTCGAGTCGTTTTCTAATCGTTCTCTAACCTTAATGATTGTTGGGCAATAATTTTAAAAATGAATCAGATGAACTCTATAGCATTCCCCAGGCCATCCCCAGTAATTTTTTCAAAGAAATTTTCAATGTACAGACACGACTTTTCTAGAGATTTATTATAGTATAGATATGCTGATACCCACATAATTATTTAAATTTATTTGAGGAATTAAACCCAATTATCGACTTTTGATTTTCCCAAAAAAAATAGGTACCTTTTATTACACTTTACTGTAGTAAAGAAAAAATAAAAAAAATAATGTCAGCTAGCTCACACTTGTTTGTCAGAAAGCTTTCAAAGTCTTGGTTTTGATTTTTGTATTCGTAAAAAAGATTTGACTCTAACCCTACTAGACAGTTGAGCCTTTTATAAGTACTTATAAAAGCATTCTCATTAATGACGAATGCCCTTAATAATGTGTTCAATTTTGTTCAGGCCGTGTGAAGAATTTGAGCACTTCCCCTCATCGATGTGATATGATGTCCCGTTCTTACTAATTGTATGGTATTAAATGAAACAATATATCTTCTTTGCTCTAACTAAGTCTCAAACTATTCATTTAAATGCTTACAAACTGTTCATTTCTAATGTTCAAAGTACTTAAAAATGTCCTAACAAAGTATTCATTCGAACTACTTATATATGGCCTCACAAACTATTCACAGCAAATGCTCAAACCCCTTATATTTTCTCTCCAAACTACTCACATTATCTCTCCAAAGTACTTATAAGAAGAGATTAAAATTTTGGTGTTTTTATGACATTTATTTTGCATTTATGTATATATGTACATATATGAATTTATGAAAAAAACTACAAAACTGCATATTTTATAAAATAATTACATACTAAATAACTTTGTAGACAAAAATTTTCTTATAAATAAGTACACATATATACACATTTTAAATATTTAACAAAAAAAACTTCTCGGCAGCTGAAACCACGGAATGGTGTCCATTGTGGCCGATTCCCTCAAAACACGTACCTAGATCCGACCTGCCTGTTGGAGAGGTTTGTTGAAGCGGTAGCAGCATTTAATTCTATTAATATATGTAATTATTTTCACGGCACACATTTTTTTTTTAAATTTGAAAATTTTTCTATTTTAATTTTTTTTTTCTGACATCTGCCAAATTCGAAAAGTCTATCAAAAAGAAAAAATGACAGAAAATTATATGTACATCTATGTTCTTTTATCTTAAGCATTTTTAAAAGGAGATAGTTCCGTCGATATTATCTCTTTCGTGCATTAGAAATTCCAAAAACAAAATTTATTTTGGAAATGTGAATGTGTTGGAAAATAAGGGGGGATTGCACAAATGAGCTAAACTTTTTGCCCAAAGTACTCAACATTGTCTAGTAGGGAATTATATAAAAATCTCAAGTAGTGATAAAAAGCTAACGAATTTGAATAAAGTGTGTTTATAAAATGGAAAATAATAATGAAGGTATGTTAAATCAAGAACAATACACTTTTTTCTAAAACAATAATAATCGTTAGTATATTTTTGAGTTTAAAAAAGCCGTGTTGTGTTTTGATTTTTGTGAGTTTTTTCTATGTTAAATCTATATATAAAAACTAGCAGGAAACCCGGCGTTGCTCGGGATGTAAGTTGTTCATAAAATTCTGATACCCTCACTTGAGAAGACAATTTACAGGCAGAGAAGGTTCAGAACAATATTTTTTTTCCACATTCTATCCCGTTTATGTCTACGGAAGCCAACTGAACCGTTTATTATTACTCTAACTTAGACATTTTGTCATCTCCTTTTCATTTGACTTTTTAGTTGTGCCTAAACATTTCCCAAGTGTGCTAGCTGAGTACAAAAATAGAGTAAATAGATAGCAATATGTGGTCTGTTGATGCTCTCTAAGTACAAACGACTGAATGGTAAAGCGACCAAGCAAAGATGGGTTTTCATACAAAATTTATTTGAATTAAAAAAGTTTTCAATAAAATTTTTATTTAAAAAAAGTATCTATGGTCCTATTCAGTGGATCGGCTGTTTAGCTTTAACATAATTTCGAGTTTGAATTTTATATAATAGTATAGATGGATCCTATTTTCCTTGCTGACGCTATAACTCCAGAACGGCAGGAGCGAATTAAACGAAATTTTGCACGTAGTTTTTGATTGAGCCCGACATGGTTTATTGCCAAAAAAAGTATAAGAAACCGGGAAGGTTTTGGAGATATTCCACAAAATGTGGACCAGGGGTGACTCCAGAAAGTGTTTGTACGATATGGGTATCAAATGAAAGCTATTGATGAATGTTCTAACATGGAGTGGTTTTGAGTCCCATATGGGGTCCCGTTTCCGAGATATTGACCCAAATGTGGACCAGGGGTGACTCCAGAAAGTGTTTGTACGATATGGGTATCAAATGAAAGGTATTGATGAGTGTTCTAACATGGAGTGGTTTTGAGTCCCATATGGGGTCCCGTTTCTGAGATATTGACCCAAATGTGGACCAGGGGTGACTCCAGAAAGTGTTTGTACGATATGGGTATCAAATGAAAGGTATTGATGAGTGTTCTAACATGGAGTGGTTTTGAGCCCCATATGGGGTCCCGTTTCCGAGATATTGACCCAAATGTGGACCAGAGGTGACTCCAGAAAGTGTTTGTACGATATGGATATCAAATGAAAGGTGTTGACGAGCGCTTGAACATAGTGCAGTTATTAGTCCCATATAAGACCCCGTATTCGAGGTGTTTCCCAAAATATGGACCAGGTGTGTCCCCAGACGGATTTTCTACAATATGGGTATCAAATAAAAGGTATTGATGAGTATTTAAAAAGGAGGTGATTTTCAAGACCCTATGCGACCCGTTTTCCGAGATATCTACCAAAATGTGGACCAGGGGTGACCTTAGAAGGTGTTTATACGATATGGGTGTCGAATAAAAGGTGTTGATGAGTGTTTAAAAAAGAGGTGATTTTCAGGACCCTATGCTACCCCGCTTACGAGATATCCAAAAATGAGGACCAGGGGTGACCCTGGTATAATATAAAAATAAGTAAGTAAGTGATTTTTTCACATACATCGCCATTAATTTTATGTGACATTTTTTCTTATGCGCAAGTTCTTTCAAACGCAAAATTAAAACCGGTATTGTGTTCACTGTGAAATTGAAAAATGTATAGTAACTCATCAATTGAGAACGGCTGGACCGATTTCACTAATTTTTTTTATTGTATTTGTTTGTGCCCCGAGAAGGTTCTTCAGAAAGAAAAAGTTAAAAAAGTTTCTGGAATCCTGAGTGTTGAATAATACAACGTCGTATGCAGAACTTACCAACTTCGATTAAATTTTAATATGTACGGTATTCTTACCAACCAACTTCGAATAAAAAGATTAGCAATGTAGGATGAATAGTTGTTAATTGGTTCGCCGTCACAATCGAAATGGAAGAGACAAACTTTTCTAGTTTGTCACTATGCATAAACCAGTAACTACCGCTATGAAGGTGTACAAAAAAAGAGTGTGATGAGAGCGCATAATTTCATGTGCGATGGTTTACTGCTTTATGCATATACCTCCCACGATTGTAATATTATTTTATTATGCAAGGTTTACATAGGTATGTCAATTCACATTAACTTATTTATCATTAAATTATTTAATTATAATGTTGGAGTTTTATGTATACGTAATACCGGAACATTCTCCCCTCCAAGAACGACTGTTCTTAATCCAAGTAGAGATAGGGGAAGGACGGCCTATCGTTGGGAGTGTTTTAGTCGAGTATTGATTACTCCACTATGCTCCTACTCACAGCGCTGCTTGCAGTAGACTCCATCACTTCGCCCGTAGATCTACATGTCTCAAGATTCTGTCGTATAGGATTGTCAGCGGGCTCATCTAGTGGTAAAAGACAAATTTTAGATATAGGTCTTTTTATAATCTTTTGATTAATATAGATTGATACTACGCGCACGCATCCATCCCTTCCAGGATGCACTTCTTGAATACGACCAAGACACCATTGTCGCGGACCACATCGCTCATCTACCACAAGAACTAGATCGTTAATTTTTGGATTCTTTTGGCGACTAAGCCACTTAGGCCGAGCTTGCAGGCGGTTAAGATATTCTCGATACCAACGTTTCCAGAAATGTTGTTTAATTTTTTCTATTGCTTTCCAGCGACAAATGCCATTGATATTGACCTCCAAAAGGCTTTCTTCCTGCACGCAGTTTATTGGCTCACCTATCAAAAAATGTCCAGGGGTCAATGCACTGACATCTCGCGGATCAGATGATAGAGGACAAAGTGGTCTAGAATTGAGGCAGCCTTCAATCTGTGAAAGTGAAGTAGTTAGTTCTTCAAAACTTAAAATTGTATTTTGCATAGCACGTTTGAGATGGTGTTTCATGGATTTAACCCCGGCTTCCCACAAACCACCAAAATTAGGTGAAGCCGGAGGAATAAAATGCCAATCAGTTCCGAGATTAGTTAAACTCTCTTGTAAGTCCTTTGGCATTGAAGGTTTGCTCCGATGAAGCAAAACTTTTAACTCCTTGGACGCAGCCACAAAAGGCAAACATAACCCTTAGTGGTTACTGCGTTTCTCAATGTTGCATTTTTTATAGGAATAGGTCCAGCGTAATCGACGCCAGTATGTTTGAATGGTCTGGTGAGGTTTAGCCGTACAGCGGGAAGATCACCCATCACTTGATGAGCTCCCTTGCAAGCATAACGAAAACAGGTTATGCATCTACTGATGACAGTTTTAGCTAAGCGAACACCAGATAATATCCAGACTTCACGACTTACATAAGACATAGTTAAGGTGATCCCACCATGTAGAGTACGGTCATGTGCATCTAAAATTATGAGCTTTGACAAAGGGTTTGATTTGGCTAGAATTGCTGGGTATTTGGTATCAGGTGGTAAATTTGAATTTCTAAGTCGCCCACCAGCTCGAAGGATACCGTTTTCATCAATAAATGGTGCTAGTTTCAGTAATGCCTTCTCTTTGACTTCCTTTTGCCTACGTAAGGCAGAGATACCTTGAGAAAAGTCAATTTGTTGAGTCAACTTTAGCAGACAAAGCTTAGTGACACGAATTTCTCCTGAGCTCATGGTTCCAAAATAACGATTTTCAACTCTGCGTTTGCAATTGTTAAAGAATCGAAAACACCACGAAATAACGCGCAATAATTTGGAAAGCGTGGAAAATCTCATTAGGAAATCATGATACTGGGGAACTATCAAGTGGCTAACAGTTTGTACCTTTCGTTCTTCTAGAGAGGATTGAAGATTGGCAGGAAGCTTAGGCCAGTAATCTTCCGTGTTAAGTAGGAATTTAGGGCCACACCACCAAATTTCCTGACCTTTGAGTTCATTTGGAAGCAATCCTCTCGACGCGCAATCGGCGGGGTTCTCAGCCGATGGGACATATTGCCACTGCACAATATTTGTATATCGCTGAATTTCGACTACGCGGTTGGCTACATAGACAGTCCAGCGAGATGGATGCTGCCTTATCCAGCTCAGCACTGTTGTGCTATCGCTCCAATACGTAACCGAGTGGATGCAACCCGGTGAATTTTGTGCAAATGACTCTATCACACTTGCGGTGAGTTTGACTAATAACGTAGCTGCACAAAGCTTTAATCTTGGTATCGATACAGTCTTAATGGGCGCAACCTTTGATTTGGCTTGTAGAAGGGAAAGCGATACCACTCCGTTGATTGAAATACGCGCATACACTACGGCTGCATAAGCAGCTTGAGATGCATCGCAAAAGCAATGTAAATCGAGTGTACAGGTAGGTGAGTAACCTATCCACCTAGGAATTTGTATATCATTTGTAATCATCCCATACCGACTTAATATCGTTGGGAACTTCTTCGTGCCAGTCTACACCATTTTCGAAATTCGTTTTAAATATAAAGGAGTCAAGAGTGGTGTTCCAATGTACGCCAAGTGCTTTGACTATGTTATCTCGATTTAGATCGAAAGTATCAGCATTCTCTCTAAAAGAAGGCTCGACCTTGCTAAGAAATTCTGTGGAATTGGAATTCCACTTTCTTAGTACGAATCCGCCTTTATTGAGGAGAGCACATAAGTCTTTTTGTAAAACCATCACTTTAGATAAAGTGTCAGAGCCCGACATTACATCATCGACGTAGGTGTCTGCGTCTAACACGGCTGATGCATCTTCATATTGATGTCTATGATCGTGCGAAACTTTTGTAAGACTCTAATTGAAAGATATGGAGCTGGAGTTGTGCCGTAAGTTACGGTGTTCAGTTCGTAAATTGCGATCTCGTCACTCGGATCAAAACGCCACAAAATTTGTTGATATTTACGCTGAGCAGAATCTACCTCAATTTGACGAAACATCTTTTCAACGTCTGCCGTGAAGGCATATCGATGTTTTCGCCAACGTAAGAGGATTTGAAACAAATTGTTTTGCAGAGTTGGCCCTGGAAGTAGCTCTTCATTAAGTGATATTGTGTCTTTCGACTTGCTACTACCATCAAAAACAACTCGTAACTTGGTGGTAGAGCTACTTTCTCGAACAATACCATGATGGGGCAAAAAGTATGAATTGGGTTTAACATCTGCTGGGTATATGCCTACTTTAGACATGTGATTAAGGCTTTCATATTCCTGAATAAAAGCTTTGTATTGTTGGCAGTACAAGGGGCGCTTATGAAACAACTGTTCTAAATGCTTAAGTCGTTTAAGTGCATTAAAATGATTATTTATCAAATTTGGTTCCATGCCTGAGTTAATCACAGACTTAAAAGGTAAGTTAACTATGTAACGACCAGACTCGTTGCGCTTAGTAGTTATTATGAAATGATTATTGCATGCTTCTTCTTCGGCAGCCAACTCCCTTTTTTGAAGAATCTCTTCTTGCTCCCAGAAAGCACGCAGAAGATTTTCTAAATTAATATTATTAACGGTAATTTGACGGTCGAAACTACTAGTGGGTCCGGATATAACCCAGCCAAAAAGGGTGTTCTGTAAGAATAGATTTTGCTCAATCATGGATTGACCAGGAAGTACGATCTGACCGAAGACATCTGCTCCGAGAATAATGTCAATTTTGTCGTCTTTGTCGAATTCAGGATCAGCAAATGTATCAATTGGCAAATCTCGGAAGTTTTCTATACCTATACTAGTTTTCGGCGTATAAGAAGACAAACGCTGAAGAACGAGCGCGTTGCAAGTTAAGATATGTTTATTTCTCACTGACCAAAGGTCTATTGAGACTGCACTGCGGCAAAAGTTTTGACTATTACCTACGCCGGTAATTTCACAATGAGTTTTACGCTTAGCTAGGTTGAGTAACTGAGCTGCACGCTCGGTTATAAGGGTTGCTTGTGATCCTTGATCAAGAAGCGCTCTAAGTTCTATTTCGGCGGTAGGTGATTTAACAATAAGTCGAATGGTGTATAGTAGAACGTTTGGAAATACTGCCGCACTATTTGTGGAAGCAGCAAAAGATGATGTTGGGTGGTCAGTGCAAGTATTTGTTGAGCTTACCCGACGGTTGCTGTCAGATGTAGTCTCATTTTAGGAATGTAAAATTGTATGATGAGCCTTTCTACAAACGTTACATTTATATGTTGATTTACAATCGCGCGAGTTATGACCACTGGCTAGGCAATTGAAACAAATATGTTTTGAAGTTAAGAAGTCAGCCTTATCTTTATATGGTAGTGCTATAAACTTGTAACACTTTGACAAATAATGTGGCTTTTCGCAAAATGAGCAGCTGCTTTGCTGGACAACATGATTGGCCTTAAGCCCTGGTCGTTTAGGTTTAAACGTAGTTGCGGCAGATTTTTTGCCCTTATCGCTAGAGCCTGTACAGCCATGAATAGATTCGAGTGTATGAAACCAGTTTTCCAGAAAGGTAAACAAATCGGTAAGGTTTGGCAACTCGGTGCATGATTTAAGTGAGCCTTGCCATTTTTTACGAGTTTCGTTATCCAATTTCTGGGATATCACGTGGATCAAGATAGGATCCCAATTTGAGGTATCTACCTCAATGTTCTTTAAGGAAGCTAGGCATTCTTCGGAAGTATCTAGAATAAGTTTGATACTTTTGACACTTCCATCCGAATCAGATATGGAAAAGATATTTTTAATTAGAGTTTCAACAATTAAGCGTTTGTTGTTGTACCGTTTTTCAAGGATTTTACAAGCGGAATCGTAATGGCTCTGATTAAATTAGCGGCTTCGCCGGACAAAGTACCCTTTAAGTAATGAAATTTTTGTATTTTAGAGAGTGCGGGCACATCATGTACAAGTGATTTGTACACTTCATATAATCTCCTGAGAACTTAGGTAATGAAATCTTAGGTAATTTTGCTTCCACTGTATCTGAGCGGCTATGAGATGCCACGAAGGTACTGGCAAGCATATCCGTGCTCAGTGGAATACCGTGCAGATCATCTAACACTTTGCCCTTGAAGAAAAAAAATACGTCCTCAAATTGATGAAGGCACCCTTCAGCTAAGTAAGGCACATCATCAGAGTTGAGTGAATTTTCGGGCACGAAGTCCAAGACAGCTTCATGGTTTTCGTAGAAGCGTTTTTGCTCACTTTCTAAGCCTTGCAGTAAAGCTTTTAGAAATCCACATGTTTTTTCTATGGCAGGTTTCGCATTATAGCGAGTATGCCTGTCAGACAGACGCTTCAAGTAGTCACGCTGTCGATCGATAAGCTGGTCACTCATGTTTTACAAAATTGAACAAATGCGCATATACGCAGAAAATTCACTTTATTTAAAAATATTAAATGGGACCGCCGTAGTCCCGGGTTTCGGCACCAAAAAATGTTGAATAATACAACGTCGTATGCAGAACTTACCAACTTCGATTAAATTTTAATATGTACGGTATTCTTACCAACCAACTTCGAATAAAAAGATTAGCAATGTAGGATGAATAGTTGTTAATTGGTTCGCCGTCACAATCGAAATGGAAGAGACAAACTTTTCTAGTTTGTCACTATGCATAAACCAGTAACTACCGCTATGAAGGTGTACAAAAAAAGAGTGTGATGAGAGCGCATAATTTCATGTGCGATGGTTTACTGCTTGATGCATATACCTCCCACGATTGTAATATTATTTTATTATGCAAGGTTTACATAGGTATGTCAATTCACATTAACTTATTTATCATTAAATTATTTAATTATAATGTTGGAGTTTTATGTATACGTAATACCGGAACACTGAGATATTGACCAAAATGTGGACCAGGGGTGACCCCGAATGTATTTTAACAATATGCGTATCAAATTAAAGGTGTTGATGAGAGTTTTCACAAGGAACAGTTTTCAGGTTCATCTGCGAACCCGTTTCCAAGAAATTTACCATTAGGTGGACCAAGGCTGACCCAAGAATAAGCTCATATAATATAGCTATCATATCAAAAGTGTTGATGACTGTGTCCGCTTAGAGTGAATTTTAGATTCATCTGAATTCAAGAAAAAAATTATTGTACAAAAGCTTTTTCATAGAGCTGTTTGCCTTATCTACATATACACTATAGAGCAAAAGTGATCACAAGATTACCAGTAAGCTGTATTATAATGAATTTTAGCGTTGTTCTTGCTTTTTTCATTTAAAACTGGTACTTACTTTTTTGGCATGAGTGTTTTGCAATTATTAATAGACAAAAACAATAATAACAGCTTAAGAGAAAAAAGTTCCCCTTACTAACATTGAACAGCAACATGTACTCACTTTTGCTCTTACTCTATTTCCCCTAATGAATGGGTAGTTAACCGTTATTTTTCAATAAAAGATAACCTTATTTTGATTGATTTGTATTCGTTATTCATTTCTAATTTTCTTTAGTTGTGATTTTTATTGAATAACCTTCTTTTTGTGATTAAAATTAATATTTTGAAAAAAAATGCCAAAAAAGGTTGAGAATTAATTTTAGAAGGCAAATCTACAAGACAAATCGCTGCTGAGCTACGGATATCCCAAGCTATGGTGATGAAAATTAAAAAAAAATAAGAATTTGAAAGGGCCAAGTGCGAAAAATGGCCGCCCAAGTATCCTATCTGGCCAAGATGCAAGGCACTTGGGCAGAAGTTTAATGGCTGGAAAAACCAAAACGTCAAAAAAAAGTTAAAGTAAATAAGTTGGATCAAATAGCATCAATACAAATTATATATGTAGTTAACGCTAATAGTGTCCTCTTTAATGCAAATGTTGTTTTATCAGCACGAGTTTGCACGCGAGGCTACAATTTCACTTTTTTCAGACCAAAGTGTAGTCAAAAATGGCGAAATCTTCAAAGTTTGGATTGATAATCAAAAAGATTTTGTTGGGGTTTTCGATTGGGTTGTTGGAAGAATGAAAAATAGCTATAGAAACGCCAATAGAAGGTGGCAGAAACACGGTCGAAGGTTTATAAAACTAAAAAAAAGCCGATCGCGAGTGGTTAGAGTGCGAGGCAGAGGCAGATCTTCTGGAAATCGTTACTGCAAAGCTGCGAGGCCGACCAAAACTCCAATATGATATGGTTTGCGATAGGCAGAAAAGAAAAATAGCGTCTACAGTGTCATTAGAACAAGGACAAAACTCAAACTTATTGCTTCATGCTGCTTCAGTTTCTGCGAAACACTCAAAAGAAACAGATCTTCATTATGTTCTCAATGCAGTGAACAAATCTCCTTGTAGGCCAAGTAAGATAAAAAAATTAATTGATTCAAAGGTTGTGCATCCAATACCTTTGTCTCCTGAGGATGCTATGGTTTTTCTCTTGGAGAACAATTTTACAAAACAACATTCGGCAACTTAGCAAGTCTCGTAATTGCGATATTTATCCTCACTATAATAAGTTGTTGGAATATAAGTCACAATGCCGACCGAATGGAATACAAATAACAGAAAGTACAGCAGTTGTTCCATTTGTTGAACACACCGTCAAACGAATTTTGTTACTCCAAGAAGACGTTCTGCTCCAGTTTTGAGGAGATAATACACTAGCTTTAGTTTTAAGCTATGGTTTTGTTGGCTCAAGTGGGCATAGCCAATTTAAGCAAAAGTTTTAAGATAATACTCCAGAGTCATTTGACCAATCGTTGTTAGTGACGTCAATGATTCCCTTAAAATTAGTAACGCAGTCTGGAAAGATTATTTGGTGGAATTCTACTCCACAATCTATAAAATTTTGCAGACCACTTAAAATTCAATTTGTCAAAGAAACAAAAGAGCATATTTTAAATGAAAAGGGGCGCTTATGAAACAACTGTTCTAAATGCTTAAGTCGTTTAAGTGCATTAAAATGATTATTTATCAAATTTGGTTCCATGCCTGAGTTAATCACAGACTTAAAAGGTAAGTTAACTATGTAACGACCAGACTCGTTGCGCTTAGTAGTTATTATGAAATGATTATTGCATGCTTCTTCTTCGGCAGCCAACTCCCTTTTTTGAAGAATCTCTTCTTGCTCCCAGAAAGCACGCAGAAGATTTTCTAAATTAATATTATTAACGGTAATTTGACGGTCGAAACTACTAGTGGGTCCGGATATAACCCAGCCAAAAAGGGTGTTCTGTAAGAATAGATTGTGCTCAATCATGGATTGACCAGGAAGTACGATCTGACCGAAGACATCTGCTCCGAGAATAATGTCAATTTTGTCGTCTTTGTCGAATTCAGGATCAGCAAATGTATCAATTGGCAAATCTCGGAAGTTTTCTATACCTATACTAGTTTTCGGCGTATAAGAAGACAAACGCTGAAGAACGAGCGCGTTGCAAGTTAAGATATGTTTATTTCTCACTGACCAAAGGTCTATTGAGACTGCACTGCGGCAAAAGTTTTGACTATTACCTACGCCGGTAATTTCACAATGAGTTTTACGCTTAGCTAGGTTGAGTAACTGAGCTGCACGCTCGGTTATAAGGGTTGCTTGTGATCCTTGATCAAGAAGCGCTCTAAGTTCTATTTCGGCGGTAGGTGATTTAACAATAAGTCGAATGGTGTATAGTAGAACGTTTGGAAATACTGCCGCACTATTTGTGGAAGCAGCAAAAGATGATGTTGGGTGGTCAGTGCAAGTATTTGTTGAGCTTACCCGACGGTTGCTGTCAGATGTAGTCTCATTTTAGGAATGTAAAATTGTATGATGAGCCTTTCTACAAACGTTACATTTATATGTTGATTTACAATCGCGCGAGTTATGACCACTGGCTAGGCAATTGAAACAAATATGTTTTGAAGTTAAGAAGTCAGCCTTATCTTTATATGGTAGTGCTATAAACTTGTAACACTTTGACAAATAATGTGGCTTTTCGCAAAATGAGCAGCTGCTTTGCTGGACAACATGATTGGCCTTAAGCCCTGGTCGTTTAGGTTTAAACGTAGTTGCGGCAGATTTTTTGCCCTTATCGCTAGAGCCTGTACAGCCATGAATAGATTCGAGTGTATGAAACCAGTTTTCCAGAAAGGTAAACAAATCGGTAAGGTTTGGCAACTCGGTGCATGATTTAAGTGAGCCTTGCCATTTTTTACGAGTTTCGTTATCCAATTTCTGGGATATCACGTGGATCAAGATAGGATCCCAATTTGAGGTATCTACCTCAATGTTCTTTAAGGAAGCTAGGCATTCTTCGGAAGTATCTAGAATAAGTTTGATACTTTTGACACTTCCATCTGAATCAGATATGGAAAAGATATTTTTAATTAGAGTTTCAACAATTAAGCGTTTGTTGTTGTACCGTTTTTCAAGGATTTTACAAGCGGAATCGTAATGGCTCTGATTAAATTAGCGGCTTCGCCGGACAAAGTACCCTTTAAGTAATGAAATTTTTGTATTTTAGAGAGTGCGGGCACATCATGTACAAGTGATTTGTACACTTCATATAATCTCCTGAGAACTTAGGTAATGAAATCTTAGGTAATTTTGCTTCCACTGTATCTGAGCGGCTATGAGATGCCACGAAGGTACTGGCAAGCATATCCGTGCTCAGTGGAATACCGTGCAGATCATCTAACACTTTGCCCTTGAAGAAAAAAAATACGTCCTCAAATTGATGAAGGCACCCTTCAGCTAAGTAAGGCACATCATCAGAGTTGAGTGAATTTTCGGGCACGAAGTCCAAGACAGCTTCATGGTTTTCGTAGAAGCGTTTTTGCTCACTTTCTAAGCCTTGCAGTAAAGCTTTTAGAAATCCACATGTTTTTTCTATGGCAGGTTTCGCATTATAGCGAGTATGCCTGTCAGACAGACGCTTCAAGTAGTCACGCTGTCGATCGATAAGCTGGTCACTCATGTTTTACAAAATTGAACAAATGCGCATATACGCAGAAAATTCACTTTATTTAAAAATATTAAATGGGACCGCCGTAGTCCCGGGTTTCGGCACCAAAAAATGTTGAATAATACAACGTCGTATGCAGAACTTACCAACTTCGATTAAATTTTAATATGTACGGTATTCTTACCAACCAACTTCGAATAAAAAGATTAGCAATGTAGGATGAATAGTTGTTAATTGGTTCGCCGTCACAATCGAAATGGAAGAGACAAACTTTTCTAGTTTGTCACTATGCATAAACCAGTAACTACCGCTATGAAGGTGTACAAAAAAAGAGTGTGATGAGAGCGCATAATTTCATGTGCGATGGTTTACTGCTTGATGCATATACCTCCCACGATTGTAATATTATTTTATTATGCAAGGTTTACATAGGTATGTCAATTCACATTAACTTATTTATCATTAAATTATTTAATTATAATGTTGGAGTTTTATGTATACGTAATACCGGAACACTGAGATATTGACCAAAATGTGGACCAGGGGTGACCCCGAATGTATTTTAACAATATGCGTATCAAATTAAAGGTGTTGATGAGAGTTTTCACAAGGAACAGTTTTCAGGTTCATCTGCGAACCCGTTTCCAAGAAATTTACCATTAGGTGGACCAAGGCTGACCCAAGAATAAGCTCATATAATATAGCTATCATATCAAAAGTGTTGATGACTGTGTCCGCTTAGAGTGAATTTTAGATTCATCTGAATTCAAGAAAAAAATTATTGTACAAAAGCTTTTTCATAGAGCTGTTTGCCTTATCTACATATACACTATAGAGCAAAAGTGATCACAAGATTACCAGTAAGCTGTATTATAATGAATTTTAGCGTTGTTCTTGCTTTTTTCATTTAAAACTGGTACTTACTTTTTTGGCATGAGTGTTTTGCAATTATTAATAGACAAAAACAATAATAACAGCTTAAGAGAAAAAAGTTCCCCTTACTAACATTGAACAGCAACATGTACTCACTTTTGCTCTTACTCTATTTCCCCTAATGAATGGGTAGTTAACCGTTATTTTTCAATAAAAGATAACCTTATTTTGATTGATTTGTATTCGTTATTCATTTCTAATTTTCTTTAGTTGTGATTTTCATTGAATAACCTTCTTTTTGTGATTAAAATTAATATTTTGAAAAAAAATGCCAAAAAAGGTTGAGAATTAATTTTAGAAGGCAAATCTACAAGACAAATCGCTGCTGAGCTACGGATATCCCAAGCTATGGTGATGAAAATTAAAAAAAAATAAGAATTTGAAAGGGCCAAGTGCGAAAAATGGCCGCCCAAGTATCCTATCTGGCCAAGATGCAAGGCACTTGGGCAGAAGTTTAATGGCTGGAAAAACCAAAACGTCAAAAAAAAGTTAAAGTAAATAAGTTGGATCAAATAGCATCAATACAAATTATATATGTAGTTAACGCTAATAGTGTCCTCTTTAATGCAAATGTTGTTTTATCAGCACGAGTTTGCACGCGAGGCTACAATTTCACTTTTTTCAGACCAAAGTGTAGTCAAAAATGGCGAAATCTTCAAAGTTTGGATTGATAATCAAAAAGATTTTGTTGGGGTTTTCGATTGGGTTGTTGGAAGAATGAAAAATAGCTATAGAAACGCCAATAGAAGGTGGCAGAAACACGGTCGAAGGTTTATAAAACTAAAAAAAAGCCGATCGCGAGTGGTTAGAGTGCGAGGCAGAGGCAGATCTTCTGGAAATCGTTACTGCAAAGCTGCGAGGCCGACCAAAACTCCAATATGATATGGTTTGCGATAGGCAGAAAAGAAAAATAGCGTCTACAGTGTCATTAGAACAAGGACAAAACTCAAACTTATTGCTTCATGCTGCTTCAGTTTCTGCGAAACACTCAAAAGAAACAGATCTTCATTATGTTCTTAATGCAGTGAACAAATCTCCTTGTAGGCCAAGTAAGATAAAAAAATTAATTGATTCAAAGGTTGTGCATCCAATACCTTTGTCTCCTGAGGATGCTATGGTTTTTCTCTTGGAGAACAATTTTACAAAACAACATTCGGCAACTTAGCAAGTCTCGTAATTGCGATATTTATCCTCACTATAATAAGTTGTTGGAATATAAGTCACAATGCCGACCGAATGGAATACAAATAACAGAAAGTACAGCAGTTGTTCCATTTGTTGAACACACCGTCAAACGAATTTTGTTACTCCAAGAAGACGTTCTGCTCCAGTTTTGAGGAGATAATACACTAGCTTTAGTTTTAAGCTATGGTTTTGTTGGCTCAAGTGGGCATAGCCAATTTAAGCAAAAGTTTTAAGATAATACTCCAGAGTCATTTGACCAATCGTTGTTAGTGACGTCAATGATTCCCTTAAAATTAGTAACGCAGTCTGGAAAGATTATTTGGTGGAATTCTACTCCACAATCTATAAAATTTTGCAGACCACTTAAAATTCAATTTGTCAAAGAAACAAAAGAGCATATTTTAAATGAAAAGGGGCGCTTATGAAACAACTGTTCTAAATGCTTAAGTCGTTTAAGTGCATTAAAATGATTATTTATCAAATTTGGTTCCATGCCTGAGTTAATCACAGACTTAAAAGGTAAGTTAACTATGTAACGACCAGACTCGTTGCGCTTAGTAGTTATTATGAAATGATTATTGCATGCTTCTTCTTCGGCAGCCAACTCCCTTTTTTGAAGAATCTCTTCTTGCTCCCAGAAAGCACGCAGAAGATTTTCTAAATTAATATTATTAACGGTAATTTGACGGTCGAAACTACTAGTGGGTCCGGATATAACCCAGCCAAAAAGGGTGTTCTGTAAGAATAGATTGTGCTCAATCATGGATTGACCAGGAAGTACGATCTGACCGAAGACATCTGCTCCGAGAATAATGTCAATTTTGTCGTCTTTGTCGAATTCAGGATCAGCAAATCTCGGAAGTTTTCTATACCTATACTAGTTTTCGGCGTATAAGAAGACAAACGCTGAAGAACGAGCGCGTTGCAAGTTAAGATATGTTTATTTCTCACTGACCAAAGGTCTATTGAGACTGCACTGCGGCAAAAGTTTTGACTATTACCTACGCCGGTAATTTCACAATGAGTTTTACGCTTAGCTAGGTTGAGTAACTGAGCTGCACGCTCGGTTATAAGGGTTGCTTGTGATCCTTGATCAAGAAGCGCTCTAAGTTCTATTTCGGCGGTAGGTGATTTAACAATAAGTCGAATGGTGTATAGTAGAACGTTTGGAAATACTGCCGCACTATTTGTGGAAGCAGCAAAAGATGATGTTGGGTGGTCAGTGCAAGTATTTGTTGAGCTTACCCGACGGTTGCTGTCAGATGTAGTCTCATTTTAGGAATGTAAAATTGTATGATGAGCCTTTCTACAAACGTTACATTTATATGTTGATTTACAATCGCGCGAGTTATGACCACTGGCTAGGCAATTGAAACAAATATGTTTTGAAGTTAAGAAGTGAGCCTTATCTTTATATGGTAGTGCTATAAACTTGTAACACTTTGACAAATAATGTGGCTTTTCGCAAAATGAGCAGCTGCTTTGCTGGACAACATGATTGGCCTTAAGCCCTGGTCGTTTAGGTTTAAACGTAGTTGCGGCAGATTTTTTGCCCTTATCGCTAGAGCCTGTACAGCCATGAATAGATTCGAGTGTATGAAACCAGTTTTCCAGAAAGGTAAACAAATCGGTAAGGTTTGGCAACTCGGTGCATGATTTAAGTGAGCCTTGCCATTTTTTACGAGTTTCGTTATCCAATTTCTGGGATATCACGTGGATCAAGATAGGATCCCAATTTGAGGTATCTACCTCAATGTTCTTTAAGGAAGCTAGGCATTCTTCGGAAGTATCTAGAATAAGTTTGATACTTTTGACACTTCCATCTGAATCAGATATGGAAAAGATATTTTTAATTAGAGTTTCAACAATTAAGCGTTTGTTGTTGTACCGTTTTTCAAGGATTTTACAAGCGGAATCGTAATGGCTCTGATTAAATTAGCGGCTTCGCCGGACAAAGTACCCTTTAAGTAATGAAATTTTTGTATTTTAGAGAGTGCGGGCACATCATGTACAAGTGATTTGTACACTTCATATAATCTCCTGAGAACTTAGGTAATGAAATCTTAGGTAATTTTGCTTCCACTGTATCTGAGCGGCTATGAGATGCCACGAAGGTACTGGCAAGCATATCCGTGCTCAGTGGAATACCGTGCAGATCATCTAACACTTTGCCCTTGAAGAAAAAAAATACGTCCTCAAATTGATGAAGGCACCCTTCAGCTAAGTAAGGCACATCATCAGAGTTGAGTGAATTTTCGGGCACGAAGTCCAAGACAGCTTCATGGTTTTCGTAGAAGCGTTTTTGCTCACTTTCTAAGCCTTGCAGTAAAGCTTTTAGAAATCCACATGTTTTTTCTATGGCAGGTTTCGCATTATAGCGAGTATGCCTGTCAGACAGACGCTTCAAGTAGTCACGCTGTCGATCGATAAGCTGGTCACTCATGTTTTACAAAATTGAACAAATGCGCATATACGCAGAAAATTCACTTTATTTAAAAATATTAAATGGGACCGCCGTAGTCCCGGGTTTCGGCACCAAAAAATGTTGAATAATACAACGTCGTATGCAGAACTTACCAACTTCGATTAAATTTTAATATGTACGGTATTCTTACCAACCAACTTCGAATAAAAAGATTAGCAATGTAGGATGAATAGTTGTTAATTGGTTCGCCGTCACAATCGAAATGGAAGAGACAAACTTTTCTAGTTTGTCACTATGCATAAACCAGTAACTACCGCTATGAAGGTGTACAAAAAAAGAGTGTGATGAGAGCGCATAATTTCATGTGCGATGGTTTACTGCTTGATGCATATACCTCCCACGATTGTAATATTATTTTATTATGCAAGGTTTACATAGGTATGTCAATTCACATTAACTTATTTATCATTAAATTATTTAATTATAATGTTGGAGTTTTATGTATACGTAATACCGGAACACTGAGATATTGACCAAAATGTGGACCAGGGGTGACCCCGAATGTATTTTAACAATATGCGTATCAAATTAAAGGTGTTGATGAGAGTTTTCACAAGGAACAGTTTTCAGGTTCATCTGCGAACCCGTTTCCAAGAAATTTACCATTAGGTGGACCAAGGCTGACCCAAGAATAAGCTCATATAATATAGCTATCATATCAAAAGTGTTGATGACTGTGTCCGCTTAGAGTGAATTTTAGATTCATCTGAATTCAAGAAAAAAATTATTGTACAAAAGCTTTTTCATAGAGCTGTTTGCCTTATCATCATATACACTATAGAGCAAAAGTGATCACAAGATTACCAGTAAGCTGTATTATAATGAATTTTAGCGTTGTTCTTGCTTTTTTCATTTAAAACTGGTACTTACTTTTTTGGCATGAGTGTTTTGCAATTATTAATAGACAAAAACAATAATAACAGCTTAAGAGAAAAAAGTTCCCCTTACTAACATTGAACAGCAACATGTACTCACTTTTGCTCTTACTCTATTTCCCCTAATGAATGGGTAGTTAACCGTTATTTTTCAATAAAAGATAACCTTATTTTGATTGATTTGTATTCGTTATTCATTTCTAATTTTCTTTAGTTGTGATTTTCATTGAATAACCTTCTTTTTGTGATTAAAATTAATATTTTGAAAAAAAATGCCAAAAAAGGTTGAGAATTAATTTTAGAAGGCAAATCTACAAGACAAATCGCTGCTGAGCTACGGATATCCCAAGCTATGGTGATGAAAATTAAAAAAAAATAAGAATTTGAAAGGGCCAAGTGCGAAAAATGGCCGCCCAAGTATCCTATCTGGCCAAGATGCAAGGCACTTGGGCAGAAGTTTAATGGCTGGAAAAACCAAAACGTCAAAAAAAAGTTAAAGTAAATAAGTTGGATCAAATAGCATCAATACAAATTATATATGTAGTTAACGCTAATAGTGTCCTCTTTAATGCAAATGTTGTTTTATCAGCACGAGTTTGCACGCGAGGCTACAATTTCACTTTTTTCAGACCAAAGTGTAGTCAAAAATGGCGAAATCTTCAAAGTTTGGATTGATAATCAAAAAGATTTTGTTGGGGTTTTCGATTGGGTTGTTGGAAGAATGAAAAATAGCTATAGAAACGCCAATAGAAGGTGGCAGAAACACGGTCGAAGGTTTATAAAACTAAAAAAAAGCCGATCGCGAGTGGTTAGAGTGCGAGGCAGAGGCAGATCTTCTGGAAATCGTTACTGCAAAGCTGCGAGGCCGACCAAAACTCCAATATGATATGGTTTGCGATAGGCAGAAAAGAAAAATAGCGTCTACAGTGTCATTAGAACAAGGACAAAACTCAAACTTATTGCTTCATGCTGCTTCAGTTTCTGCGAAACACTCAAAAGAAACAGATCTTCATTATGTTCTCAATGCAGTGAACAAATCTCCTTGTAGGCCAAGTAAGATAAAAAAATTAATTGATTCAAAGGTTGTGCATCCAATACCTTTGTCTCCTGAGGATGCTATGGTTTTTCTCTTGGAGAACAATTTTACAAAACAACATTCGGCAACTTAGCAAGTCTCGTAATTGCGATATTTATCCTCACTATAATAAGTTGTTGGAATATAAGTCACAATGCCGACCGAATGGAATACAAATAACAGAAAGTACAGCAGTTGTTCCATTTGTTGAACACACCGTCAAACGAATTTTGTTACTCCAAGAAGACGTTCTGCTCCAGTTTTGAGGAGATAATACACTAGCTTTAGTTTTAAGCTATGGTTTTGTTGGCTCAAGTGGGCATAGCCAATTTAAGCAAAAGTTTTAAGATAATACTCCAGAGTCATTTGACCAATCGTTGTTAGTGACGTCAATGATTCCCTTAAAATTAGTAACGCAGTCTGGAAAGATTATTTGGTGGAATTCTACTCCACAATCTATAAAATTTTGCAGACCACTTAAAATTCAATTTGTCAAAGAAACAAAAGAGCATATTTTAAATGAAAAGGGGCGCTTATGAAACAACTGTTCTAAATGCTTAAGTCGTTTAAGTGCATTAAAATGATTATTTATCAAATTTGGTTCCATGCCTGAGTTAATCACAGACTTAAAATGTAAGTTAACTATGTAACGACCAGACTCGTTGCGCTTAGTAGTTATTATGAAATGATTATTGCATGCTTCTTCTTCGGCAGCCAACTCCCTTTTTTGAAGAATCTCTTCTTGCTCCCAGAAAGCACGCAGAAGATTTTCTAAATTAATATTATTAACGGTAATTTGACGGTCGAAACTACTAGTGGGTCCGGATATAACCCAGCCAAAAAGGGTGTTCTGTAAGAATAGATTGTGCTCAATCATGGATTGACCAGGAAGTACGATCTGACCGAAGACATCTGCTCCGAGAATAATGTCAATTTTGTCGTCTTTGTCGAATTCAGGATCAGCAAATGTATCAATTGGCAAATCTCGGAAGTTTTCTATACCTATACTAGTTTTCGGCGTATAAGAAGACAAACGCTGAAGAACGAGCGCGTTGCAAGTTAAGATATGTTTATTTCTCACTGACCAAAGGTCTATTGAGACTGCACTGCGGCAAAAGTTTTGACTATTACCTACGCCGGTAATTTCACAATGAGTTTTACGCTTAGCTAGGTTGAGTAACTGAGCTGCACGCTCGGTTATAAGGGTTGCTTGTGATCCTTGATCAAGAAGCGCTCTAAGTTCTATTTCGGCGGTAGGTGATTTAACAATAAGTCGAATGGTGTATAGTAGAACGTTTGGAAATACTGCCGCACTATTTGTGGAAGCAGCAAAAGATGATGTTGGGTGGTCAGTGCAAGTATTTGTTGAGCTTACCCGACGGTTGCTGTCAGATGTAGTCTCATTTTAGGAATGTAAAATTGTATGATGAGCCTTTCTACAAACGTTACATTTATATGTTGATTTACAATCGCGCGAGTTATGACCACTGGCTAGGCAATTGAAACAAATATGTTTTGAAGTTAAGAAGTCAGCCTTATCTTTATATGGTAGTGCTATAAACTTGTAACACTTTGACAAATAATGTGGCTTTTCGCAAAATGAGCAGCTGCTTTGCTGGACAACATGATTGGCCTTAAGCCCTGGTCGTTTAGGTTTAAACGTAGTTGCGGCAGATTTTTTGCCCTTATCGCTAGAGCCTGTACAGCCATGAATAGATTCGAGTGTATGAAACCAGTTTTCCAGAAAGGTAAACAAATCGGTAAGGTTTGGCAACTCGGTGCATGATTTAAGTGAGCCTTGCCATTTTTTACGAGTTTCGTTATCCAATTTCTGGGATATCACGTGGATCAAGATAGGATCCCAATTTGAGGTATCTACCTCAATGTTCTTTAAGGAAGCTAGGCATTCTTCGGAAGTATCTAGAATAAGTTTGATACTTTTGACACTTCCATCTGAATCAGATATGGAAAAGATATTTTTAATTAGAGTTTCAACAATTAAGCGTTTGTTGTTGTACCGTTTTTCAAGGATTTTACAAGCGGAATCGTAATGGCTCTGATTAAATTAGCGGCTTCGCCGGACAAAGTACCCTTTAAGTAATGAAATTTTTGTATTTTAGAGAGTGCGGGCACATCATGTACAAGTGATTTGTACACTTCATATAATCTCCTGAGAACTTAGGTAATGAAATCTTAGGTAATTTTGCTTCCACTGTATCTGAGCGGCTATGAGATGCCACGAAGGTACTGGCAAGCATATCCGTGCTCAGTGGAATACCGTGCAGATCATCTAACACTTTGCCCTTGAAGAAAAAAAATACGTCCTCAAATTGATGAAGGCACCCTTCAGCTAAGTAAGGCACATCATCAGAGTTGAGTGAATTTTCGGGCACGAAGTCCAAGACAGCTTCATGGTTTTCGTAGAAGCGTTTTTGCTCACTTTCTAAGCCTTGCAGTAAAGCTTTTAGAAATCCACATGTTTTTTCTATGGCAGGTTTCGCATTATAGCGAGTATGCCTGTCAGACAGACGCTTCAAGTAGTCACGCTGTCGATCGATAAGCTGGTCACTCATGTTTTACAAAATTGAACAAATGCGCATATACGCAGAAAATTCACTTTATTTAAAAATATTAAATGGGACCGCCGTAGTCCCGGGTTTCGGCACCAAAAAATGTTGAATAATACAACGTCGTATGCAGAACTTACCAACTTCGATTAAATTTTAATATGTACGGTATTCTTACCAACCAACTTCGAATAAAAAGATTAGCAATGTAGGATGAATAGTTGTTAATTGGTTCGCCGTCACAATCGAAATGGAAGAGACAAACTTTTCTAGTTTGTCACTATGCATAAACCAGTAACTACCGCTATGAAGGTGTACAAAAAAAGAGTGTGATGAGAGCGCATAATTTCATGTGCGATGGTTTACTGCTTGATGCATATACCTCCCACGATTGTAATATTATTTTATTATGCAAGGTTTACATAGGTATGTCAATTCACATTAACTTATTTATCATTAAATTATTTAATTATAATGTTGGAGTTTTATGTATACGTAATACCGGAACACTGAGATATTGACCAAAATGTGGACCAGGGGTGACCCCGAATGTATTTTAACAATATGCGTATCAAATTAAAGGTGTTGATGAGAGTTTTCACAAGGAACAGTTTTCAGGTTCATCTGCGAACCCGTTTCCAAGAAATTTACCATTAGGTGGACCAAGGCTGACCCAAGAATAAGCTCATATAATATAGCTATCATATCAAAAGTGTTGATGACTGTGTCCGCTTAGAGTGAATTTTAGATTCATCTGAATTCAAGAAAAAAATTATTGTACAAAAGCTTTTTCATAGAGCTGTTTGCCTTATCATCATATACACTATAGAGCAAAAGTGATCACAAGATTACCAGTAAGCTGTATTATAATGAATTTTAGCGTTGTTCTTGCTTTTTTCATTTAAAACTGGTACTTACTTTTTTGGCATGAGTGTTTTGCAATTATTAATAGACAAAAACAATAATAACAGCTTAAGAGAAAAAAGTTCCCCTTACTAACATTGAACAGCAACATGTACTCACTTTTGCTCTTACTCTATTTCCCCTAATGAATGGGTAGTTAACCGTTATTTTTCAATAAAAGATAACCTTATTTTGATTGATTTGTATTCGTTATTCATTTCTAATTTTCTTTAGTTGTGATTTTCATTGAATAACCTTCTTTTTGTGATTAAAATTAATATTTTGAAAAAAAATGCCAAAAAAGGTTGAGAATTAATTTTAGAAGGCAAATCTACAAGACAAATCGCTGCTGAGCTACGGATATCCCAAGCTATGGTGATGAAAATTAAAAAAAAATAAGAATTTGAAAGGGCCAAGTGCGAAAAATGGCCGCCCAAGTATCCTATCTGGCCAAGATGCAAGGCACTTGGGCAGAAGTTTAATGGCTGGAAAAACCAAAACGTCAAAAAAAAGTTAAAGTAAATAAGTTGGATCAAATAGCATCAATACAAATTATATATGTAGTTAACGCTAATAGTGTCCTCTTTAATGCAAATGTTGTTTTATCAGCACGAGTTTGCACGCGAGGCTACAATTTCACTTTTTTCAGACCAAAGTGTAGTCAAAAATGGCGAAATCTTCAAAGTTTGGATTGATAATCAAAAAGATTTTGTTGGGGTTTTCGATTGGGTTGTTGGAAGAATGAAAAATAGCTATAGAAACGCCAATAGAAGGTGGCAGAAACACGGTCGAAGGTTTATAAAACTAAAAAAAAGCCGATCGCGAGTGGTTAGAGTGCGAGGCAGAGGCAGATCTTCTGGAAATCGTTACTGCAAAGCTGCGAGGCCGACCAAAACTCCAATATGATATGGTTTGCGATAGGCAGAAAAGAAAAATAGCGTCTACAGTGTCATTAGAACAAGGACAAAACTCAAACTTATTGCTTCATGCTGCTTCAGTTTCTGCGAAACACTCAAAAGAAACAGATCTTCATTATGTTCTCAATGCAGTGAACAAATCTCCTTGTAGGCCAAGTAAGATAAAAAAATTAATTGATTCAAAGGTTGTGCATCCAATACCTTTGTCTCCTGAGGATGCTATGGTTTTTCTCTTGGAGAACAATTTTACAAAACAACATTCGGCAACTTAGCAAGTCTCGTAATTGCGATATTTATCCTCACTATAATAAGTTGTTGGAATATAAGTCACAATGCCGACCGAATGGAATACAAATAACAGAAAGTACAGCAGTTGTTCCATTTGTTGAACACACCGTCAAACGAATTTTGTTACTCCAAGAAGACGTTCTGCTCCAGTTTTGAGGAGATAATACACTAGCTTTAGTTTTAAGCTATGGTTTTGTTGGCTCAAGTGGGCATAGCCAATTTAAGCAAAAGTTTTAAGATAATACTCCAGAGTCATTTGACCAATCGTTGTTAGTGACGTCAATGATTCCCTTAAAATTAGTAACGCAGTCTGGAAAGATTATTTGGTGGAATTCTACTCCACAATCTATAAAATTTTGCAGACCACTTAAAATTCAATTTGTCAAAGAAACAAAAGAGCATATTTTAAATGAAAAGGGGCGCTTATGAAACAACTGTTCTAAATGCTTAAGTCGTTTAAGTGCATTAAAATGATTATTTATCAAATTTGGTTCCATGCCTGAGTTAATCACAGACTTAAAATGTAAGTTAACTATGTAACGACCAGACTCGTTGCGCTTAGTAGTTATTATGAAATGATTATTGCATGCTTCTTCTTCGGCAGCCAACTCCCTTTTTTGAAGAATCTCTTCTTGCTCCCAGAAAGCACGCAGAAGATTTTCTAAATTAATATTATTAACGGTAATTTGACGGTCGAAACTACTAGTGGGTCCGGATATAACCCAGCCAAAAAGGGTGTTCTGTAAGAATAGATTGTGCTCAATCATGGATTGACCAGGAAGTACGATCTGACCGAAGACATCTGCTCCGAGAATAATGTCAATTTTGTCGTCTTTGTCGAATTCAGGATCAGCAAATGTATCAATTGGCAAATCTCGGAAGTTTTCTATACCTATACTAGTTTTCGGCGTATAAGAAGACAAACGCTGAAGAACGAGCGCGTTGCAAGTTAAGATATGTTTATTTCTCACTGACCAAAGGTCTATTGAGACTGCACTGCGGCAAAAGTTTTGACTATTACCTACGCCGGTAATTTCACAATGAGTTTTACGCTTAGCTAGGTTGAGTAACTGAGCTGCACGCTCGGTTATAAGGGTTGCTTGTGATCCTTGATCAAGAAGCGCTCTAAGTTCTATTTCGGCGGTAGGTGATTTAACAATAAGTCGAATGGTGTATAGTAGAACGTTTGGAAATACTGCCGCACTATTTGTGGAAGCAGCAAAAGATGATGTTGGGTGGTCAGTGCAAGTATTTGTTGAGCTTACCCGACGGTTGCTGTCAGATGTAGTCTCATTTTAGGAATGTAAAATTGTATGATGAGCCTTTCTACAAACGTTACATTTATATGTTGATTTACAATCGCGCGAGTTATGACCACTGGCTAGGCAATTGAAACAAATATGTTTTGAAGTTAAGAAGTCAGCCTTATCTTTATATGGTAGTGCTATAAACTTGTAACACTTTGACAAATAATGTGGCTTTTCGCAAAATGAGCAGCTGCTTTGCTGGACAACATGATTGGCCTTAAGCCCTGGTCGTTTAGGTTTAAACGTAGTTGCGGCAGATTTTTTGCCCTTATCGCTAGAGCCTGTACAGCCATGAATAGATTCGAGTGTATGAAACCAGTTTTCCAGAAAGGTAAACAAATCGGTAAGGTTTGGCAACTCGGTGCATGATTTAAGTGAGCCTTGCCATTTTTTACGAGTTTCGTTATCCAATTTCTGGGATATCACGTGGATCAAGATAGGATCCCAATTTGAGGTATCTACCTCAATGTTCTTTAAGGAAGCTAGGCATTCTTCGGAAGTATCTAGAATAAGTTTGATACTTTTGACACTTCCATCTGAATCAGATATGGAAAAGATATTTTTAATTAGAGTTTCAACAATTAAGCGTTTGTTGTTGTACCGTTTTTCAAGGATTTTACAAGCGGAATCGTAATGGCTCTGATTAAATTAGCGGCTTCGCCGGACAAAGTACCCTTTAAGTAATGAAATTTTTGTATTTTAGAGAGTGCGGGCACATCATGTACAAGTGATTTGTACACTTCATATAATCTCCTGAGAACTTAGGTAATGAAATCTTAGGTAATTTTGCTTCCACTGTATCTGAGCGGCTATGAGATGCCACGAAGGTACTGGCAAGCATATCCGTGCTCAGTGGAATACCGTGCAGATCATCTAACACTTTGCCCTTGAAGAAAAAAAATACGTCCTCAAATTGATGAAGGCACCCTTCAGCTAAGTAAGGCACATCATCAGAGTTGAGTGAATTTTCGGGCACGAAGTCCAAGACAGCTTCATGGTTTTCGTAGAAGCGTTTTTGCTCACTTTCTAAGCCTTGCAGTAAAGCTTTTAGAAATCCACATGTTTTTTCTATGGCAGGTTTCGCATTATAGCGAGTATGCCTGTCAGACAGACGCTTCAAGTAGTCACGCTGTCGATCGATAAGCTGGTCACTCATGTTTTACAAAATTGAACAAATGCGCATATACGCAGAAAATTCACTTTATTTAAAAATATTAAATGGGACCGCCGTAGTCCCGGGTTTCGGCACCAAAAAATGTTGAATAATACAACGTCGTATGCAGAACTTACCAACTTCGATTAAATTTTAATATGTACGGTATTCTTACCAACCAACTTCGAATAAAAAGATTAGCAATGTAGGATGAATAGTTGTTAATTGGTTCGCCGTCACAATCGAAATGGAAGAGACAAACTTTTCTAGTTTGTCACTATGCATAAACCAGTAACTACCGCTATGAAGGTGTACAAAAAAAGAGTGTGATGAGAGCGCATAATTTCATGTGCGATGGTTTACTGCTTGATGCATATACCTCCCACGATTGTAATATTATTTTATTATGCAAGGTTTACATAGGTATGTCAATTCACATTAACTTATTTATCATTAAATTATTTAATTATAATGTTGGAGTTTTATGTATACGTAATACCGGAACACTGAGATATTGACCAAAATGTGGACCAGGGGTGACCCCGAATGTATTTTAACAATATGCGTATCAAATTAAAGGTGTTGATGAGAGTTTTCACAAGGAACAGTTTTCAGGTTCATCTGCGAACCCGTTTCCAAGAAATTTACCATTAGGTGGACCAAGGCTGACCCAAGAATAAGCTCATATAATATAGCTATCATATCAAAAGTGTTGATGACTGTGTCCGCTTAGAGTGAATTTTAGATTCATCTGAATTCAAGAAAAAAATTATTGTACAAAAGCTTTTTCATAGAGCTGTTTGCCTTATCTACATATACACTATAGAGCAAAAGTGATCACAAGATTACCAGTAAGCTGTATTATAATGAATTTTAGCGTTGTTCTTGCTTTTTTCATTTAAAACTGGTACTTACTTTTTTGGCATGAGTGTTTTGCAATTATTAATAGACAAAAACAATAATAACAGCTTAAGAGAAAAAAGTTCCCCTTACTAACATTGAACAGCAACATGTACTCACTTTTGCTCTTACTCTATTTCCCCTAATGAATGGGTAGTTAACCGTTATTTTTCAATAAAAGATAACCTTATTTTGATTGATTTGTATTCGTTATTCATTTCTAATTTTCTTTAGTTGTGATTTTCATTGAATAACCTTCTTTTTGTGATTAAAATTAATATTTTGAAAAAAAATGCCAAAAAAGGTTGAGAATTAATTTTAGAAGGCAAATCTACAAGACAAATCGCTGCTGAGCTACGGATATCCCAAGCTATGGTGATGAAAATTAAAAAAAAATAAGAATTTGAAAGGGCCAAGTGCGAAAAATGGCCGCCCAAGTATCCTATCTGGCCAAGATGCAAGGCACTTGGGCAGAAGTTTAATGGCTGGAAAAACCAAAACGTCAAAAAAAAGTTAAAGTAAATAAGTTGGATCAAATAGCATCAATACAAATTATATATGTAGTTAACGCTAATAGTGTCCTCTTTAATGCAAATGTTGTTTTATCAGCACGAGTTTGCACGCGAGGCTACAATTTCACTTTTTTCAGACCAAAGTGTAGTCAAAAATGGCGAAATCTTCAAAGTTTGGATTGATAATCAAAAAGATTTTGTTGGGGTTTTCGATTGGGTTGTTGGAAGAATGAAAAATAGCTATAGAAACGCCAATAGAAGGTGGCAGAAACACGGTCGAAGGTTTATAAAACTAAAAAAAAGCCGATCGCGAGTGGTTAGAGTGCGAGGCAGAGGCAGATCTTCTGGAAATCGTTACTGCAAAGCTGCGAGGCCGACCAAAACTCCAATATGATATGGTTTGCGATAGGCAGAAAAGAAAAATAGCGTCTACAGTGTCATTAGAACAAGGACAAAACTCAAACTTATTGCTTCATGCTGCTTCAGTTTCTGCGAAACACTCAAAAGAAACAGATCTTCATTATGTTCTCAATGCAGTGAACAAATCTCCTTGTAGGCCAAGTAAGATAAAAAAATTAATTGATTCAAAGGTTGTGCATCCAATACCTTTGTCTCCTGAGGATGCTATGGTTTTTCTCTTGGAGAACAATTTTACAAAACAACATTCGGCAACTTAGCAAGTCTCGTAATTGCGATATTTATCCTCACTATAATAAGTTGTTGGAATATAAGTCACAATGCCGACCGAATGGAATACAAATAACAGAAAGTACAGCAGTTGTTCCATTTGTTGAACACACCGTCAAACGAATTTTGTTACTCCAAGAAGACGTTCTGCTCCAGTTTTGAGGAGATAATACACTAGCTTTAGTTTTAAGCTATGGTTTTGTTGGCTCAAGTGGGCATAGCCAATTTAAGCAAAAGTTTTAAGATAATACTCCAGAGTCATTTGACCAATCGTTGTTAGTGACGTCAATGATTCCCTTAAAATTAGTAACGCAGTCTGGAAAGATCATTTGGTGGAATTCTACTCCACAATCTATAAAATTTTGCAGACCACTTAAAATTCAATTTGTCAAAGAAACAAAAGAGCATATTTTAAATGAAAAGGGGCGCTTATGAAACAACTGTTCTAAATGCTTAAGTCGTTTAAGTGCATTAAAATGATTATTTATCAAATTTGGTTCCATGCCTGAGTTAATCACAGACTTAAAAGGTAAGTTAACTATGTAACGACCAGACTCGTTGCGCTTAGTAGTTATTATGAAATGATTATTGCATGCTTCTTCTTCGGCAGCCAACTCCCTTTTTTGAAGAATCTCTTCTTGCTCCCAGAAAGCACGCAGAAGATTTTCTAAATTAATATTATTAACGGTAATTTGACGGTCGAAACTACTAGTGGGTCCGGATATAACCCAGCCAAAAAGGGTGTTCTGTAAGAATAGATTGTGCTCAATCATGGATTGACCAGGAAGTACGATCTGACCGAAGACATCTGCTCCGAGAATAATGTCAATTTTGTCGTCTTTGTCGAATTCAGGATCAGCAAATGTATCAATTGGCAAATCTCGGAAGTTTTCTATACCTATACTAGTTTTCGGCGTATAAGAAGACAAACGCTGAAGAACGAGCGCGTTGCAAGTTAAGATATGTTTATTTCTCACTGACCAAAGGTCTATTGAGACTGCACTGCGGCAAAAGTTTTGACTATTACCTACGCCGGTAATTTCACAATGAGTTTTACGCGTAGCTAGGTTGAGTAACTGAGCTGCACGCTCGGTTATAAGGGTTGCTTGTGATCCTTGATCAAGAAGCGCTCTAAGTTCTATTTCGGCGGTAGGTGATTTAACAATAAGTCGAATGGTGTATAGTAGAACGTTTGGAAATACTGCCGCACTATTTGTGGAAGCAGCAAAAGATGATGTTGGGTGGTCAGTGCAAGTATTTGTTGAGCTTACCCGACGGTTGCTGTCAGATGTAGTCTCATTTTAGGAATGTAAAATTGTATGATGAGCCTTTCTACAAACGTTACATTTATATGTTGATTTACAATCGCGCGAGTTATGACCACTGGCTAGGCAATTGAAACAAATATGTTTTGAAGTTAAGAAGTCAGCCTTATCTTTATATGGTAGTGCTATAAACTTGTAACACTTTGACAAATAATGTGGCTTTTCGCAAAATGAGCAGCTGCTTTGCTGGACAACATGATTGGCCTTAAGCCCTGGTCGTTTAGGTTTAAACGTAGTTGCGGCAGATTTTTTGCCCTTATCGCTAGAGCCTGTACAGCCATGAATAGATTCGAGTGTATGAAACCAGTTTTCCAGAAAGGTAAACAAATCGGTAAGGTTTGGCAACTCGGTGCATGATTTAAGTGAGCCTTGCCATTTTTTACGAGTTTCGTTATCCAATTTCTGGGATATCACGTGGATCAAGATAGGATCCCAATTTGAGGTATCTACCTCAATGTTCTTTAAGGAAGCTAGGCATTCTTCGGAAGTATCTAGAATAAGTTTGATACTTTTGACACTTCCATCTGAATCAGATATGGAAAAGATATTTTTAATTAGAGTTTCAACAATTAAGCGTTTGTTGTTGTACCGTTTTTCAAGGATTTTACAAGCGGAATCGTAATGGCTCTGATTAAATTAGCGGCTTCGCCGGACAAAGTACCCTTTAAGTAATGAAATTTTTGTATTTTAGAGAGTGCGGGCACATCATGTACAAGTGATTTGTACACTTCATATAATCTCCTGAGAACTTAGGTAATGAAATCTTAGGTAATTTTGCTTCCACTGTATCTGAGCGGCTATGAGATGCCACGAAGGTACTGGCAAGCATATCCGTGCTCAGTGGAATACCGTGCAGATCATCTAACACTTTGCCCTTGAAGAAAAAAAATACGTCCTCAAATTGATGAAGGCACCCTTCAGCTAAGTAAGGCACATCATCAGAGTTGAGTGAATTTTCGGGCACGAAGTCCAAGACAGCTTCATGGTTTTCGTAGAAGCGTTTTTGCTCACTTTCTAAGCCTTGCAGTAAAGCTTTTAGAAATCCACATGTTTTTTCTATGGCAGGTTTCGCATTATAGCGAGTATGCCTGTCAGACAGACGCTTCAAGTAGTCACGCTGTCGATCGATAAGCTGGTCACTCATGTTTTACAAAATTGAACAAATGCGCATATACGCAGAAAATTCACTTTATTTAAAAATATTAAATGGGACCGCCGTAGTCCCGGGTTTCGGCACCAAAAAATGTTGAATAATACAACGTCGTATGCAGAACTTACCAACTTCGATTAAATTTTAATATGTACGGTATTCTTACCAACCAACTTCGAATAAAAAGATTAGCAATGTAGGATGAATAGTTGTTAATTGGTTCGCCGTCACAATCGAAATGGAAGAGACAAACTTTTCTAGTTTGTCACTATGCATAAACCAGTAACTACCGCTATGAAGGTGTACAAAAAAAGAGTGTGATGAGAGCGCATAATTTCATGTGCGATGGTTTACTGCTTGATGCATATACCTCCCACGATTGTAATATTATTTTATTATGCAAGGTTTACATAGGTATGTCAATTCACATTAACTTATTTATCATTAAATTATTTAATTATAATGTTGGAGTTTTATGTATACGTAATACCGGAACACTGAGATATTGACCAAAATGTGGACCAGGGGTGACCCCGAATGTATTTTAACAATATGCGTATCAAATTAAAGGTGTTGATGAGAGTTTTCACAAGGAACAGTTTTCAGGTTCATCTGCGAACCCGTTTCCAAGAAATTTACCATTAGGTGGACCAAGGCTGACCCAAGAATAAGCTCATATAATATAGCTATCATATCAAAAGTGTTGATGACTGTGTCCGCTTAGAGTGAATTTTAGATTCATCTGAATTCAAGAAAAAAATTATTGTACAAAAGCTTTTTCATAGAGCTGTTTGCCTTATCTACATATACACTATAGAGCAAAAGTGATCACAAGATTACCAGTAAGCTGTATTATAATGAATTTTAGCGTTGTTCTTGCTTTTTTCATTTAAAACTGGTACTTACTTTTTTGGCATGAGTGTTTTGCAATTATTAATAGACAAAAACAATAATAACAGCTTAAGAGAAAAAAGTTCCCCTTACTAACATTGAACAGCAACATGTACTCACTTTTGCTCTTACTCTATTTCCCCTAATGAATGGGTAGTTAACCGTTATTTTTCAATAAAAGATAACCTTATTTTGATTGATTTGTATTCGTTATTCATTTCTAATTTTCTTTAGTTGTGATTTTCATTGAATAACCTTCTTTTTGTGATTAAAATTAATATTTTGAAAAAAAATGCCAAAAAAGGTTGAGAATTAATTTTAGAAGGCAAATCTACAAGACAAATCGCTGCTGAGCTACGGATATCCCAAGCTATGGTGATGAAAATTAAAAAAAAATAAGAATTTGAAAGGGCCAAGTGCGAAAAATGGCCGCCCAAGTATCCTATCTGGCCAAGATGCAAGGCACTTGGGCAGAAGTTTAATGGCTGGAAAAACCAAAACGTCAAAAAAAAGTTAAAGTAAATAAGTTGGATCAAATAGCATCAATACAAATTATATATGTAGTTAACGCTAATAGTGTCCTCTTTAATGCAAATGTTGTTTTATCAGCACGAGTTTGCACGCGAGGCTACAATTTCACTTTTTTCAGACCAAAGTGTAGTCAAAAATGGCGAAATCTTCAAAGTTTGGATTGATAATCAAAAAGATTTTGTTGGGGTTTTCGATTGGGTTGTTGGAAGAATGAAAAATAGCTATAGAAACGCCAATAGAAGGTGGCAGAAACACGGTCGAAGGTTTATAAAACTAAAAAAAAGCCGATCGCGAGTGGTTAGAGTGCGAGGCAGAGGCAGATCTTCTGGAAATCGTTACTGCAAAGCTGCGAGGCCGACCAAAACTCCAATATGATATGGTTTGCGATAGGCAGAAAAGAAAAATAGCGTCTACAGTGTCATTAGAACAAGGACAAAACTCAAACTTATTGCTTCATGCTGCTTCAGTTTCTGCGAAACACTCAAAAGAAACAGATCTTCATTATGTTCTCAATGCAGTGAACAAATCTCCTTGTAGGCCAAGTAAGATAAAAAAATTAATTGATTCAAAGGTTGTGCATCCAATACCTTTGTCTCCTGAGGATGCTATGGTTTTTCTCTTGGAGAACAATTTTACAAAACAACATTCGGCAACTTAGCAAGTCTCGTAATTGCGATATTTATCCTCACTATAATAAGTTGTTGGAATATAAGTCACAATGCCGACCGAATGGAATACAAATAACAGAAAGTACAGCAGTTGTTCCATTTGTTGAACACACCGTCAAACGAATTTTGTTACTCCAAGAAGACGTTCTGCTCCAGTTTTGAGGAGATAATACACTAGCTTTAGTTTTAAGCTATGGTTTTGTTGGCTCAAGTGGGCATAGCCAATTTAAGCAAAAGTTTTAAGATAATACTCCAGAGTCATTTGACCAATCGTTGTTAGTGACGTCAATGATTCCCTTAAAATTAGTAACGCAGTCTGGAAAGATTATTTGGTGGAATTCTACTCCACAATCTATAAAATTTTGCAGACCACTTAAAATTCAATTTGTCAAAGAAACAAAAGAGCATATTTTAAATGAAAAAAAGAGATTAGATCTCGAAATATCTAACCTCAAATCTTTAAAATACAATACATCAAGTGATACAAGATTTGATATAAACTATAGTCTTAGCATGACTGTTATCGATGGAAAAGTTTTAAACGTTTTAACTGATACGAAATCTACCCAAGTGTGCAATATGCGGTGCTGAACCAAAAATTTTTAAATCAGTTAAGGACTTGAAATCTCGTTGCTTTGAATTTATCCTTCAACTTTCTTACAAACTTGATCTAAAAATACGGCAAGTAAGAAGCACAGAACATAAAGAGCAAAGAGAAAAAAAGAAGGGGGAAATTCAAAAACATTTCTGGGACGAAATGGGTCTACATGTCGACAAACCCAAGACAAACGGATGTTGTAATTCCAACGACGGTAACACAGCGAGAAGGGCATTCTCAAACGCAGAATTGTTTGCTTCAATTACAAAAATAGATTTACGATTTTTAAAACGCTTACACATAATACTCGTAGCAATATCGTGTGAATACGAAGTAAATACCCAGCTATTTCAGAACTACTGTGAGGAAACAGGAAGATTGTATTTTCAGCTTTACGATTGGAATCCGATGACACCAACACTTCATAAACTGTTAGTGCACTCTTCGCAAATATTGGAGTTTGCGATACTGCCACTTGGTGTTTTAGGCGAAAACGCGTCGGCAGCGCGCAACAAAATTTATAAAAGTGATCGTATCGGACATGCCAGGAAAGATTCAAGGGTGCACAATATGGAGGATATTTTCGGCAGAGCTATGGACTCTTCTGATCCACTATTATCCTCTTTACGGAAAAACAATAAAACCAAACTGAAATTGTCTCTGCCACCTACCTCCCTTTTAAAAATGCCTGAAATCTCTAATGAATATGAATTACCTTCCACCTCAAAAGCGGCACTAATCGAGACTCACTACGAATCTGAGGAGGACCTTAATTATTCATTCGAACTTGAAACTGATCATTCTTTTGATAATTGTAACGGTAAGATTTTAAAAACCCATTTGAAATAAACAAACTTTAAAGTAATTTCATTTCAGATGGAGATGTTCCTGATGGAGAGTCGCACTTTTAGGTTTTGATTTTGTGTTTTTTCGAGTTCAATAAATGCTGTTTATATCGAAATATATAAAAAACTATCCTCTTTGAAATTCAATTTAAATTTATAGTTTCCACTTTGTATGGCAGCAGTAGTGAAAAATGGGCGTAGCCCCAGTAATTTTTTCAAAGAAATTTTCAATGTACAGACACGACTTTTCTAGAGATTTATTATAGTATAGATAATGATAAAACAAAGTACAGATCCCTTTCTAAGCTTCAAGCAGTATATTTGTGAAAGTCTCAGCAAAATCCATTTCTTAGTTTCCGAGATCCTTAAGTTCAAACAGACAAACAGATAAACAGACAGACAATAATTTTATAAATGGATCGGATGAACTTTATAGCATTACCCAGGTCATCCCCAGTAATTTTTTCAAAGAAATTTTCAATGTACAGACACGACTTTTCTAGAGATTTATTATAGTATAGATACATATGTAGATATTCTGATACCCACATAATTATTTAAATTTATTTAAGAAAAAAAATTTCATAGGTTCCTCCCTAAAAACTAGTATATCGTTTTTGTTTGTGGTCCGATTTTGATAAAACAATGTGAAGATCCCTTTCTAAGCTTCAAGCATTATATTTGTGAAAGTCTCTTCAAAATCAATTTCTTAGTTAGTGGCACGATTTTGATAAAACAAAGTGCAGATCCCTTTCTAAGCTTCAAGCAGTATATTTGTGAAAGTCTCATCAAAATCCATTTCTTAGTTTCCGAGATCCTTAAGGTCAAACAGACAAACAGACAGACAATAATTTTAAAAATGGATCAGATGAACTCTATAGCATTCCCCAGGTCATCCCCAGTCATTTTTTCAAAGAAATTTTCAATGTACAGACACGACTTTTCTAGATATTTATTATAGTATAGATGTACTGATACCCACATATTTATTTAAATTTATTTAACAAAAAAAATTTCATAGGTTCCTCCCTAAAAATTAGTATATCTTTTTTGTTTGTGGTCCGATTTTGATAAAACAATGTGAAGATCCCTTTCTAAGCTTCAAGCATTATATTTGTGAAAGTATCATCAAAATCAATTTCTTAGTTAGTGGTACGATTTTGATAAAACAAAGTGCAGATACCTTTCTAAGCTTCAAGCAGTATATTTGTGAAAGTCTCATCAAAATCCATTTCTTAGTTTCCGAGATCCTTAAGTTCAAACAGACAAACAGGCAGACAATAATTTTAAAAATGGATCAGATGAACTCTTTACATTCCCCAGGTCATCCCCAGTCATTTTTTCAAAGAAATTTTCAATGTACAGACACGTCTTTTCTAGATATTTATTATAGTATAGATGTACTGATACCCACATATTTATTTAAATTTATTTAAAAAAAAAAATTTCATAGGTTCCTCCCTAAAAATTAGTATATCTTTTTTGCTTGTGGTCCGATTATGATCCCAAGTCATTTTTTCAATGTACAGACACGACTTTTCTAGATATTTATTATAGTATAGATGTGCTGATACCCACATATTTATTTAAATTTATTTAAAAAAAAAAAATTGCATAGGTTCCTCCCTAAAAATTAGTAGGTATATCTTTTTTGTTTGTGGTCCGATTATGATAAAACAAAGTGCATATCCCTTTCTACGCTTCAAGCAGTATATTTGTGAAAGTCTCATCAAAATCCATTTCTTAGTTTCCGAGATCCTTAAGTCTTTTCAAAGAAATTTTCAATGTACAGACACGACTTTTCTAGAGATTTATTATAGTATAGATAGATAGATATGCTGATACCCACATATTTTTTTAAATTTATTTAAGAAAAAAAAGTTCATAGGTTCCTCCCTAAAAACTAGTATATCTTTGTTGTTTGTTTCTTAGTTTCCGAGATCCTTAAGTTCAAACAGACAGACAATAATTTAAAAAATGGATCAGATGAACTCTATAGCATTCCCCAGGTCATCCCCAGTCATTTCTTCTAAAAAATTTCTTAGTTTCCGAGATCCTTAAGTTCAAACAGACAAACAGACAGACAGTAATTTAAAAAATGGATCAGATGAACTCTATAGCATTCCCCAGGTCATCCCCAGTCATCTTTGCAAAGAAATTTTCAATGTACAGACACGACTTTTTAGAGATTTATTATAGTATAGATATGCTGATACCCACATATTTTTATACCTTTCATGAACATGAAATGGTATTATAACTTTGGTCCGATGTTTGTAAGTATGAGAAGAAGAAGAGATAGACCCACCATTATGTATACCGAAATGGTCAGGGCGACGAGCTGAATTGATTTAGCCATGTCCGTCTGTCTGTTTGAACGCAAACTAGTCCCTCAATTTTGGAGATATCTCGATGAAATTTGGTATGGAGCCGCCATTTTCTATTATATTAATCATTTGTCGGAACCAGTAAGATCGGACCAATACAACTCATAGCTCCCCTACAATCGATTGTTCCGATAGATGGGTTTTGGCCTATAACTCTTGCAGTCAAAAAGCTAGGAGAGCGAAATTTTGCAGGTTTAGTACATACTATATTTGTAACCTGTGTAGTGAAAATCACCCAGATCGGACAAACAAAACATATAGCTCCCATATAATCGATAGTTTCGATAAATGGGTTTTGGGCTATACATTTTGCAGTTAAGAAGCTAGGAACGTAAAATTTTGCAAGGTTGGTACTTATTATAAATGTGATGTATGTAATGAAAATCATACAGATCAGAGTAACATAACATATAGCTTCCATATAACCGATTGCTCCGATAAATGTGGTTTGGCCATATAGGACACTTAAAAAAGATATGCGTATTCATGAAAGGTATAAAGCCTTCGGCACAGCCGAAGACAGCCCTTTCCTTACTTGTTTTTAATTTATTTAAGAAAAAAAAATTTCATAGGTTCCTCCCTAAAAATTAGTATATCTTTTTTGTGGTCCGATTTTGATAAAACAAAGTGCAGATCCCTTTCTAAGCTTCAAGCAGTATATTTGTGAAAGTCTCATCAAAATCCATTTCTTAGTTTCCGAGATCCTTAAGTTCAAACAGACAAACAGACAGACAATAATTTTAAAAATGGTTCAGATGAACTCTATAGCATTCCCCAGGTCATCCCCAGTCATTTTTTCAAAGAAATTTTCTATGTACAGACACGACTTTTCTAGAGATTTATTATAGTATAGATACATAGATATGCTGATACCCACATAATTATTTAAATTTATTTAAGAAAAAAAATTTCATAGGTTCCTCCCTTAAAATTAGTATATCGTTTTTGTTTGTGGTCCGATTTTGATAAAACAATGTGAAGATCCCTTTCTAAGCTTCAAGCATTATATTTGTGAAAGTCTCTTCAAAATCAATTTCTTAGTTAGTGGCACGATTTTGATAAAACAAAGTGCAGATCCCTTTCTAAGCTTCAAGCAGTATATTTGTGAAAGTCTCATCAAAATCCATTTCATAGTTTCCGAGATCCTTAAGTTCAAACAGACAAACAGATAAACAGACAGACAATAATTTTATAAATGGATCGGATGAACTTTATAGCATTACCCAGGTCATCCCCAGTAATTTTTTCAAAGAAATTTTCAATGTACAGACACGACTTTTCTAGAGATTTATTATAGTATAGATACATATGTAGATATTCTGATACCCACATAATTATTTAAATTTATTTAAGAAAAAAAATGTCATAGGTTCCTCCCTAAAAACTAGTATATCGTTTTTGTTTGTGGTCCGATTTTGATAAAACAATGTGAAGATCCCTTTCTAAGCTTCAAGCATTATATTTGTGAAAGTCTCTTCAAAATCAATTTCTTAGTTAGTGGCACGATTTTGATAAAACAAAGTGCAGATCCCTTTCTAAGCTTCAAGCAGTATATTTGTGAAAGTCTCATCAAAATCCATTTCTTAGTTTCCGAGATCCTTAAGGTCAAACAGACAAACAGACAGACAATAATTTTAAAAATGGATCAGATGAACTCCTTACATTCCCCAGGTCATCCCCAGTCATTTTTCCAAAGAAATTTTCAATGTACAGACACGACTTTTCTAGATATTTATTATAGTATAGATGTACTGATACCCACATATTTATTTAAATTTATTTAACAAAAAAAATTTCATAGGTTCCTCCCTAAAAATTAGTATATCTTTTTTGTTTGTGGTCCGATTTTGATAAAACAATGTGAAGATCCCTTTCTAAGCTTCAAGCATTATATTTGTGAAAGTCTCATCAAAATCAATTTCTTAGTTAGTGGTACGATTTTGATAAAACAAAGTGCAGATACCTTTCTAAGCTTCAAGCAGTATATTTGTGAAAGTCTCATCAAAATCCATTTCTTAGTTTCCGAGATCCTTAAGTTCAAACAGACAAACAGGCAGACAATAATTTTAAAAATGGATCAGATGAACTCTTTACATTCCCCAGGTCATCCCCAGTCATTTTTTCAAAGAAATTTTCAATGTACAGACACGTCTTTTCTAGATATTTATTATAGTATAGATGTACTGATACCCACATATTTATTTAAATTTATTTAAAAAAAAAAATTTCATAGGTTCCTCCCTAAAAATTAGTATATCTTTTTTGCTTGTGGTCCGATTATGATCCCAAGTCATTTTTTCAATGTACAGACACGACTTTTCTAGATATTTATTATAGTATAGATGTGCTGATACCCACATATTTATTTAAATTTATTTAAAAAAAAAAAATTGCATAGGTTCCTCCCTAAAAATTAGTAGGTATATCTTTTTTGTTTGTGGTCCGATTATGATAAAACAAAGTGCATATCCCTTTCTACGCTTCAAGCAGTATATTTGTGAAAGTCTCATCAAAATCCATTTCTTAGTTTCCGAGATCCTTAAGTCTTTTCAAAGAAATTTTCAATGTACAGACACGACTTTTCTAGAGATTTATTATAGTATAGATAGATAGATATGCTGATACCCACATATTTTTTTAAATTCATTTAAGAAAAAAAAGTTCATAGGTTCCTCCCTAAAAACTAGTATATCTTTGTTGTTTGTTTCTTAGTTTCCGAGATCCTTAAGTTCAAACAGACAGACAATAATTTAAAAAATGGATCAGATGAACTCTATAGCATTCCCCAGGTCATCCCCAATCATTTCTTCTAAGAAATTTCTTAGTTTCCGAGATCCTTAAGTTCAAACAGACAAACAGACAGACAGTAATTTAAAAAATGGATCAGATGAACTCTATAGCATTCCCCAGGTCATCCCCAGTCATCTTTGCAAAGAAATTTTCAATGTACAGACACGACTTTCTAGAGATTTATTATAGTATAGATATGCTGATACCCACATATTTTTATACCTTTCATGAACATGAAATGGTATTATAACTTTGGTCCGATGTTTGTAAGTATGAGAAGAAGAAGAGATAGACCCACCATTATGTATACCGAAATGGTCAGGGCGACGAGCTGAATTGATTTAGCCATGTCCGTCTGTCTGTTTGAACGCAAACTAGTCCCTCAATTTTGGAGATATCTCGATGAAATTTGGTATGGAGCCGCCATTTTCTATTATATTAATCATTTGTCGGAACCAGTAAGATCGGACCAATACAACGCATAGCTCCCCTACAATCGATTGTTCCGATAGATGGGTTTTGGCCTATAACTCTTGCAGTCAAAAAGCTAGGAGAGCGAAATTTTGCAGGTTTAGTACATACTATATTTGTAACCTGTGTAGTGAAAATCACCCAGATCGGACAAACAAAACATATAGCTCCCATATAATCGATAGTTTCGATAAATGGGTTTTGGGCTATACATTTTGCAGTTAAGAAGCTAGGAACGTAAAATTTTGCAAGGTGGTACTTATTATAAATGTGATGTATGTAATGAAAATCATACAGATCAGAGTAACATAACATATAGCTTCCATATAACCGATTGCTCCGATAAATGTGGTTTGGCCATATAGGACACTTAAAAAAGATATGCGTATTCATGAAAGGTATAAAGCCTTCGGCACAGCCGAAGACAGCCCTTTCCTTACTTGTTTTTAATTTATTTAAGAAAAAAAAATTTCATAGGTTCCTCCCTAAAAATTAGTATATCTTTTTTGTGGTCCGATTTTGATAAAACAAAGTGCAGATCCCTTTCTAAGCTTCAAGCAGTATATTTGTGAAAGTCTCATCAAAATCCAATTCTTAGTTTCCGAGATCCTCAAGTTCAAACAGACAAACAGACAGACAATAATTTTAAAAATGGTTCAGATGAACTCTATAGCATTCCCCAGGTCATCCCCAGTCATTTTTTCAAAGAAATTTTCAATGTACAGACACGACTTTTCTAGAGATTTATTATAGTATAGATACATAGATATGCTGATACCCACATAATTATTTAAATTTATTTAAGAAAAAAAATTTCATAGGTTCCTCCCTTAAAATTAGTATATCGTTTTTGTTTGTGGTCCGATTTTGATAAAACAATGTGAAGATCCCTTTCTAAGCTTCAAGCATTATATTTGTGAAAGTCTCTTCAAAATCAATTTCTTAGTTAGTGGCACGATTTTGATAAAACAAAGTGCAGATCCCTTTCTAAGCTTCAAGCAGTATATTTGTGAAAGTCTCATCAAAATCCATTTCATAGTTTCCGAGATCCTTAAGTTCAAACAGACAAACAGATAAACAGACAGACAATAATTTTATAAATGGATCGGATGAACTTTATAGCATTACCCAGGTCATCCCCAGTAATTTTTTCAAAGAAATTTTCAATGTACAGACACGACTTTTCTAGAGATTTATTATAGTATAGATACATATGTAGATATTCTGATACCCACATAATTATTTAAATTTATTTAAGAAAAAAAATTTCATAGGTTCCTCCCTAAAAACTAGTATATCGTTTTTGTTTGTGGTCCGATTTTGATAAAACAATGTGAAGATCCCTTTCTAAGCTTCAAGCATTATATTTGTGAAAGTCTCTTCAAAATCAATTTCTTAGTTAGTGGCACGATTTTGATAAAACAAAGTGCAGATCCCTTTCTAAGCTTCAAGCAGTATATTTGTGAAAGTCTCATCAAAATCCATTTCTTAGTTTCCGAGATCCTTAAGGTCAAACAGACAAACAGACAGACAATAATTTTAAAAATGGATCAGATGAACTCCTTACATTCCCCAGGTCATCCCCAGTCATTTTTTCAAAGAAATTTTCAATGTACAGACACGACTTTTCTAGATATTTATTATAGTATAGATGTACTGATACCCACATATTTATTTAAATTTATTTAACAAAAAAAATTTCATAGGTTCCTCCCTAAAAATTAGTATATCTTTTTTGTTTGTTTTCCGATTTTGATAAAACAATGTGAAGATCCCTTTCTAAGCTTCAAGCATTATATTTGTGAAAGTCTCATCAAAATCAATTTCTTAGTTAGTGGTACGATTTTGATAAAACAAAGTGCAGATACCTTTCTAAGCTTCAAGCAGTATATTTGTGAAAGTCTCATCAAAATCCATTTCTTAGTTTCCGAGATCCTTAAGTTCAAACAGACAAACAGGCAGACAATAATTTTAAAAATGGATCAGATGAACTCTTTACATTCCCCAGGTCATCCCCAGTCATTTTTTCAAAGAAATTTTCAATGTACAGACACGTCTTTTCTAGATATTTATTATAGTATAGATGTACTGATACCCACATATTTATTTAAATTTATTTAAAAAAAAAAAATTCATAGGTTCCTCCCTAAAAATTAGTATATCTTTTTTGCTTGTGGTCCGATTATGATCCCAAGTCATTTTTTCAATGTACAGACACGACTTTTCTAGATATTTATTATAGTATAGATGTGCTGATACCCACATATTTATTTAAATTTATTTAAAAAAAAAAAATTGCATAGGTTCCTCCCTAAAAATTAGTAGGTATATCTTTTTTGTTTGTGGTCCGATTATGATAAAACAAGGTGCATATCCCTTTCTACGCTTCAAGCAGTATATTTGTGAAAGTCTCATCAAAATCCATTTCTTAGTTTCCGAGATCCTTAAGTCTTTTCAAAGAAATTTTCAATGTACAGACACGACTTTTCTAGAGATTTATTATAGTATAGATAGATAGATATGCTGATACCCACATATTTTTTTAAATTCATTTAAGAAAAAAAGTGCATAGGTTCCTCCCTAAAAACTAGTATATCTTTGTTGTTTGTTTCTTAGTTTCCGAGATCCTTAAGTTCAAACAGACAGACAATAATTTAAAAAATGGATCAGATGAACTCTATAGCATTCCCCAGGTCATCCCCAGTCATTTTTTCTAAGAAATTTCTTAGTTTCCGAGATCCTTAAGTTCAAACAGACAACCAGACAGACAGTAATTTAAAAAATGGATCAGATGAACTCTATAGCATTCCCCAGGCCATCCCCAGTCATCTTTGCAAAGAAATTTTCAATGTACAGACACGACTTTCTAGAGATTTATTATAGTATAGATATGCTGATACCCACATATTTTTATACCTTTCATGAACATGAAATGGTATTATAACTTTGGTCCGATGTTTGTAAGTATGAGAAGAAGAAGAGATAGACCCACCATTATGTATACCGAAATGGTCATGGCGACGAGCTGAATTGATTTAGCCATGTCCGTCTGTCTGTTTGAACGCAAACTAGTCCCTCAATTTTGGAGATATCTCGATGAAATTTGGTATGGAGCCGCCATTTTCTATTATATTAATCATTTGTCGGAACCAGTAAGATCGGACCAATACAACGCATAGCTCCCCTACAATCGATTGTTCCGATAGATGGGTTTTGGCCTATAACTCTTGCAGTCAAAAAGCTAGGAGAGCGAAATTTTGCAGGTTTAGTACATACTATATTTGTAACCTGTGTAGTGAAAATCACCCAGATCGGACAAACAAAACATATAGCTCCCATATAATCGATAGTTTCGATAAATGGGTTTTGGGCTATACATTTTGCAGTTAAGAAGCTAGGAACGTAAAATTTTGCAAGGTTGGTACTTATTATAAATGTGATGTATGTATGTAATGAAAATCATACAGATCAGAGTAACATAACATATAGCTTCCATATAACCGATTGCTCCGATAAATGTGGTTTGGCCATATAGGACACTTAAAAAAGATATGCGTATTCATGAAAGGTATAAAGCCTTCGGCACAGCCGAAGACAGCCCTTTCCTTACTTGTTTTTAATTTATTTAAGAAAAAAAAATTTCATAGGTTCCTCCCTAAAAATTAGTATATCTTTTTTGTGGTCCGATTTTGATAAAACAAAGTGCAGATCCCTTTCTAAGCTTCAAGCAGTATATTTGTGAAAGTCTCATCAAAATCCATTTCTTAGTTTCCGAGATCCTTAAGTTCAAACAGACAAACAGACAGACAATAATTTTAAAAATGGTTCAGATGAACTCTATAGCATTCCCCAGGTCATCCCCAGTCATTTTTTCAAAGAAATTTTCAATGTACAGACACGACTTTTCTAGAGATTTATTATAGTATAGATACATAGATATGCTGATACCCACATAATTATTTAAATTTATTTAAGAAAAAAAATTTCATAGGTTCCTCCCTTAAAATTAGTATATCGTTTTTGTTTGTGGTCCGATTTTGATAAAACAAAGTGCAGATCCCTTTCTAAGCTTCAAGCAGTATATTTGTGAAAGTCTCATCAAAATCCAATTCTTAGTTTCCGAGATCCTTAAGTTCAAACAGACAAACAGACAAACAATAATTTTAAAAATGGATCAGATGAACTCCTTACATTCCCCAGGTCATCCCCAGTAATTTTTTCAAAGAAATTTTCAATGTACAGACACGACTTTTCTAGATATTTATTATAGTATAGATGTGCTGATACCCACATATTTATTTAAATTTATTTAAGAAAAATTTTCATAGGTTCCTCCTTAAAATTAGTATATCTTTTTTGTTTGTGGTCCGATTATGATAAAACAAAGTGCAGATCCCTTTCTACGCTTCAAGCAGTATATTTGTGAAAGTCTCATCAAAATCCATTTCTTAGTTTCCGAGATCCTTAAGTTCAAACAGACAATAATTTTAAGAATGGATCAGATGAACTCTATAGCATTCCCCAGGTCATCCCCAGTCATTTTTTCAAAGAAATTTTCAATGTACAGACACGACTTTTATAGAGATTTATTATAGTATAGATACATAGATATGCTGATACCCACATAATTATTTAAATTTATTTAAGAAAAAAAATTTCATAGGTTCCTCCCTAAAAATTAGTATATCTTTTTTGTTTGAGGTCCGATTATGATAAAACAAAGTGCAGATCCCTTTCTACGCTTCAAGCAGTATATTTGTGAAAGTCTCATCAAAATCCATTTCTTAGTTTCCGAGATCCTTAAGTTCAAACAGACAAACAGAAAGACAATAATTTTAAGAATGGATCAGATGAACTCTATAGCATTCCCCAGGTCATCCCCAGTCATTTTTTCAAAGAAATTTTCAATGTACAGACACGACTTTTCTATAGATTTATTATAGTACAGATAATGATAAAACAAATTGCAGATCCCTTTCTAAGCTTCAGGCAGTATATTTGTGAAAGTCTCATCAAAATCCATTTCTTAGTTTCCGAGATCCTTAAGTTCAAACAGACAAACAGATATACAGACAAACAGACAGACAATAATTTTATAAATGGATCAGATGAACTCTATAGCATTCCCCAGGTCATCCCCAGTCATTTTTTCAAAGAAAATTTCAATGTACAGACACGACTTTTCTAGAGATTTATTATAGTATAGATATGCTGATACAAACATATTTATTTAAATTTATTTAAGAAAAAAAATTTCATAGGTTCCTCCCTAAAAATTAGTAGGTATATCTTTTTTGTTTGTGGTCCGATTTTGATAAAACAAAGTGCAGATCCCTTTCTAAGCTTCAAGCAGTATATATGTGAAAGTCTCATCAAAAGCCATTTCTTAGTTTCCGAGATCCTTAAGTTCAAACAGACAAACAGAAAGACAATAATTTTAAGAATGGATCAGATGAACTCTATAGCATTCCCCAGGTCATCCCCAGTCATTTTTTCAAAGAAATTTTCAATGTACAGACACGACTTTTCTATAGATTTATTATTGTATAGATAATGATAAAACAAATTGCAGATCCCTTTCTAAGCTTCAGGCAGTATATTTGTGAAAGTCTCATCAAAATCCATTTCTTAGTTTCCGAGATCCTTAAGTTCAAACAGACAAACAGAAAGACAATAATTTTAAGAATGGATCAGATGAACTCTATAGCATTCCCCAGGTCATCCCCAGTCATTTTTTCAAAGAAAGTTTCAATGTACAGACACGACTTTTCTAGAGATTTATTATTGTATAGATAATGATAAAACAAATTGCAGATCCCTTTCTAAGCTTCAGGCAGTATATTTGTGAAAGTCTCATCAAAATCCATTTCTTAGTTTCCGAGATCCTTAAGTTCAAACAGACAAACAGATATACAGACAAACAGACAGACAATAATTTTATAAATGGATCAGATGAACTCTATAGCATTCCCCAGGTCATCCCCAGTCATTTTTTCAAAGAAAGTTTCAATGTACAGACACGACTTTTCTAGAGATTTATTATAGTATAGATACATAGATATGCTGATACCCACATAATTATTTAAATTTATTTAAGAAAAAAAATTTCATAGGTTCCTCCCTAAAAATTAGTATATTGTTTTTGTTTGTGGTCCGATTTTGATAAAACAATGTGAAGATCCTTTTCTAAGCTTCAAGCATTATATTTAAGAAATGTCTCATCTAAATCAATTTCTTAGTTAGTGGTACTTTTTTGATAAAACATAGTGCAGATCCCTTTCTAAGCTTCAAGCAGTATATTTGTGAAAGTCTCATCAAAATCCATTTCTTAGTTTCCGAGATCCTTAAGTTCAAACAGACAAACAGACAGACAATAATTTAAAAAATGGAACAGATGAACTCCTTACATTCCCCAGGTCATCCCCAGTCATTTTTTCAAAGAAAGTTTCAATGTACACGCACGACTTTTCTAGAGATTTATTACAGTATAGATACATAGATATGCTGATACCCACATAATTATTTAAATTTATTTAAGAAAAAAAATTTCATAGGTTCCTCCCTTAAAATTAGTATATCGTTTTTGTTTGTGGTCCGATTTTGATAAAACAATGTGAAGATCCCTTTCTAAGCTTCAAGCAGTATATTTGTGAAAGTTTCATCAAAATCCATTTCTTAGTTTCCGATATCTTTAAGTTCAAACAGATAAACAGACAAACAGACAGACAATAATTTTAAAAATGGATCAGATGAGCTCTATAGCATACCTCAGGTCATCCCCAGTAAGTTTTTCAAAGAAATTTTCAATGTACAGACACGACTTTTCTAAAGATTTATTATAGTATAGATATGCTGATACAAACATATTTATTTAAATTTATTTAAGAAAAAAAATTTCATAGGTTCCTCCCTAAAAATTAGTAGGTATATCTTTTTTGTTTGTGGTCCGATTTTGATAAAACAAAGTGCAGATCCCTTTCTAAGCCTCAAGCAGTATATATGTGAAAGTCTCATCAAAAGCCATTTCTTAGTTTTCGAGATCCTTAAGTTCAAACAGACAAACAGACAGACAATAATTTTAAAAATGGATCAGATGAACTCTATAGCATTCCCCAGGTCATCCCCAGTAATTTTTTCAAAGAAATTTTCAATGTACAGACACGACTTTTCTAGAGATTTATTATAGTATAGATACATAGATATGCTGATACCCACATAATTATTTAAATTTATTTAAGAAAAAAAATTTCATAGGTTCCTCCCTAAAAATTAGTATATCGTTTTTGTTTGTGGTCCGATTTTGATAAAACAATGTGAAGATCCCTTTCTAAGCTTCAAGCATTATATTTGTGAAAGTCTCATCAAAATCCATTTCTTAGTTTCCGAGATCCTTAAGTTCAAACAGACAAACAGATAAACAGACAAAGAGACAGACAATAATTTTAAGAATGGATCAGATGAACTCTATAGCATTCCCCAGGTCATCCCCAGTCATTTTTTCAAAGAAATTTTCAATGTACAGACACGACTTTTCTAGAGATTTATTATAGTATAGATACATAGATATGCTGATACCCACATAATTATTTAAATTTATTTAAGAAAAAAAATTTCATAGGTTCCTCCCTAAAAATTAGTATATCGTTTTTGTTTGTGGTCCGATTTTGATAAAACAATGTGAAGATCCCTTTCTAAGCTTCAAGCATTACATTTGTGAAAGTCTCATCAAAATCAATTTCTTAGTTAGTGGTACGATTTGATAAAACAATGTGAAGATCCTTTTCTAAGCTTCAAGCATTATATTTGAGAAATGTCTCATCAAAATCCATTTCTTAGTTAGTGGTACGATTTTGATAAAACAAAGTGCAGATCCCTTTCTAAGCTTCAAGCAGTATATTTGTGAAAGTCTCATCAAAATCCATTTCTTAGTTTCCGAGATCCTTATGTTCGAACAGACAAACTGACAGACAATAATTTAAAAAATGGAACAGATGAACTCCTTACATTCCCCAGGTCATCCCCAGTCATTTTTTCAAAGAAATTTTCAATGTACAGACACGACTTTTCTAGATATTTATTATAGTATAGATGTGCTGATACCCACATATTTATTTAAATTTATTTAAGAAAAAAAATTTCATAGGTTCCTCCCTAAAAATTAGTATATCTTTTTTGTTTGTGGTCCGATTATGATAAAACAAAGTGCAGATCCGTTTCTACGCTTCAAGCCTTATATTTGTGAAAGTCTCATCCAAATCCATTTCTTAGTTTCCGAGATCCTTAAGTTCAAAGAGACAAACAGATAAACAGACAAACAGACAGACAATAATTTTATAAATTGATCAGATGAACTCTATAGCATTCCCCAGATCATCCCCAGTCATTTTTTCAAAGAAATTTTCAATGTACAGACACGACTTTTCTAGAGATTTATTATAGTATAGATACATAGATATGCTGATACCCACATAATTATTTAAATTTATTTAAGAAAAAAAATTTCATAGGCTCCTCCCTAAAAATTAGTATATCGTTTTTGTTTGTGGTCCGATTTTGATAAAACAAAGTGCAGATCCCTTTCTAAGCTTCAAGCCTTATATTTGTGGAAGTCTCATCAAAATCCATTTCTTAGTTTCCGAGATCCTTAAGTTCAAACAGACAAACAGATAAACAGACAAAAAGACAGACAATAATTTTAAGAATTTATCAGATTGGCTCTATAGCATTCCCCAGGACATCCCCAGTCATTTTTTCAAAGAAATTTTCAATGTACAGACACGACTTTTCTAGAGATTTATTATAGTATAGATAATGATAAAACAAAGTGCAGATCCCTTTCTAAGCTTCAAGCAGTATATTTGTGAAAGTCTCATCAAAATCCATTTCTTAGTTTCCGAGATCCTTAAGTTCAAACAGACAAACAGATAAACAGACAAACAGACAGACAATAATTTTAAAAATGGATCAGATGAACTCTATAGCATTCCTCAGGTCATCCCCAGTAATTTTTTCAAAGAAATTTTCAATGTACAGACGCGACTTTTCTAGAGATTTATTATAGTATAGATACATAGATATGCTGATACCCACATAATTATTTAAATTTATTTAAGAAAAAAAATTTCATAGGTTCTTCCCTAAAAATTAGTATATCGTTTTTGTTTGTGGTCCGATTTTGATAACACAATGTGAAGATCCCTTTCTAAGCTTCAAGCAGTATATTTGTGAAAGTCTCATCAAAATCAATTTCTTAGTTTCCGAGATCCTTAAGTTCAAACAGACAGACAATAATTTTATAAATGGATCAGATGAACTCTATAGCATTCCCCAGGTCATCCCCAGTCATTTTTTCAAAGAAAGTTTCAATGTACAGACACGACTTTTCTAGAGATTTATTATAGTATAGATACATAGATATGCTGATACCCACATAATTATTTAAATTTATTTAAGAAAAAAAATTTCATAGGTTCCTCCCTAAAAATTAGTATATTGTTTTTGTTTGTGGTCCGATTTTGATAAAACAATGTGAAGATCCTTTTCTAAGCTTCAAGCATTATATTTAAGAAATGTCTCATCTAAATCAATTTCTTAGTTAGTGGTACTTGTTTGATAAAACAAAGTGCAGATCCCTTTCTAAGCTTCAAGCAGTATATTTGTGAAAGTCTCATCAAAAGCCATTTCTTAGTTTTCGAGATCCTTAAGTTCAAACAGACAAGCAGACAGACAATAATTTTAAAAATGGATCAGATGAACTCTATAGCATTCCCCAGGTCATCCCCAGTAATTTTTTCAAAGAAATTTTCAATGTACAGACACGACTTTTCTAGAGATTTATTATAGTATAGATACATAGATATGCTGATACCCACATAATTATTTAAATTTATTTAAGAAAAAAAATTTCATAGGTTCCTCCCTAAAAATTAGTATATCGTTTTTGTTTGTGGTCCGATTTTGATAAAACAATGTGAAGATCCCTTTCTAAGCTTCAAGCATTATATTTGTGAAAGTCTCATCAAAATCCATTTCTTAGTTTCCGAGATCCTTAAGTTCAAACAGACAAACAGATAAACAGACAAAGAGACAGACAATAATTTTAAGAATGGATCAGATGAACTCTATAGCATTCCCCAGGTCATCCCCAGTCATTTTTTCAAAGAAATTTTCAATGTACAGACACGACTTTTCTAGAGATTTATTATAGTATAGATACATAGATATGCTGATACCCACATAATTATTTAAATTTATTTAAGAAAAAAAATTTCATAGGTTCCTCCCTAAAAATTAGTATATCGTTTTGGTTTGTGGTCCGATTTTGATAAAACAATGTGAAGATCCCTTTCTAAGCTTCAAGCATTACATTTCTGAAAGTCTCATCGAAATCAATTTCTTAGTTAGTGGTACGATTTTGATAAAACAATGTGAAGATCCTTTTCTAAGCTTCAAGCATTATATTTGAGAAATGTCTCATCAAAATCCATTTCTTAGTTAGTGGTACGATTTTGATAAAACAAAGTGCAGATCCCTTTCTAAGCTTCAAGCAGTATATTTGTGAAAGTCTCATCAAAATCCATTTCTTAGTTTCCGAGATCCTTATGTTCGAACAGACAAACTGACAGACAATAATTTAAAAAATGGAACAGATGAACTCCTTACATTCCCCAGGTCATCCCCAGTCATTTTTTCAAAGAAATTTTCAATGTACAGACACGACTTTTCTAGATATTTATTATAGTATAGATGTGCTGATACCCACATATTTATTTAAGAAAAAAAATTTCATAGGTTCCTCCCTAAAAATTAGTATATCTTTTTTTGTTTGTGGTCCGATTATGATGAAACAAAGTGCAGATCCGTTTCTACGCTTCAAGCCTTATATTTGTGGAAGTCTCATCAAAATCCATTTCTTAGTTTCTGAGATCCTTAAGTTCATACAGACAAACAGATAAACAGACAAAAAGACAGACAATAATTTTAAGAATTTATCAGATTGGCTCTATAGCATTCCCCAGGACATCCCCAGTCATTTTTTCAAAGAAATTTTCAATGTACAGACACGACTTTTCTAGAGATTTATTATAGTATCGATAATGATAAAACAAAGTGCAGATCCCTTTCTAAGCTTCAAGCAGTATATTTGTGAAAGTCTCATCCAAATCCATTTCTTAGTTTCCGAGATCCTTAAGTTCAAAGATACAAACAGATAAACAGACAAACAGACAGACAATAATTTTATAAATTGATCAGATGAACTCTATAGCATTCCCCAGATCATCCCCAGTCATTTTTTCAAAGAAATTTTCAATGTACAGACACGACTTTTCTAGAGATTTATTATAGTATAGATACATAGATATGCTGATACCCACATAATTATTTAAATTTATTTAAGAAAAAAAATTTCATAGGTTCCTCCCTAAAAATTAGTATATCGTTTTTGTTTGTGGTCCGATTTTGATAAAACAAAGTGCAGATCCCTTTCTAAGCTTCAAGCCTTATATTTGTGGAAGTCTCATCAAAATCCATTTCTTAGTTTCTGAGATCCTTAAGTTCATACAGACAAACAGATAAACAGACAAAAAGACAGACAATAATTTTAAGAAATTATCAGATTGGCTCTATAGCATTCCCCAGGACATCCCCAGTCATTTTTTCAAAGAAATTTTCAATGTACAGACACGACTTTTCTAGAGATTTATTATAGTATAGATAATGATAAAACAAAGTGCAGATCCCTTTCTAAGCTTCAAGCAGTATATTTGTGAAAGTCTCATCAAAATCCATTTCTTAGTTTCCGAGATCCTTAAGTTCAAACAGACAAACAGATAAACAGACAAACAGACAGACAATAATTTTAAAAATGGATCAGATGAACTCTATAGCATTCCTCAGGTCATCCCCAGTAATTTTTTCAAAGAAATTTTCAATGTAAAGACGCGACTTTTCTAGAGATTTATTATAGTATAGATACATAGATATGCTGATACCCACATAATTATTTAAATTTATTTAAGAAAAAAAATTGCATAGGTTCTTCCCTAAAAATTAGTATATCGTTTTTGTTTGTGGTCCGATTTTGATAACACAATGTGAAGATCCCTTTCTAAGCTTCAAGCAGTATATTTGTGAAAGTCTCATCAAAATCCATTTCTTAGTTTCCGAGATCCTTAAGTTCAAACAGACAAACAATCATTTTAAAAATGGATCAGATGAACTCCTTACATTCCCCAGGTCATCCCCAGTCATTTTTTCAAAGAAATTTTCAATGTACAGGCACGACTTTTCTAGATATTTATTATAGTATAGATGTGCTGATACCCACATATTTATTAAAATTTATTTAAGAAAAAAAATTTCATAGGTTCCGTCCTTAAAATTAGTATATCGTTTTTGTTTGTGGTCCGATTTTGATAAAACAATGTGAAGATCCCTTTCTAAGCTTCAAGCATTATATTTGTGAAAGTCTCATCAAAATCCATTTCTTAGTTTCCGAGATCCTTAAGTTCAAACAGACAAACAGAAAGACAATAATTTTAAGAATGGATCAGATGAACTCTATAGCATTCCCCAGGTCATCCCCAGTCATTTTTTCAAAGAAATTTTCAATGTACAGACACGAATTTTCTAGATATTTATTATAGTATAGATGTGCTGATACCCACATATTTATTAAAATTTATTTAAGAAAAAAAATTTCATAGGTTCCGTCCTTAAAATTAGTATATCGTTTTTGTTTGTGGTCCGATTTTGATAAAACAATGTGAAGATCCCTTTCTAAGCTTCAAGCATTATATTTGTGAAAGTCTCATCAAAATCCATTTCTTAGTTTCCGAGATCCTTAAGTTCAAACAGACAAACAGATAAACAGACAAGCAGACAGACAATAATTTTATAAATGGATCAGATGAACTCTATAGCATTCCCCAGGTCATCCCCAGTCATTTTTTCAAAGAAATTTTCAATGTACAGACACGACTTTTCTAGATATTTATTATAGTATAGATATGCTGATACCCACATAATTATTTAAATTTATTTAAGAAAAAAAATTTCATAGGTTCCTCCCTAAAAATTAGTATATCGTTTTTGTTTGTGGTCCGATTTTGATAAAACAAAGTGCAGATCCCTTTCTAAGCTTCAAGCCTTATATTTGTGAAAGTCTCATCAAAATCCATTTCTTAGTTTCCGAGATCCTTAAGTTCAAACAGACAAACAGATAAACAGACAAAGAGACAGACAATAATTTTAAGAATTTATCAGATGAACTCTATAGCATTCCCCAGGTCATCCCCAGTCATTTTTTCAAAGAAATTTTCAATGTACAGACACGACTTTTCTAGAGATTTATTATAGTATAGATAATGATAAAACAAAGTGCAGATCCCTTTCTAAGCTTCAAGCAGTATATTTGTGAAAGTCTCATCAAAATCCATTTCTTAGTTTCCGAGATCCTTAAGTTCAAACAGACAAACAGATAAACAGACAAAGAGACAGACAATAATTTTAAGAATTTATCAGATGAACTCTATAGCATTCCCCAGGTCATCCCCAGTCATTTTTTCAAAGAAATTTTCAATGTACAGACACGACTTTTCTAGATATTTATTATAGTATAGATATGCTGATACCCACATAATTATTTAAATTTATTTAAGAAAAAAAATTTCATAGGTTCCTCCCTAAAAATTAGTATATCGTTTTTGTTTGTGGTCCGATTTTGATAAAACAAAGTGCAGATCCCTTTCTAAGCTTCAAGCCTTATATTTGTGGAAGTCTCATCAAAATCCATTTCTTAGTTTCTGAGATCCTTAAGTTCATACAGACAAACAGATAAACAGACAAAAAGACAGACAATAATTTTAAGAAATTATCAGATTGGCTCTATAGCATTCCCCAGGACATCCCCAGTCATTTTTTCAAAGAAATTTTCAATGTACAGACACGACTTTTCTAGAGATTTATTATAGTATAGATAATGATAAAACAAAGTGCAGATCCCTTTCTAAGCTTCAAGCAGTATATTTGTGAAAGTCTCATCAAAATCCATTTCTTAGTTTCCGAGATCCTTAAGTTCAAACAGACAAACAGATAAACAGACAAACAGACAGACAATAATTTTAAAAATGGATCAGATGAACTCTATAGCATTCCTCAGGTCATCCCCAGTAATTTTTTCAAAGAAATTTTCAATGTAAAGACGCGACTTTTCTAGAGATTTATTATAGTATAGATACATAGATATGCTGATACCCACATAATTATTTAAATTTATTTAAGAAAAAAAATTGCATAGGTTCTTCCCTAAAAATTAGTATATCGTTTTTGTTTGTGGTCCGATTTTGATAACACAATGTGAAGATCCCTTTCTAAGCTTCAAGCAGTATATTTGTGAAAGTCTCATCAAAATCCATTTCTTAGTTTCCGAGATCCTTAAGTTCAAACAGACAAACAATCATTTTAAAAATGGATCAGATGAACTCCTTACATTCCCCAGGTCATCCCCAGTCATTTTTTCAAAGAAATTTTCAATGTACAGGCACGACTTTTCTAGATATTTATTATAGTATAGATGTGCTGATACCCACATATTTATTAAAATTTATTTAAGAAAAAAAATTTCATAGGTTCCGTCCTTAAAATTAGTATATCGTTTTTGTTTGTGGTCCGATTTTGATAAAACAATGTGAAGATCCCTTTCTAAGCTTCAAGCATTATATTTGTGAAAGTCTCATCAAAATCCATTTCTTAGTTTCCGAGATCCTTAAGTTCAAACAGACAAACAGAAAGACAATAATTTTAAGAATGGATCAGATGAACTCTATAGCATTCCCCAGGTCATCCCCAGTCATTTTTTCAAAGAAATTTTCAATGTACAGACACGAATTTTCTAGATATTTATTATAGTATAGATGTGCTGATACCCACATATTTATTAAAATTTATTTAAGAAAAAAAATTTCATAGGTTCCGTCCTTAAAATTAGTATATCGTTTTTGTTTGTGGTCCGATTTTGATAAAACAATGTGAAGATCCCTTTCTAAGCTTCAAGCATTATATTTGTGAAAGTCTCATCAAAATCCATTTCTTAGTTTCCGAGATCCTTAAGTTCAAACAGACAAACAGATAAACAGACAAGCAGACAGACAATAATTTTATAAATGGATCAGATGAACTCTATAGCATTCCCCAGGTCATCCCCAGTCATTTTTTCAAAGAAATTTTCAATGTACAGACACGACTTTTCTAGATATTTATTATAGTATAGATATGCTGATACCCACATAATTATTTAAATTTATTTAAGAAAAAAAATTTCATAGGTTCCTCCCTAAAAATTAGTATATCGTTTTTGTTTGTGGTCCGATTTTGATAAAACAAAGTGCAGATCCCTTTCTAAGCTTCAAGCCTTATATTTGTGAAAGTCTCATCAAAATCCATTTCTTAGTTTCCGAGATCCTTAAGTTCAAACAGACAAAGAGACAGACAATAATTTTAAGAATTTATCAGATGAACTCTATAGCATTCCCCAGGTCATCCCCAGTCATTTTTTCAAAGAAATTTTCAATGTACAGACACGACTTTTCTAGAGATTTATTATAGTATAGATAATGATAAAACAAAGTGCAGATCCCTTTCTAAGCTTCAAGCAGTATATTTGTGAAAGTCTCATCAAAATCCATTTCTTAGTTTCCGAGATCCTTAAGTTCAAACAGACAAACAGATAAACAGACAAAGAGACAGACAATAATTTTAAGAATTTATCAGATGAACTCTATAGCATTCCCCAGGTCATCCCCAGTCATTTTTTCAAAGAAATTTTCAATGTACAGACACGACTTTTCTAGATATTTATTATAGTATAGATATGCTGATACCCACATAATTATTTAAATTTATTTAAGAAAAAAAATTTCATAGGTTCCTCCCTAAAAATTAGTATATCGTTTTTGTTTGTGGTCCGATTTTGATAAAACAAAGTGCAGATCCCTTTCTAAGCTTCAAGCCTTATATTTGTGAAAGTCTCATCAAAATCCATTTCTTAGTTTCCGAGATCCTTAAGTTCAAACAGACAAACAGATAAACAGACAAAGAGACAGACAATAATTTTAAGAATGGATCAGATGAACTCTATAGCATTCCCCAGGTCATCCCCAGTCATTTTTTCAAAGAAATTTTCAATGTACAGACACGACTTTTCTAGAGATTTATTATAGTATAGATAATGATAAAACAAAGTGCAGATCCCTTTCTAAGCTTCAAGCAGTATATTTGTGAAAGTCTCATCAAAATCCATTTCTTAGTTTCCGAGATCCTTAAGTTCAAACAGACAAACAATCATTTTAAAAATGGATCAGATGAACTCTATAGCATTCCCCACGTCATCCCCAGTCATTTTTTCAAAGAAATTTTCAATGTACAGACACGACTTTTCTAGAGATTTATTATAGTATAGATACATAGATATGCTGATACCCACATAATTATTTAAATTTATTTAAGAAAAAAAATTTCATAGGTTCCTCCCTAAAAATTAGTATATCGTTTTTGTTTGTGGTCCGATTTTGATAAAACAAAGTGCAGATCCCTTTCTAAGCTTCAAGCCTTATATTTGTGAAAGTCTCATCAAAATCCATTTCTTAGTTTCCGAGATCCTTAAGTTCAAACAGACAAACAGATAAACAGACAAAGAGACAGACAATAATTTTAAGAATGGATCAGATGAACTCTATAGCATTACCCAGGTCATCCCCAGTCATTTTTTCAAAGAAATTTTCAATGTACAGACACGACTTTTCTAGAGATTTATTATAGTATAGATAATGATAAAACAAAGTGCAGATCCCTTTCTAAGCTTCAAGCAGTATATTTGTGAAAGTCTCATCAAAATCCATTTCTTAGTTTCCGAGATCCTTAAGTTCAAACAGACAAACAATCATTTTAAAAATGGATCAGATGAACTCTATAGCATTCCCCAGGTCATCCCCAGTCATTTTTTCAAAGAAATTTTCAATGTACAGACACGACTTTTCTAGAGATTTATTATAGTATAGATACATAGATATGCTGATACCCACATAATCATTTAAATTTATTTAAGAAAAAAAATTTCATAGGTTCCTCCCTAAAAATTAGTATATCGTTTTTGTTTGTTGTCCGATTTTGATAAAACAAAGTGCAGATCCCTTTCTAAGCTTCAAGCCTTATATTTGTGAAAGTCTCATCAAAATCCATTTCTTAGTTTCCGAGATCCTTAAGTTCAAACAGACAAACAGATAAACAGACAAAGAGACAGACAATAATTTTAAGAATGGATCAGATGAACTCTATAGCATTCCCCAGGTCATCCCCACTCATTTTTTCAAAGAAATTTTCAATGTACAGACACGACTTTTCTAGAGATTTATTATAGTATAGATAATGATAAAACAAAGTGCAGATCCCTTTCTAAGCTTCAAGCAGTATATTTGTGAAAGTCTCATCAAAATCCATTTCTTAGTTTCCGAGATCCTTAAGTTCAAACAGACAAACAATCATTTTAAAAATGGATCAGATGAACTCTATAGTATTCCCCAGGTCATCCCCAGTCATTTTTTCAAAGAAATTTTCAATGTACAGACACGACTTTTCTAGAGATTTATTATAGTATAGATACATAGATATGCTGATACCCACATAATTATTTAAATTTATTTAAGAAAAAAAATTTCATAGGTTCCTCCCTAAAAATTAGTATATCGTTTTTGTTTGTGGTCCGATTTTGATAAAACAAAGTGCAGATCCCTTTCTAAGCTTCAAGCCTTATATTTGTGAAAGTCTCATCAAAATCCATTTCTTAGTTTCAGAGATCCTTAAGTTCAAACAGACAAACAGATAAACAGACAAAGAGACAGACAATAATTTTAAGAATGGATCAGATGAACTCTATAGCATTCCCCAGGTCATCCCCAGTCATTTTTTCAAAGAAATTTTCAATGTATAGACACGACTTTTCTAGAGATTTATTATAGTATAGATAATGATAAAACAAAGTGCAGATCCCTTTCTAAGCTTCAAGCAGTATATTTGTGAAAGTCTCATCAAAATCCATTTCTTAGTTTCCGAGATCCTTAAGTTCAAACAGACAAACAATCATTTTAAAAATGGATCAGATGAACTCTATAGCATTCCCCAGGTCATCCCCAGTCATTTTTTCAAAGAAATTTTCAATGTACAGACACGACTTTTCTAGAGATTTATTATAGTATAGATACATAGATATGCTGATACCCACATAATTATTTAAATTTATTTAAGAAAAAAAATTTCATAGGTTCCTCCCTAAAAATTAGTATATCGTTTTTGTTTGTGGTCCGATTTTGATAAAACAAAGTGCAGATCCCTTTCTAAGCTTCAAGCCTTATATTTGTGAAAGTCTCATCAAAATCCATTTCTTAGTTTCCGAGATCCTTAAGTTCAAACAGACAAACAGATAAACAGACAAAGAGACAGACAATAATTTTAAGAATGGATCAGATGAACTCTATAGCATTCCCCAGGTCATCCCCAGTCATTTTTTCAAAGAAATTTTCAATGTACAGACACGACTTTTCTAGAGATTTATTATAGTATAGATAATGATAAAACAAAGTGCAGATCCCTTTCTAAGCTTCAAGCAGTATATTTGTGAAAGTCTCATCAAAATCCATTTCTTAGTTTCCGAGATCCTTAAGTTCAAACAGACAAACAGATAAACAGACAAACAGACAGACAATAATTTTAAAAATGGATCAGATGAACTCTATAGCATTCCTCAGGTCATCCCCAGTAATTTTTTCAAAGAAATTTTCAATGTACAGACGCGACTTTTCTAGAGATTTATTATAGTATGGATACATAGATATGCTGATACCCACATAATTATTTAAATTTATTTAAGAAAAAAAATTTCATAGGTTCTTCCCTAAAAATTAGTATATCGTTTTTGTTTGTGGTCCGATTTTGATAACACAATGTGAAGATCCGTTTCTAAGCTTCAAGTATTATATTTGTGAAAGTCTCATCAAAACCAATTTCTTAGTTAGTGGTACGATTTTGATAAAACAAAGTGCAGATCCCTTTCTAAGCTTCAAGCAGTATATTTGTGAAAGTCTCATCAAAATCCATTTCTTAGTTTCCGAGATCCTTAAGCTCAAACAGACAAACAATCATTTTAAAAATGGATCAGATGAACTCCTTACATTCCCCAGGTCATCCCCAGTCATTTTTTCAAAGAAATTTTCAATGTACAGGCACGACTTTTCTAGATATTTATTATAGTATAGATGTGCTGATACCCACATAATTATTTAAATTTATTTAAGAAAAAAAATTTCATAGGTTCTTCCCTAAAAATTAGTATATCGTTTTTGTTTGTGGTACGATTTTGATAAAACAAAGTGCAGATCCCTTTCTAAGCTTCAGGCAGTATATTTGTGAAAGTCTCATCAAAATCCATTTCTTAGTTTCCGAGATCCTTAAGTTCAAACAGACAAACAGAAAGACAATAATTTTAAGAATGGATCAGATGAACTCTATAGCATTCCCCAGGTCATCCCCAGTCATTTTTTCAAAGAAATTTTCAATGTACAGACACGACTTTTCTAGATATTTATTATAGTATAGATGTGCTGATACCCACATATTTATTAAAATTTATTTAAGAAAACAAATTTCATAGGTTCCGTCCTTAAAATTAGTATATCGTTTTTGTTTGTGGTCCGATTTTGATAAAACAATGTGAAGATCCCTTTCTAAGCTTCAAGCATTATATTTGTGAAAGTCTCATCAAAATCCATTTCTTAGTTTCCGAGATCCTTAAGTTCAAACAGACAAACAGATAAACAGACAAGCAGACAGACAATAATTTTATAAATGGATCAGATGAACTCTATAGCATTCCCCAGGTCATCCCCAGTCATTTTTTCAAAGAAATTTTCAATGTACAGACACGACTTTTCTAGAGATTTATTATAGTATAGATGTGCTGATACCCACATAATTATATACATTTATTGAAGAAAAAAGTTTCTTAGGTTTCTCCCTAAAAATTAGTATATCGTTTTTGTTTGTGGTCCGATTTTGATAAAACAATGTGAAGATCCCTTTCTAGGCTTCAAGCATTATATTTGTGAAAGTCTCATCAAAATCCATTTCTTAGTTTCCGAGATCCTTAAGTTCAAACAGACAAACAATTTTATAAATGGATCAGATGAGCTCTATAGCATTCCCCAGGTCATCTCCAGTCATTTTTTCAAAGAAATTTTCAATGTACAGACACGACTTTTCTAGAGATTTATTATAGTATAGATATGCTGATACCCACATAATTATATAAATTTATTGAAGAAAAAAATTTCATAGGTTCCGTCCTTAAAATTAGTATATCGTTTTTGTTTGTGGTCCGATTTTGATAAAACAATGTGAAGATCCCTTTCTAAGCTTCAAGCATTATATTTGTGAAAGTCTCATCAAAATCAATTTCTTAGTTAGTGGTACGATTTTGATAAAACAAAGTGCAGATCCCTTTCTAAGCTTCAAGCAGTATATTTGTGAAAGTCTCATCAAAATCCATTTCTTAGTTTCCGAGATCCTTAAGTTCAAACAGACAAACAGAAAGACAATAATTTTAAAAATGGATCAGATGAACTCCTTACATTCCCCACGTCATCCCCATTTTCGATGTACAGACACGACTTTTCTAGATATTTATTATAGTATAGATACATAGATATGCTGATACCCACATAATTATTTTAATTTATTTAAGAAAAAAAATTTCATAGGTTCCTCCCTTAAAATTAGTATATCGTTTTTGTTTGTGGTCCGATTTTGATAAAACAATGTGAAGATCCCTTTCTAAGCTTCAAGCATTATATTTGTGAAAGTCTCATCAAAATCAACTTCTTATTAGTGGCACGATTTTGATGAAACAAAGCGCAGATCCCTTTCTAAGCTTCAAGCAGTATATCTGTGAAAGTTTCATCAAAATCCATTTCTTAGTTTCCGAGATCTTTAAGTTCAAACAGATAAACAGACAGACAATAATTTTTAAAAATGGATCAGATGAACTTTATAGCATTCCTCAGGTCATCCCCAGTAATTTTTTCAAAGAAATTTTCAATGTACAGACACGACTTTTCTAGAGATTTATTATAGTATAGATATGCTGATACCCACATATTTATTTAAATTTATTTAAGAAAAAAAATTGCATAGGTACCTCCCTAAAAATTAGTATATCTTTTTTGTTTGTGGTCCGATTTTGATAAAACAAAGTGCAGATCCCTTTCTAAGCTTCAAGCAGTATATAAAGTCTCATCAAAATCCATTTCTTAGTTTCCGAGATCCTTAAGTTCAAACAGACAAACAATTTTATAAATGGATCAGATGAGCTCTATAGCATTCCCCAGGTCATCTCCAGTCATTTTTTCAAAGAAATTTTCAATGTACAGACACGACTTTTCTAGAGATTTATTATAGTATAGATATGCTGATACCCACATAATTATATAAATTTATTGAAGAAAAAAATTTCATAGGTTCCGTCCTTAAAATTAGTATATCGTTTTTGTTTGTGGTCCGATTTTGATAAAACAATGTGAAGATCCCTTTCTAAGCTTCAAGCATTATATTTGTGAAAGTCTCATCAAAATCAATTTCTTAGTTAGTGGTACGATTTTGATAAAACAAAGTGCAGATCCCTTTCTAAGCTTCAAGCAGTATATTTGTGAAAGTCTCATCAAAATCCATTTCTTAGTTTCCGAGATCCTTAAGTTCAAACAGACAAACAGAAAGACAATAATTTTAAAAATGGATCAGATGAACTCCTTACATTCCCCACGTCATCCCCATTTTCGATGTACAGACACGACTTTTCTAGATATTTATTATAGTATAGATACATAGATATGCTGATACCCACATAATTATTTTAATTTATTTAAGAAAAAAAATTTCATAGGTTCCTCCCTTAAAATTAGTATATCGTTTTTGTTTGTGGTCCGATTTTGATAAAACAATGTGAAGATCCCTTTCTAAGCTTCAAGCATTATATTTGTGAAAGTCTCATCAAAATCAACTTCTTATTAGTGGCACGATTTTGATGAAACAAAGCGCAGATCCCTTTCTAAGCTTCAAGCAGTATATCTGTGAAAGTTTCATCAAAATCCATTTCTTAGTTTCCGAGATCTTTAAGTTCAAACAGATAAACAGACAGACAATAATTTTTAAAAATGGATCAGATGAACTTTATAGCATTCCTCAGGTCATCCCCAGTAATTTTTTCAAAGAAATTTTCAATGTACAGACACGACTTTTCTAGAGATTTATTATAGTATAGATATGCTGATACCCACATATTTATTTAAATTTATTTAAGAAAAAAAATTGCATAGGTACCTCCCTAAAAATTAGTATATCTTTTTTGTTTGTGGTCCGATTTTGATAAAACAAAGTGCAGATCCCTTTCTAAGCTTCAAGCAGTATATAAAGTCTCATCAAAATCCATTTCTTAGTTTCCGAGATCCTTAAGTTCAAACAGACAAACAGACAAACAATAATTTTATAAATGGATCAGATGAACTCTATAGCATTCCCCAGGTCATCCCCAGTCATTTTTTCAAAGAAATTTTCAATGTACAGACACGACTTTTCTAGAGATTTATTATAGTATAGATACATAGATATGCTGATACCCACATAATTATTTAAATTTATTTAAGAACAAAAAATTTCATAGGTTCCTCCCTAAAAATTAGTATATCGTTTTTGTTTGAGGTCCAATTTTGATAAAACAATGTGAAGATCCCTTTCTAAGCTTCAAGCATTATATTTGTGAAAGTCTCATCAAAATCAATTTCTTAGTTAGTGGTACGATTTTGATAAAACAAAGTGCAGATCCCTTTCTAAGCTTCAAGCAGTATATTTGTGAAAGTCTCATCAAAATCCATTTCTTAGTTTCCGAGATCCTTAAGTTCAAACAGACAAACAATAATTTTAAAAATGGATCAGATGAACTCCTTACATTCCCCAGGTCATCCCCAGTCATTTTTTCAAAGAAATTTTCAATGTACAGGCACGACTTTTCTAGATATTTATTATAGTATAGATGTGCTGATACCCACATATTTATTTAAATTTATTTAAGAAAAAAAATTTCATATGTTCCTCCCTAAAAATTAGTATATCTTTTTTGTTTGTGGCATTCTATAGCATTCCCCAGGTCATCCCCAGTCATTTTTTCAAAGAAATTTTCAATGTACAGACACGACTTTTCTAGAGATTTATTATAGTATAGATACATAGATATGCTGATACCCACATAATTATTTAAATTTATTTAAGAACAAAAAATTTCATAGGTTCCTCCCTAAAAATTAGTATATCGTTTTTGTTTGAGGTCCAATTTTGATAAAACAATGTGAAGATCCCTTTCTAAGCTTCAAGCATTATATTTGTGAAAGTCTCATCAAAATCAATTTCTTAGTTAGTGGTACGATTTTGATAAAACAAAGTGCAGATCCCTTTCTAAGCTTCAAGCAGTATATTTGTGAAAGTCTCATCAAAATCCATTTCTTAGTTTCCGAGATCCTTAAGTTCAAACAGACAAACAATAATTTTAAAAATGGATCAGATGAACTCCTTACATTCCCCAGGTCATCCCCAGTCATTTTTTCAAAGAAATTTTCAATGTACAGGCACGACTTTTCTAGATATTTATTATAGTATAGATGTGCTGATACCCACATATTTATTTAAATTTATTTAAGAAAAAAAATTGCATATGTTCCTCCCTAAAAATTAGTATATCTTTTTTGTTTGTGGCATTCTATAGCATTCCCCAGGTCATCCCCAGTCATTTTTTCAAAGAAATTTTCAATGTACAGACACGACTTTTCTAGAGATTTATTATAGTATCGATAATGATAAAACAAAGTGCAGATCCCTTTCTAAGCTTCAAGCAGTATATTTGTGAAAGTCTCATCAAAATCCATTTCTTAGTTTCCGAGATCCTTAAGTTCAAACAGACAAACAGATAAACAGACAAACAGACAGACAATAATTTTATAAATGGATCAGATGAACTCTATAGCATTCCCCAGGTCATCCCCAGTCATTTTTTCAAAGAAATTTTCAATGTACAGACACGACTTTTCTAGAGATTTATTATAGTATAGATACATAGATATGCTGATACCCACATAATTATTTAAATTTATTTAAGAAAAAAAATTTCATAGGTTCCTCCCTAAAAATTAGTATATCGTTTTTGTTTGTGGTCCAATTTTGATAAAACAATGTGAAGATCCCTTTCTAAGCTTCAAGCATTATATTTGTGAAAGTCTCATCAAAATCAATTTCTTAGTTAGTGGTACGATTTTGATAAAACAAAGTGCAGATCCCTTTCTAAGCTTCAAGCAGTATATTTGTGAAAGTCTCATCAAAATCCATTTCTTAGTTTCCGAGATCCTTAAGTTCAAACAGACAAACAATAATTTTAAAAATGGATCAGATGAACTCCTTACATTCCCCAGGTCATCCCCAGTCATTTTTTCAAAGAAATTTTCAATGTACAGGCACGACTTTTCTAGATATTTATTATAGTATAGATGTGCTGATACCCACATATTTATTTAAATTTATTTAAGAAAAAAAATTTCATATGTTCCTCCCTAAAAATTAGTATATCTTTTTTGTTTGTGGCATTCTATAGCATTCCCCAGGTCATCCCCAGTCATTTTTTCAAAGAAATTTTCAATGTACAGACACGACTTTTCTAGAGATTTATTATAGTATAGATACATAGATATGCTGATACCCACATAATTATTTAAATTTATTTAAGAACAAAAAATTTCATAGGTTCCTCCCTAAAAATTAGTATATCGTTTTTGTTTGAGGTCCAATTTTGATAAAACAATGTGAAGATCCCTTTCTAAGCTTCAAGCATTATATTTGTGAAAGTCTCATCAAAATCAATTTCTTAGTTAGTGGTACGATTTTGATAAAACAAAGTGCAGATCCCTTTCTAAGCTTCAAGCAGTATATTTGTGAAAGTCTCATCAAAATCCATTTCTTAGTTTCCGAGATCCTTAAGTTCAAACAGACAAACAATAATTTTAAAAATGGATCAGATGAACTCCTTACATTCCCCAGGTCATCCCCAGTCATTTTTTCAAAGAAATTTTCAATGTACAGGCACGACTTTTCTAGATATTTATTATAGTATAGATGTGCTGATACCCACATATTTATTTAAATTTATTTAAGAAAAAAAATTGCATATGTTCCTCCCTAAAAATTAGTATATCTTTTTTGTTTGTGGCATTCTATAGCATTCCCCAGGTCATCCCCAGTCATTTTTTCAAAGAAATTTTCAATGTACAGACACGACTTTTCTAGAGATTTATTATAGTATCGATAATGATAAAACAAAGTGCAGATCCCTTTCTAAGCTTCAAGCAGTATATTTGTGAAAGTCTCATCAAAATCCATTTCTTAGTTTCCGAGATCCTTAAGTTCAAACAGACAAACAGATAAACAGACAAACAGACAGACAATAATTTTATAAATGGATCAGATGAACTCTATAGCATTCCCCAGGTCATCCCCAGTCATTTTTTCAAAGAAATTTTCAATGTACAGACACGACTTTTCTAGAGATTTATTATAGTATAGATACATAGATATGCTGATACCCACATAATTATTTAAATTTATTTAAGAAAAAAAATTTCATAGGTTCCTCCCTAAAAATTAGTATATCGTTTTTGTTTGTGGTCCAATTTTGATAAAACAATGTGAAGATCCCTTTCTAAGCTTCAAGCATTATATTTGTGAAAGTCTCATCAAAATCAATTTCTTAGTTAGTGGTACGATTTTGATAAAACAAAGTGCAGATCCCTTTCTAAGCTTCAAGCAGTATATTTGTGAAAGTCTCATCAAAATCCATTTCTTAGTTTCCGAGATCCTTAAGTTCAAACAGACAAACAGAAAGACAATAATTTTAAAAATGGATCAGATGAACTCCTTACATTCCCCAGGTCATCCCCATTTTCAAAGAAATTTTCTAGATATTTATTATAGTATAGATACATAGATATGCTGATACCCACATAATTATTTAAATTTATTTAAGAAAAAAAATTTCATAGGTTCCTCCCTTAAAATTAGTATATCGTTTTTGTTTGTGGTCCGATTTTGATAAAACAATGTGAAGATCCCTTTCTAAGCTTCAAGCATTATATTTGTGAAAGTCTAATCAAAATCAACTTCTTATTAGTGGCACGATTTTGATGAAACAAAGCGCAGATCCCTTTCTAAGCTTCAAGCAGTATATTTGTGAAAGTTTCATCAAAATCTATTTCTTAGTTTCCGAGATCTTTAAGTTCAAACAGACAGACAATAATTTTAAAAATGGATCAGATGAACTCTATAGCATTCCTCAGGTCATCCCCAGTAATTTTTTCAAAGAAATTTTCAATGTACAGACACGACTTTTCTAGAGATTTATTATAGTATAGATACATACATAGATATGCTAATACCCACATAATTATTAAAATTTAATTAAGAAAAAAAATGTCATAGGTTCCTCCCTAAAAATTAGTATATCGTTTTTGTTTGGGGTCCGATTTTGATAAAACAATGTGAAGATCCCTTTCTAAGCTTCAAGCATTATATTTGTGAAAGTCTCATCAAAATCAATTTCTTTGTTAGTGGTACGATTTTGATAAAACAAAGTGCAGATCCCTTTCTAAGCTTCAAGCAGTATATTTGTGAAAGTCTCATCAAAATCCATTTCTTAGTTTCCGAGATCCTTAAGTTCAAACAGACAAACAGACAAACAATAATTTTAAAAATGGATCAGATGAACTCCTTACATTCCCCAGGTCATCCCCAGTCATTTTTTCAAAGAAATTTTCAATGTACAGACACGACTTTTCTAGAGATTTATTATAGTATAGATACATAGATATGCTGATACCCACATAATTATTTAAATTTATTTAAGAAAAAAAATTTCATAGGTTGCTCCCTAAAAATTAGTATATCGTTTTTGTTTGTGGTCCAATTTTGATAAAACAATGTGAAGATCCCTTTCTAAGCTTCAAGCATTATATTTGTGAAAGTCTCATCAAAATCAATTTCTTAGTTAGTGGTACGATTTTGATAAAACAAAGTGCAGATCCCTTTCTAAGCTTCAAGCAGTATATTTGTGGAAGTCTCATCAAAATCCATTTCTTAGTTTCCGAGATCCTTAAGTTCAAACAGACAAACAGAAAGACAATAATTTTAAAAATGGATCAGATGAACTCCTTACATTCCCCAGGTCATCCCCATTTTCAAAGAAATTTTCAATGTACAGACACGACTTTTCTAGATATTTATTATAGTATAGATACATAGATATGCTGATACCCACATAATTATTTAAATTTATTTAAGAAAAAAATGTCATAGGTTCCTCCCTAAAAATTAGTATATCTTTTTTGTTTGTGGCATTCTATAGCATTCCCCAGGTCATCCCCAGTCATTTTTTCAAAGAAATTTTCAATGTACAGACACGACTTTTCTAGAGATTTATTATAGTATCGATAATGATAAAACAAAGTGCAGATCCCTTTCTAAGCTTCAAGCAGTATATTTGTGAAAGTCTCATCAAAATCCATTTCTTAGTTTCCGAGATCCTTAAGTTCAAACAGACAAACAGATAAACAGACAAACAGACAGACAATAATTTTAAAAATGGATCAGATGAACTCTATAGCATTCCTCAGGTCATCCCCAGTAATTTTTTCAAAGAAATTTTCAATGTACAGACACGACTTCTCTAAAGATTTATTATAGTATAGATATGCTGATACCCACATATTTATTTAAATTTATTTAAGAAAAAAAATTGCATAGGTACCTCCCTAAAAACTAGTATATCTTTTTTGTTTGTGGTCCGATTTTGATAAAACAAAGTGCAGATCCCTTTCTAAGCTTCAAGCAGTATATATGTGAAAGTCTCATCAAAATCCATTTCTTAGTTTTCGAGATCCTTAAGTTCAAACAGACAAACAGACAGACAATAATTTAAAAAATGGATCAGATGAACTCTATAGCATTCCCCAGGTCATCCCCAGTAATTTTTTCAAAGAAATTTTCAATGTACAGACACGACTTTTCTAGAGATTTATTATAGTATAGATAATGATAAAACAAAGTGCAGATCCCTTTCTAAGCTTCAAGCAGTATATTTGTGAAAGTCTCATCAAAATCAATTTCTTAGTTTCCGAGATCCTTAAGTTCAAACAGACAAACAGATAAACAGACAGACAATAATTTTAAAAATGGATCAGATGAACTCTATAGCATTCCTCAGGTCATCCCCAGTAATTTTTACAAAGAAATTTTCAATGTACAGACACGACTTTTCTAGAGATTTATTATAGTATAGATAGATACATAGATATGCTGATACCCACATAATTATTTAAATTTATTTAAGAAAAAAAATATCATAGGTTCCTCCCTAAAAATTAGTATATCGTTTTTGTTTGGGGTCCGATTTTGATAAAACAATGTGAATATCCCTTTCTAAGCTTTAAGCATTATATTTGTGAAAGTCTCATCAAAATCAATTTCTTAGTTAGTGGTACGATTTTGATAAAACAAAGTGCAGATCCCTTTCTAAGCTTCAAGCAGTATATTTGTGAAAGTCTCATTAAAATCCATTTCTTAGTTTCCGAGATCCTTAAGTTCAAACAGACAAACAGATAAACAGACAAACAGACAGACAATAATTTTATAAATGGATCAGATGAACTCTATAGCATTCCCCAGGTCATCCCCAGTCATTTTTTCAAAGAAATTTTCAATGTACAGACACGACTTTTCTAGAGATTTATTATAGTATAGATACATAGATATGCTGATACCCACATAATTATTTAAATTTATTTAAGAAAAAAAATTTCATAGGTTGCTCCCTAAAAATTAGTATATCGTTTTTGTTTGTGGTCCAATTTTGATAAAACAATGTGAAGATCCCTTTCTAAGCTTCAAGCATTATATTTGTGAAAGTCTCATCAAAATCCATTTCTTAGTTTTCGAGATCCTTAAGTTCAAACAGACAAACAGACAGACAATAATTTTAAAAATGGATCAGATGAACTCTATAGCATTCCCCAGGTCATCCCCAGTAATTTTTTCGAAGAAATTTTCAATGTACAGACACGACTTTTCTAGAGATTTATTATAGTATAGATAATGATAAAACAAAGTGCAGATCCCTTTCTAAGCTTCAAGCAGTATATTTGTGAAAGTCTCATCAAAATCCATTTCTTAGTTTCCGAGATCCTTAAGTTCAAACAGACAAACAGATAAACAGACAGACAATAATTTTAAAAATGGATCAGATGAACTCTATAGCATTCCTCAGGTCATCCCCAGTAATTTTTTCAAAGAAATTTTCAATGTACAGACACTACTTTTCTAGAGATTTATTATAGTATAGATACATACATAGATATGCTGATACCCACATAATTATTAAAATCTATTTAAGAAAAAAAATTTCATAGGTTCCTCCCTAAAAATTAGTATATCGTTTTTGTTTGGGGTCCGATTTTGATAAAACAATGTGAAGATCCCTTTCTAAGCTTCAAGCATTATATTTGTGAAAGTCTCATCAAAATCCATTTCTTAGTTTCCGAGATCCTTAAGTTCAAACAGACAAACAGAAAGACAATAATTTTAAAATGGATCAGATGAGCTCCTTACATTCCCCAGGTCATCCCCATTTTCAAAGAAATGTTCAATGTACAGACACGACTTTTCTAGATATTTATTATAGTATAGATACATAGATATGCTGATACCCACATAATTATTTAAATTTATTTAAGAAAAAAAATTTCATAGGTTCCTCCCTTAAAATTAGTATATCGTTTTTGTTTGTGGTCCGATTTTGATAAAGCAATGTGAAGATCCCTTTCTAAGCTTCAAGCATTATATTTGTGAAAGTCTCATCAAAATCAACTTCTTATTAGTGGCACGATTTTGATGAAACAAAGCGCAGATCCCTTTCTAAGCTTCAAGCAGTATATTTGTGAAAGTTTCATCAAAATCCATTCCTTAGATTCCGAGATCTTTAAGTTCAAACAGACACGACTTTTCTAGAGATTTATTATAGTATAGATACATACATAGATATGCTAATACCCACATAATTATTAAAATTTAATTAAGAAAAAAAATGTCATAGGTTCCTCCCTAAAAATTAGTATATCGTTTTTGTTTGGGGTCCGATTTTGATAAAACAATGTGAAGATCCCTTTCTAAGCTTCAAGCATTATATTTGTGAAAGTCAATTTCTTTGTTAGTGGTACGATTTTGATAAAACAAAGTGCAGATCCCTTTCTAAGCTTCAAGCAGTATATTTGTGAAAGTCTCATCAAAATCCATTTCTTAGTTTCCGAGATCCTTAAGTTCAAACAGACAAACAATAATTTTAAAAATGGATCAGATGAACTCCTTACATTCCCCAGGTCATCCCCAGTCATTTTTTCAAAGAAATTTTCAATGTACAGACACGACTTTTCTAGAGATTTATTATAGTATAGATACATAGATATGCTGATACCCACATAATTATTTAAATTTATTTAAGAAAAAAAATTTCATAGGTTGCTCCCTAAAAATTAGTATATCGTTTTTGTTTGTGGTCCAATTTTGATAAAACAATGTGAAGATCCCTTTCTAAGCTTCAAGCATTATATTTGTGAAAGTCTCATCAAAATCAATTTCTTAGTTAGTGGTACGATTTTGATAAAACAAAGTGCAGATCCCTTTCTAAGCTTCAAGCAGTATATTTGTGAAAGTCTCATCAAAATCCATTTCTTAGTTTCCGAGATCCTTAAGTTCAAACAGACAAACAGAAAGACAATAATTTTAAAAATGGATCAGATGAACTCCTTACATTCCCCAGGTCATCCCCATTTTCAAAGAAATTTTCAATGTACAGACACGACTTTTCTAGATATTTATTATAGTATAGATACATAGATATGCTGATACCCACATAATTATTTAAATTTATTTAAGAAAAAAAATGTCATAGGTTCCTCCCTAAAAATTAGTATATCTTTTTTGTTTGTGGCATTCTATAGCATTCCCCAGGTCATCCCCAGTCATTTTTTCAAAGAAATTTTCAATGTACAGACACGACTTTTCTAGAGATTTATTATAGTATCGATAATGATAAAACAAAGTGCAGATCCCTTTCTAAGCTTCAAGCAGTATATTTGTGAAAGTCTCATCAAAATCCATTTCTTAGTTTCCGAGATCCTTAAGTTCAAACAGACAAACAGATAAACAGACAAACAGACAGACAATAATTTTAAAAATGGATCAGATGAACTCTATAGCATTCCTCAGGTCATCCCCAGTAATTTTTTCAAAGAAATTTTCAATGTACAGACACGACTTCTCTAAAGATTTATTATAGTATAGATATGCTGATACCCACATATTTATTTAAATTTATTTAAGAAAAAAAATTGCATAGGTACCTCCCTAAAAATTAGTATATCTTTTTTGTTTGTGGTCCGATTTTGATAAAACAAAGTGCAGATCCCTTTCTAAGCTTCAAGCAGTATATATGTGAAAGTCTCATCAAAATCCATTTCTTAGTTTTCGAGATCCTTAAGTTCAAACAGACAAACAGACAGACAATAATTTAAAAAATGGATCAGATGAACTCTATAGCATTCCCCAGGTCATCCCCAGTAATTTTTTCAAAGAAATTTTCAATGTACAGACACGACTTTTCTAGAGATTTATTATAGTATAGATAATGATAAAACAAAGTGCAGATCCCTTTCTAAGCTTCAAGCAGTATATTTGTGAAAGTCTCATCAAAATCAATTTCTTAGTTTCCGAGATCCTTAAGTTCAAACAGACAAACAGATAAACAGACAGACAATAATTTTAAAAATGGATCAGATGAACTCTATAGCATTCCTCAGGTCATCCCCAGTAATTTTTACAAAGAAATTTTCAATGTACAGACACGACTTTTCTAGAGATTTATTATAGTATAGATAGATACATAGATATGCTGATACCCACATAATTAATTAAATTTATTTAAGAAAAAAAATATCATAGGTTCCTCCCTAAAAATTAGTATATCGTTTTTGTTTGGGGTCCGATTTTGATAAAACAATGTGAATATCCCTTTCTAAGCTTTAAGCATTATATTTGTGAAAGTCTCATCAAAATCAATTTCTTAGTTAGTGGTACGATTTTGATAAAACAAAGTGCAGATCCCTTTCTAAGCTTCAAGCAGTATATTTGTGAAAGTCTCATTAAAATCCATTTCTTAGTTTCCGAGATCCTTAAGTTCAAACAGACAAACAGATAAACAGACAGACAATAATTTTATAAATGGATCAGATGAACTCTATAGCATTCCCCAGGTCATCCCCAGTCATTTTTTCAAAGAAATTTTCAATGTACAGACACGACTTTTCTAGAGATTTATTATAGTATAGATACATAGATATGCTGATACCCACATAATTATTTAAATTTATTTAAGAAAAATAATTTCATAGGTTCCTCCCTTAAAATTAGTATATCGTTTTTGTTTGTGGTCCGATTTTGATAAAACAAAGTGCAGATCCCTTTCTAAGCTTCAAGCAGTATATTTGTGAAAGTCTCTTCAAAATCAATTTCTTAGTTAGTGGCACGATTTTGATAAAACAAAGTGCAGATCCCTTTCTAAGCTTCAAGCAGTATATTTGTGAAAGTCTCATCAAAATCCATTTCTTAGTTTCCGAGATCCTTAAGGTCAAACAGACAAACAATAATTTTAAAAATGGATCAGATGAACTCCTTACATTCCCCAGGTCATCCCCAGTCATTTTTTCAAAGAAATTTTCAATGTACAGGCACGACTTTTCTAGATATTTATTATAGTATAGATGTGCTGATACCCACATATTTATTTAAATTTATTTAAGAAAAAAAATTTCATATGTTCCTCCCTAAAAATTAGTATATCTTTTTTGTTTGTGGCATTCTATAGCATTCCCCAGGTCATCCCCAGTCATTTTTTCAAAGAAATTTTCAATGTACAGACACGACTTTTCTAGAGATTTATTATAGTATCGATAATGATAAAACAAAGTGCAGATCCCTTTCTAAGCTTCAAGCAGTATATTTGTGAAAGTCTCATCAAAATCCATTTCTTAGTTTCCGAGATCTTTAAGTTCAAACAGATAAACAGACAGACAATAATTTTAAAAATGGATCAGATGAACTCTATAGCATTCCTCAGGTCATCCCCAGTAATTTTTTCAAAGAAATTTTCAATGTACAGACACGACTTTTCTAGAGATTTATTATAGTATAGATACATAGATATGCTGATACCCACATAATTATTTAAATTTATTTAAGAAAAATAATTTCATAGGTTCCTCCCTTAAAATTAGTATATCGTTTTTGTTTGTGGTCCGATTTTGATAAAACAAAGTGCAGATCCCTTTCTAAGCTTCAAGCAGTATATTTGTGAAAGTCTCTTCAAAATCAATTTCTTAGTTAGTGGCACGATTTTGATAAAACAAAGTGCAGATCCCTTTCTAAGCTTCAAGCAGTATATTTGTGAAAGTCTCATCAAAATCCATTTCTAAGTTTCCGAGATCCTTAAGGTCAAACAGACAAACAATAATTTTAAAAATGGATCAGATGAACTCCTTACATTCCCCAGGTCATCCCCAGTCATTTTTTCAAAGAAATTTTCAATGTACAGGCACGACTTTTCTAGATATTTATTATAGTATAGATGTGCTGATACCCACATATTTATTTAAATTTATTTAAGAAAAAAAATTTCATATGTTCCTCCCTAAAAATTAGTATATCTTTTTTGTTTGTGGCATTCTATAGCATTCCCCAGGTCATCCCCAGTCATTTTTTCAAAGAAATTTTCAATGTACAGACACGACTTTTCTAGAGATTTATTATAGTATCGATAATGATAAAACAAAGTGCAGATCCCTTTCTAAGCTTCAAGCAGTATATTTGTGAAAGTCTCATCAAAATCCATTTCTTAGTTTCCGAGATCCTTAAGTTCAAACAGACAAACAGATAAACAGACAAACAGACAGACAATAATTTTATAAATGGATCAGATGAACTCTATAGCATTCCCCAGGTCATCCCCAGTCATTTTTTCAAAGAAATTTTCAATGTACAGACACGACTTTTCTAGAGATTTATTATAGTATAGATACATAGATATGCTGATACCCACATAATTATTTAAATTTATTTAAGAAAAAAAATTTCATAGGTTCCTCCCTAAAAATTAGTATATCGTTTTTGTTTGTGGTCCAATTTTGATAAAACAATGTCAAGATCCCTTTCTAAGCTTCAAGCATTATATTTGTGAAAGTCTCATCAAAATCAATTTCTTAGTTAGTGGTACGATTTTGATAAAACAAAGTGCAGATCCCTTTCTAAGCTTCAAGCAGTATATTTGTGAAAGTCTCATCAAAATCCATTTCTTAGTTTCCGAGATCCTTAAGTTCAAACAGACAAACAGAAAGACAATAATTTTAAAAATGGATCAGATGAACTCCTTACATTCCCCAGGTCATCCCCATTTTCAAAGAAATTTTCTAGATATTTATTATAGTATAGATACATAGATATGCTGATACCCACATAATTATTTAAATTTATTTAAGAAAAAAAATTTCATAGGTTCCTCCCTTAAAATTAGTATATCGTTTTTGTTTGTGGTCCGATTTTGATAAAACAATGTGAAGATCCCTTTCTAAGCTTCAAGCATTATATTTGTGAAAGTCTAATCAAAATCAACTTCTTATTAGTGGCACGATTTTGATGAAACAAAGCGCAGATCCCTTTCTAAGCTTCAAGCAGTATATTTGTGAAAGTTTCATCAAAATCTATTTCTTAGTTTCCGAGATCTTTAAGTTCAAACAGACAGACAATAATTTTAAAAATGGATCAGATGAAATCTATAGCATTCCTCAGGTCATCCCCAGTAATTTTTTCAAAGAAATTTTCAATGTACAGACACGACTTTTCTAGAGATTTATTATAGTATAGATACATACATAGATATGCTAATACCCACATAATTATTAAAATTTAATTAAGAAAAAAAATGTCATAGGTTCCTCCCTAAAAATTAGTATATCGTTTTTGTTTGGGGTCCGATTTTGATAAAACAATGTGAAGATCCCTTTCTAAGCTTCAAGCATTATATTTGTGAAAGTTTCATCAAAATCTATTTCTTAGTTTCCGAGATCTTTAAGTTCAAACAGACAGACAATAATTTTAAAAATGGATCAGATGAAATCTATAGCATTCCTCAGGTCATCCCCAGTAATTTTTTCAAAGAAATTTTCAATGTACAGACACGACTTTTCTAGAGATTTATTATAGTATAGATACATAGATATGCTGATACCCACATAATTATTTAAATTTATTTAAGAAAAAAAATTTCATAGGTTGCTCCCTAAAAATTAGTATATCGTTTTTGTTTGTGGTCCAATTTTGATAAAACAATGTGAAGATCCCTTTCTAAGCTTCAAGCATTATATTTGTGAAAGTCTCGTCAAAATCAATTTCTTAGTTAGTGGTACGATTTTGATAAAACAAAGTGCAGATCCCTTTCTAAGCTTCAAGCAGTATATTTGTGAAAGTCTCATCAAAATCCATTTCTTAGTTTCCGAGATCCTTAAGTTCAAACAGACAAACAGAAAGACAATAATTTTAAAAATGGATCAGATGAACTCCTTACATTCCCCAGGTCATCCCCATTTTCAAAGAAATTTTCAATGTACAGACACGACTTTTCTAGATATTTATTATAGTATAGATACATAGATATGCTGATACCCACATAATTATTTAAATTTATTTAAGAAAAAAAATGTCATAGGTTCCTCCCTAAAAATTAGTATATCTTTTTTGTTTGTGGCATTCTATAGCATTCCCCAGGTCATCCCCAGTCATTTTTTCAAAGAAATTTTCAATGTACAGACACGACTTTTCTAGAGATTTATTATAGTATCGATAATGATAAAACAAAGTGCAGATCCCTTTCTAAGCTTCAAGCAGTATATTTGTGAAAGTCTCATCAAAATCCATTTCTTAGTTTCCGAGATCCTTAAGTTCAAACAGACAAACAGATAAACAGACAAACAGACAGACAATAATTTTAAAAATGGATCAGATGAACTCTATAGCATTCCTCAGGTCATCCCCAGTAATTTTTTCAAAGAAATTTTCAATGTACAGACACGACTTCTCTAAAGATTTATTATAGTATAGATATGCTGATACCCACATATTTATTTAAATTTATTTAAGAAAAAAAATTGCATAGGTACCTCCCTAAAAATTAGTATATCTTTTTTGTTTGTGGTCCGATTTTGATAAAACAAAGTGCAGATCCCTTTCTAAGCTTCAAGCAGTATATTTGTGAAAGTCTCATCAAAATCCATTTCTTAGTTTCCGAGATCCTTAAGTTCAAACAGACAAACAGATAAACAGACAGACAATAATTTTAAAAATGGATCAGATGAACTCTATAGCATTCCTCAGGTCATCCCCAGTAATTTTTTCAAAGAAATTTTCAATGTACAGACACGACTTTTCTAGAGATTTATTATAGTATAGATACATAGATATGCTGATACCCACATAATTATTTAAATTTATTTAAGAAAAATAATTTCATAGGTTCCTCCCTTAAAATTAGTATATCGTTTTTGTTTGTGGTCCGATTTTGATAAAACAAAGTGCAGATCCCTTTCTAAGCTTCAAGCAGTATATTTGTGAAAGTCTCTTCAAAATCAATTTCTTAGTTAGTGGCACGATTTTGATAAAACAAAGTGCAGATCCCTTTCTAAGCTTCAAGCAGTATATTTGTGAAAGTCTCATCAAAATCCATTTCTTAGTTTCCGAGATCCTTAAGGTCAAACAGACAAACAATAATTTTAAAAATGGATCAGATGAACTCCTTACATTCCCCAGGTCATCCCCAGTCATTTTTTCAAAGAAATTTTCAATGTACAGGCACGACTTTTCTAGATATTTATTATAGTATAGATGTGCTGATACCCACATATTTATTTAAATTTATTTAAGAAAAAAAATTTCATATGTTCCTCCCTAAAAATTAGTATATCTTTTTTGTTTGTGGCATTCTATAGCATTCCCCAGGTCATCCCCAGTCATTTTTTCAAAGAAATTTTCAATGTACAGACACGACTTTTCTAGAGATTTATTATAGTATCGATAATGATAAAACAAAGTGCAGATCCCTTTCTAAGCTTCAAGCAGTATATTTGTGAAAGTCTCATCAAAATCCATTTCTTAGTTTCCGAGATCCTTAAGTTCAAACAGACAAACAGATAAACAGACAAACAGACAGACAATAATTTTATAAATGGATCAGATGAACTCTATAGCATTCCCCAGGTCATCCCCAGTCATTTTTTCAAAGAAATTTTCAATGTACAGACACGACTTTTCTAGAGATTTATTATAGTATAGATACATAGATATGCTGATACCCACATAATTATTTAAATTTATTTAAGAAAAAAAATTTCATAGGTTCCTCCCTAAAAATTAGTATATCGTTTTTGTTTGTGGTCCAATTTTGATAAAACAATGTCAAGATCCCTTTCTAAGCTTCAAGCATTATATTTGTGAAAGTCTCATCAAAATCAATTTCTTAGTTAGTGGTACGATTTTGATAAAACAAAGTGCAGATCCCTTTCTAAGCTTCAAGCAGTATATTTGTGAAAGTCTCATCAAAATCCATTTCTTAGTTTCCGAGATCCTTAAGTTCAAACAGACAAACAGAAAGACAATAATTTTAAAAATGGATCAGATGAACTCCTTACATTCCCCAGGTCATCCCCATTTTCAAAGAAATTTTCTAGATATTTATTATAGTATAGATACATAGATATGCTGATACCCACATAATTATTTAAATTTATTTAAGAAAAAAAATTTCATAGGTTCCTCCCTTAAAATTAGTATATCGTTTTTGTTTGTGGTCCGATTTTGATAAAACAATGTGAAGATCCCTTTCTAAGCTTCAAGCATTATATTTGTGAAAGTCTAATCAAAATCAACTTCTTATTAGTGGCACGATTTTGATGAAACAAAGCGCAGATCCCTTTCTAAGCTTCAAGCAGTATATTTGTGAAAGTTTCATCAAAATCTATTTCTTAGTTTCCGAGATCTTTAAGTTCAAACAGACAGACAATAATTTTAAAAATGGATCAGATGAAATCTATAGCATTCCTCAGGTCATCCCCAGTAATTTTTTCAAAGAAATTTTCAATGTACAGACACGACTTTTCTAGAGATTTATTATAGTATAGATACATACATAGATATGCTAATACCCACATAATTATTAAAATTTAATTAAGAAAAAAAATGTCATAGGTTCCTCCCTAAAAATTAGTATATCGTTTTTGTTTGGGGTCCGATTTTGATAAAACAATGTGAAGATCCCTTTCTAAGCTTCAAGCATTATATTTGTGAAAGTTTCATCAAAATCTATTTCTTAGTTTCCGAGATCTTTAAGTTCAAACAGACAGACAATAATTTTAAAAATGGATCAGATGAACTCCTTACATTCCCCAGGTCATCCCCAGTCATTTTTTCAAAGAAATTTTCAATGTACAGACACGACTTTTCTAGAGATTTATTATAGTATAGATACATAGATATGCTGATACCCACATAATTATTTAAATTTATTTAAGAAAAAAAATTTCATAGGTTGCTCCCTAAAAATTAGTATATCGTTTTTGTTTGTGGTCCAATTTTGATAAAACAATGTGAAGATCCCTTTCTAAGCTTCAAGCATTATATTTGTGAAAGTCTCGTCAAAATCAATTTCTTAGTTAGTGGTACGATTTTGATAAAACAAAGTGCAGATCCCTTTCTAAGCTTCAAGCAGTATATTTGTGAAAGTCTCATCAAAATCCATTTCTTAGTTTCCGAGATCCTTAAGTTCAAACAGACAAACAGAAAGACAATAATTTTAAAAATGGATCAGATGAACTCCTTACATTCCCCAGGTCATCCCCATTTTCAAAGAAATTTTCAATGTACAGACACGACTTTTCTAGATATTTATTATAGTATAGATACATAGATATGCTGATACCCACATAATTATTTAAATTTATTTAAGAAAAAAAATGTCATAGGTTCCTCCCTAAAAATTAGTATATCTTTTTTGTTTGTGGCATTCTATAGCATTCCCCAGGTCATCCCCAGCCATTTTTTCAAAGAAATTTTCAATGTACAGACACGACTTTTCTAGAGATTTATTATAGTATCGATAATGATAAAACAAAGTGCAGATCCCTTTCTAAGCTTCAAGCAGTATATTTGTGAAAGTCTCATCAAAATCCATTTCTTAGTTTCCGAGATCCTTAAGTTCAAACAGACAAACAGATAAACAGACAAACAGACAGACAATAATTTTAAAAATGGATCAGATGAACTCTATAGCATTCCTCAGGTCATCCCCAGTAATTTTTTCAAAGAAATTTTCAATGTACAGACACGACTTCTCTAAAGATTTATTATAGTATAGATATGCTGATACCCACATATTTATTTAAATTTATTTAAGAAAAAAAATTGCATAGGTACCTCCCTAAAAATTAGTATATCTTTTTTGTTTGTGGTCCGATTTTGATAAAACAAAGTGCAGATCCCTTTCTAAGCTTCAAGCAGTATATTTGTGAAAGTCTCATCAAAATCAATTTCTTAGTTTCCGAGATCCTTAAGTTCAAACAGACAAACAGATAAACAGACAGACAATAATTTTAAAAATGGATCAGATGAACTCTATAGCATTCCTCAGGTCATCCCCAGTAATTTTTACAAAGAAAATTTCAATGTACAGACACGACTTTTCTAGAGATTTATTATAGTATAGATAGATACATAGATATGCTGATACCCACATAATTATTTAAATTTATTTAAGAAAAAAAATATCATAGGTTCCTCCCTAAAAATTAGTATATCGTTTTTGTTTGGGGTCCGATTTTGATAAAACAATGTGAATATCCCTTTCTAAGCTTTAAGCATTATATTTGTGAAAGTCTCATCAAAATCAATTTCTTAGTTAGTGGTACGATTTTGATAAAACAAAGTGCAGATCCCTTTCTAAGCTTCAAGCAGTATATTTGTGAAAGTCTCATTAAAATCCATTTCTTAGTTTCCGAGATCCTTAAGTTCAAACAGACAAACAGATAAACAGACAAACAGACAGACAATAATTTTATAAATGGATCAGATGAACTCTATAGCATTCCCCAGGTCATCCCCAGTCATTTTTTCAAAGAAATTTTCAATGTACAGACACGACTTTTCTAGAGATTTATTATAGTATAGATACATAGATATGCTGATACCCACATAATTATTTAAATTTATTTAAGAAAAAAAATTTCATAGGTTGCTCCCTAAAAATTAGTATATCGTTTTTGTTTGTGGTCCAATTTTGATAAAACGATGTGAAGATCCCTTTCTAAGCTTCAAGCATTATATTTGTGAAAGTCTCATCAAAATCCATTTCTTAGTTTTCGAGATCCTTAAGTTCAAACAGACAAACAGACAGACAATAATTTTAAAAATGGATCAGATGAACTCTATAGCATTCCCCAGGTCATCCCCAGTAATTTTTTCGAAGAAATTTTCAATGTACAGACACGACTTTTCTAGAGATTTATTATAGTATAGATAATGATAAAACAAAGTGCAGATCCCTTTCTAAGCTTCAAGCAGTATATTTGTGAAAGTCTCATCAAAATCCATTTCTTAGTTTCCGAGATCCTTAAGTTCAAACAGACAAACAGATAAACAGACAGACAATAATTTTAAAAATGGATCAGATGAACTCTATAGCATTCCTCAGGTCATCCCCAGTAATTTTTTCAAAGAAATTTTCAATGTGCAGACACTACTTTTCTAGAGATTTATTATAGTATAGATACATACATAGATATGCTGATACCCACATAATTATTAAAATCTATTTAAGAAAAAAAATTTCATAGGTTCCTCCCTAAAAATTAGTATATCGTTTTTGTTTGGGGTCCGATTTTGATAAAACAATGTGAAGATCCCTTTCTAAGCTTCAAGCATTATATTTGTGAAAGTCTCATCAAAATCCATTTCTTAGTTTCCGAGATCCTTAAGTTCAAACAAACAAACAGAAAGACAATAATTTTAAAATGGATCAGATGAGCTCCTTACATTCCCCAGGTCATCCCCATTTTCAAAGAAATTTTCAATGAACAGACACGACTTTTCTAGATATTTATTATAGTATAGATACATAGATATGCTGATACCCACATAATTATTTAAATTTATTTAAGAAAAAAAATTTCATAGGTTCCTCCCTTAAAATTAGTATATCGTTTTTGTTTGTGGTCCGATTTTGATAAAGCAATGTGAAGATCCCTTTCTAAGCTTCAAGCATTATATTTGTGAAAGTCTCATCAAAATCAACTTCTTATTAGTGGCACGATTTTGATGAAACAAAGCGCAGATCCCTTTCTAAGCTTCAAGCAGTATATTTGTGAAAGTTTCATCAAAATCCATTCCTTAGTTTCCGAGATCTTTAAGTTCAAACAGACACGACTTTTCTAGAGATTTATTATAGTATAGATACATACATAGATATGCTAATACCCACATAATTATTAAAATTTAATTAAGAAAAAAAATGTCATAGGTTCCTCCCTAAAAATTAGTATATCGTTTTTGTTTGGGGTCCGATTTTGATAAAACAATGTGAAGATCCCTTTCTAAGCTTCAAGCATTATATTTGTGAAAGTCAATTTCTTTGTTAGTGGTACGATTTTGATAAAACAAAGTGCAGATCCCTTTCTAAGCTTCAAGCAGTATATTTGTGAAAGTCTCATCAAAATCCATTTCTTAGTTTCCGAGATCCTTAAGTTCAAACAGACAAACAGAAAGACAATAATTTTAAAAATGGATCAGATGAACTCCTTACATTCCCCAGGTCATCCCCATTTTCAAAGAAATTTTCAATGTACAGACACGACTTTTCTAGATATTTATTATAGTATAGATACATAGATATGCTGATACCCACATAATTATTTAAATTTATTTAAGAAAAAAAATGTCATAGGTTCCTCCCTAAAAATTAGTATATCTTTTTTGTTTGTGGCATTCTATAGCATTCCCCAGGTCATCCGTAGTCATTTTTTCAAAGAAATTTTCAATGTACAGACACGACTTTTCTAGAGATTTATTATAGTATCGATAATGATAAAACAAAGTGCAGATCCCTTTCTAAGCTTCAAGCAGTATATTTGTGAAAGTCTCATCAAAATCCATTTCTTAGTTTCCGAGATCCTTAAGTTCAAACAGACAAACAGATAAACAGACAAACAGACAGACAATAATTTTAAAAATGGATCAGATGAACTCTATAGCATTCCTCAGGTCATCCCCAGTAATTTTTTCAAAGAAATTTTCAATGTACAGACACGACTTCTCTAAAGATTTATTATAGTATAGATATGCTGATACCCACATATTTATTTAAATTTATTTAAGAAAAAAAATTGCATAGGTACCTCCCTAAAAATTAGTATATCTTTTTTGTTTGTGGTCCGATTTTGATAAAACAAAGTGCAGATCCCTTTCTAAGCTTCAAGCAGTATATATGTGAAAGTCTCATCAAAATCCATTTCTTAGTTTTCGAGATCCTTAAGTTCAAACAGACAAACAGACAGACAATAATTTAAAAAATGGATCAGATGAACTCTATAGCATTCCCCAGGTCATCCCCAGTAATTTTTTCAAAGAAATTTTCAATGTACAGACACGACTTTTCTAGAGATTTATTATAGTATAGATAATGATAAAACAAAGTGCAGATCCCTTTCTAAGCTTCAAGCAGTATATTTGTGAAAGTCTCATCAAAATCAATTTCTTATTTTCCGAGATCCTTAAGTTCAAACAGACAAACAGATAAACAGACAGACAATAATTTTAAAAATGGATCAGATGAACTCTATAGCATTCCTCAGGTCATCCCCAGTAATTTTTACAAAGAAATTTTCAATGTACAGACACGACTTTTCTAGAGATTTATTATAGTATAGATAGATACATAGATATGCTGATACCCACATAATTATTTAAATTTATTTAAGAAAAAAAATATCATAGGTTCCTCCCTAAAAATTAGTATATCGTTTTTGTTTGGGGTCCGATTTTGATAAAACAATGTGAATATCCCTTTCTAAGCTTTAAGCATTATATTTGTGAAAGTCTCATCAAACTCAATTTCTTAGTTAGTGGTACGATTTTGATAAATCAAAGTGCAGATCCCTTTCTAAGCTTCAAGCAGTATATTTGTGAAAGTCTCATTAAAATCCATTTCTTAGTTTCCGAGATCCTTAAGTTCAAACAGACAAACAGATAAACAGACAGACAATAATTTTATAAATGGATCAGATGAACTCTATAGCATTCCCCAGGTCATCCCCAGTCATTTTTTCAAAGAAATTTTCAATGTACAGACACGACTTTTCTAGAGATTTATTATAGTATAGATACATAGATATGCTGATACCCACATAATTATTTAAATTTATTTAAGAAAAAAAATTTCATAGGTTGCTCCCTAAAAATTAGTATATCGTTTTTGTTTGTGGTCCAATTTTGATAAAACAATGTGAAGATCCCTTTCTAAGCTTCAAGCATTATATTTGTGAAAGTCTCATCAAAATCCATTTCTTAGTTTTCGAGATCCTTAAGTTCAAACAAACAAACAGACAGACAATAATTTTAAAAATGGATCAGATGAACTCTATAGCATTCCCCAGGTCATCCCCAGTAATTTTTTCGAAGAAATTTTCAATGTACAGACACGACTTTTCTAGAGATTTATTATAGTATAGATAATGATAAAACAAAGTGCAGATCCCTTTCTAAGCTTCAAGCAGTATATTTGTGAAAGTCTCATCAAAATCCATTTCTTAGTTTCCGAGATCCTTAAGTTCAAACAGACAAACAGATAAACAGACAGACAATAATTTTAAAAATGGATCAGATGAACTCTATAGCATTCCTCAGGTCATCCCCAGTAATTTTTTCAAAGAAATTTTCAATGTACAGACACTACTTTTCTAGAGATTTATTATAGTATAGATACATACATAGATATGCTGATACCCACATAATTATTAAAATCTATTTAAGAAAAAAAATTTCATAGGTTCCTCCCTAAAAATTAGTATATCGTTTTTGTTTGGGGTCCGATTTTGATAAAACAATGTGAAGATCCCTTTCTAAGCTTCAAGCATTATATTTGTGAAAGTCTCATCAAAATCCATTTCTTAGTTTCCGAGATCCTTAAGTTCAAACAGACAAACAGAAAGACAATAATTTTAAAATGGATCAGATGAGCTCCTTACATTCCCCAGGTCATCCCCATTTTCAAAGAAATTTTCAATGTACAGACACGACTTTTCTAGATATTTATTATAGTATAGATACATAGATATGCTGATACCCACATAATTATTTAAATTTATTTAAGAAAAAAAATTTCATAGGTTCCTCCCTTAAAATTAGTATATCGTTTTTGTTTGTGGTCCGATTTTGATAAAGCAATGTGAAGATCCCTTTCTAAGCTTCAAGCATTATATTTGTGAAAGTCTCATCAAAATCAACTTCTTATTAGTGGCACGATTTTGATGAAACAAAGCGCAGATCCCTTTCTAAGCTTCAAGCAGTATATTTGTGAAAGTTTCATCAAAATCCATTCCTTAGTTTCCGAGATCTTTAAGTTCAAACAGATAAACAGACAGACAATAATTTTAAAAATGGATCAGATGAACTCTATAGCATTCCTCAGGTCATCCCCAGTAATTTTTTCAAAGAAATTTTCAATGTACAGACACGACTTTTCTAGAGATTTATTATAGTATAGATACATACATAGATATGCTGATACCCACATAATTATTTAAATTTATTTAAGAAAAAAAATTTCATAGGTTCCAGATCCCTTTCTAAGCTTCAAGCAGTATATTTGTGAAAGTCTCATCAAAATCCATTTCTTAGTTTCCGGGATCCTTAAGTTCAAATAGACAAATAATAATTTTAAAAATGGATCAGATGAACTCCTTACATTCCCTAGGTCGGTGGCGCGAACTAACGTCAGTGGAATTAACGTCAGTGACGTTAATTCGCACCCAAAAAGCGAATTAATGTCAGTGACATTATGACGCATGACCCAAAACGAATTAAAGTCAGTGCCGTTAATTCGTATAATATTTTGACTTTAGTTCGCTTTGGACATGCAAATTAATGTCATTGAGGCATTTGGGTTTGAGATTCGACGAAGTAGCGGCGCAGGCGAAAATTTGACTTAGGTCAGATCCCCAATTCGGGGCGTGATCCATGGTATTTATGTGCAGAACTCCTTTCCGCGTTGGCGGCCTTCGGCCGCGCTTCAAAAAATAACCCTGGGCTACGCCATTCCAACTCCGGGTGTGTGCCATAGCCGTGGCTACCGCCACGGTGATGTCTTTCCGCGTGCCACGTTTCCCACTCTTTCACTTTTTGGGCTCAGCCTAATGTGCCATTACAACAACCACATGAAAATGACAGAAAGTTGTGAACTTTAACTGCAAATAACTTTTGAACGGTTGAAAAAAATCTCATTTCAGATTCTAAATCTAGACGTGGGTAATCGTTTACGTGGGGTACCGAGCGCTAATACACAACCAAAAATGTTAAGATATGTATCAGGAGACGCGCTTTGGTCCCAGGAGCATGAACATAACTCCGCTGAACCAATATTTTTAGTAGTTTGCGAGATATTTGTTAAAGTTCAGAATTTTCTGTCATTTTCATGTGGTTGTTGTATCACATTACCCTGTGAGAAAAGAGTGGCACGCGGAAGGACATCACCGTGGCGGTAGCCACGGCTATGGCAACCACCCGGAGTTGGAATGGCGTAGCCCAGGATTATTTTGTGAAGCGCGGCCGAAGGCCGCCAATGCGGAAAGGAGCTCTGCACATAAATACCATGGATCACGCCCCGAATTGGAGATCTGACCTAAGTCAATCCCAGATTCATTTTTTGAATCCCAGATTCATGATATAATGATCATAAGTCGAAGGTGATAATGAAAAATGAAAATTTGGAATATAAAAAAATGTACTGACGACTTTAGTTCGCTTTCTTAATGCGAATTAATGTCAATGACGTTAGTTCGCTAAAAATATTGACCTTAGTTCGCTTTTGGCATGCGTCTTAATGTCAGTGACATTAATTCGCTTTTGGGGTGCGAATTAACGTCACTGACGTTAATTCCACTGACTTTAGTTCGCGCCACCCCTAGGTCATCCCCAGTCATTTTTTCAAAGAAATTTTCAATGTACAGACACGACTTTTCTAGATATTTATTATAGTATAGATGTGCTGATACCCACATATTTATTTAAATTTATTTAAGAAAAAAAATTTCATAGGTTCCTCCCTAAAAATTAGTATATCTTTTTTGTTTGTGGTCCGATTATGATAAAACAAAGTGCAGATCCCTTTCTACGCTTCAAGCAGTATATTTGTGAAAGTCTCATCAAAATCCATTTCTTAGTTTCCGAGATCCTTAAGTTCAAACAGACAAAAAGAAAGACAATAATTTTAAGAATGGATCAGATGAACTCTATAGCATTCCCCAGGTCATCCCCAGTCATTTCTTCAAAGAAATTTCTCAGTTTCCGAGATCCTTAAGTTCAAACAGACAGACAATAATTTAAAAAATGGATCAGATGAACTCTATAGCATTCCTCAGGTCATCCCCAGTCATCTTTTCAAAGAAATTTTCAATGTACAGACACAACTTTCTAGAGATTTATTATAGTATAGATATGCTGATACCCACATATTTTTATACCTTTCATGAACATGAAATGGTATTATAACTTTGGTCCGATGTTTGTAAGTATGAGAAGAAGAAGAGATAGACCCACCATTAAGTATATCGAAATGGTCAGGGCGACGAGCTGAGTTGATTTAGCCATGTCCGTCTGCCCGTCCGTCTGTCTGTTTGAACGCAAACTAGTCCCTCAATTTTGGAGATATCTCAATGAAATTTGGTCTATTATATTAATCATTTGTCGGAACCAGTAAGATCGGACCAATACAACGCATAGCTCCCATACAATCGATTGTTCCGATAAATGGGTTTTGGCCTATAACTCTTGCAATCAAAAAGCTAGGAGAGCGAAATTTTGCAGGTTTAGTACATACTATATTTGTAACCTGTGTAGTGAAAATCACCCAGATCGGACAAACAAAACATATAGCTCCCATATAATCGATAGTTTCGATAAATGGGTTTTGGGCTATATATTTTGCAGTTAAGAAGCTAGGAACGTAAAATTTTGCAAGGTTGGTACTTATTATAAATGTGATGTGTGTAATGAAAATCATACAGATCAGAGTAACATAACATATAGCTTCCATATAACCGATTGCTCCGATAAGTGTGGTTTGGCGAAGATAGCCCTTTCCTTACTTGTTTTTAATTTATTTAAGAAAAAAAATTTCATAGGTTCCTCCCTAAAAATTAGTATATCTTTTTTGTGGTCCGATTTTGATAAAACAAAGTGCAGGTCCCTTTCTAAGCTTCAAGCAGTATATTTGTGAAAGTCTCATCAAAATCCATTTCTTAGTTTCCGAGATCCTTAAGTTCAAACAGACAAACAGATTAACAGACAAACAGACAGACAATAATTTTAAAAATGGACAGACACGACTTTTCTAGAGATTTATTATAGTATAGATACATAGATATGCTGATACCCACATATTTATTTAAAATTTATTTAAGAAAAAAAAGTTTCATAGGTTCCTCCCTAAAAATTAGTATATCTTTTTCGTTTGTGGTGTGTAAGCAACCCTAATACTACTCAACCGTATCGACCCTGTGAACAGCAACACTATTCGAGAGACAGAGAAACAGTAGTCAGTAGTTATCCATTATCCATGGTAATCGGTCATCAACGGTCTGACAAGTCGACGCGATATACATATACTTTAAATGAGTTAAACTTTTAGAACTTACATATATATTCCTACTTATATTTTTGAAATCAATAAACTGATGTGAAATGAATTAGAACTAAACGAATATCATTTCATAGTTCAGAAGTAGGGTAGAATGTTTGCCCTCACGTGTAGTGCCGCCGGTTACGACAAAGTAATTCGGGGATCGTAATATACATATATACTTATGTACGCGTATATACATAAGTAACTAAAAAGCGATTATAGGTTAAACGAAGTGGAGAATAGAAACATTAGAGAAAACGAAACGGGCGAAAAAGCAAACGAAAGCTAAAAAAGTGAACGTCAAAAAAAACGTAAACGAAACGTAACGAAAACGAGCAAAACAAAACAAAATTGAAAGCCATACGTAAAGGATACAAGCAAAACAAAATGAATATGAACTTAAGATCAAGACAAAACGTTGAAACACAGCAGGTTGACAGCGGCGACGCAGTAAAAATAGTAGATTTACGTATTGATCAACTTAAATATGTGCTATCACAGAGAAATCTGCCAACGTCAGGCTCGCGTGCCGAACTTATGCAGCGGTTACTCGATAATAATGATTCTGATGAAATACAAGTGCCTACGTTAGGGACTAATACGAACTCGAACGTGAACGATAATACGGGTGTTAGCGTTCAAGAGCAACTTGATGAGCTTCGAGGTTCATTGAATAATATACTGACATTATTGCAAAACAATGTACCGAATGAAAACGTGGTAAGTGATCGTCAGCGCGATATCGTAGCAACACCTATTACAACCATTAGTACACAAAGTGTGAACGGTCGCAAAGAGTCCGTGAAAGAAATAAGTGAAACAATTCCGGAATTCGACCCCATAAATCCACAATCGCTTACTGTAGAACAGTTCACAGACCGTGTCGGTAGTGTTGTGCGCGCGTACCAATTCGACGAAAAGTGCGTATTATTAGCCGTATATAGTAGATTACGTGGTGTAGCGCGAATGTGGCTCGACGCTCAACCCAGAGTGCACACAACATGGAAAGATTTTTCAAGTGATTTAGTGGCCGAGTTCGGTGTTCATCTCGATGAAGCTCAGATACATCGAGTGATGAGCGAAAATATTAGAAAATCAAATGAACGAATCAATGACTATTGTTTTAGAATTTGCGCGCTTGGTAAACAATATCGGCTGAGCGAATCCGCGATAAATAATCACATACGAGCGGGACTACGACATCGTGAACTTCAAATCTCGATCGCCGCAATGAGATTCAAAACAGTAAAAGAAATGCGTGAAGTTATTGAAGACTATTTAGCTAATCGAAATAAAATCAGCGACACTAAACCTAAAAGCTTATCAGAGAATAACCAAGAACAACAATCGCAACAAATAACAAATGTTATAATTGTAAAGAAGAAGGGCACATTTCGAGTAAATGCCCCCAAGCCGCAGCGGCGTGCTAGATGTGTAGATTGCAACAAAGTGCATGCCAAAAATGATCCACAAAATTGCGGTAAACGCGGGTATGACGTTCTTCGAACAGAAATGTCAAAACTGGATGAGTGTTTCACAAAAACAGTCGTGGTCGACTCTAGACAGTTTAGTGCATTCGTAGACACAGGTAGCCAATGTAGTATGGTGCGTACATCGATTGCCTAAATACTAGGTGCGAATATTGATAAATGCAAAACGCAGTTGAATGGTTTCGGTGGTGGCAGTCGCGTTGTAAATGAAATGTGCACGCTAAGTATTTAAATAGGTGAAGCATGTATAATCGCAATATTTTACGTGGTCGATGATTCTTGTTTACAAACAGACTTCTTAATCGAACAAAACGTATTAATAAATCAATCGTTGAAGTTCGAAATAAGCGATGGACATTTAGCTTTTACAAATAAACGTGTTGAAGTGCGTAGCAAAAACAATATTGATGTTAGCCAATTGGTTAGAGACATAAAAGATCACGTGCGGTGTTAGAAGAATTCGCCGACGTGTTTGCTGAAGGTTTAGACGGTATCGGTAAGACAAATCTAGTAGAAATGAAAATTGAACTTAACGATAACAAAGTGGTAGCACAACCCCCTTATCGTATACCAGCCCCAAAAAAAGCAGTAGTTGCTCAAATGATAAATGATCTTGAAGCTAACGATATAATAACGAGATCCGATTCCGAGTTTGCAAGTCCTCTCGTGTTGGTTAAGAAAAAAGACGGAGCCGATCGTCTATGTGTGGACTATAGGCGGTTAAATCAATTGGTAAAGAAGGAGATGTTTCCGGTCCCTAATATTGAAGAGCGTTTGTATGAAGCGAAAAAATACAAATTGTTTACGGTACTTGATTTGAACAGCAGTTACTATCAAATACCGATCACGCCTTGTTCTCGCAAATATACAGCTTTCATTACACCAGATGGGTTATACGAATTTAAGAAAATGCCGTTCGGGCTTAAAAACGCTCCCATAGCTTTTCAACGATTGATGGCTAAAGTTCAAGATATGACTAGACCAGGCGACATGTTGTTGTATATGGATGATATTTTAGTAGGTAGGAAATGGTAGACAAATTACGTCGTGTACTCTCTACCCTACAACAAGCAGGACTTACCTTAAACGCAAAAAAGTGTACGTTCTTAAAAACCTCCATAACGTTTCTGGGTCATGAAATCACCCCTGATGGTATAACTCCAGGCGAGGTGAAAACGCAGGCAGTAGCAGAGTTCACTGCACCTAAAAATGTGAATGATGTACGCCGTTTCCTCGGACTTAGGGGATATTTTCGAAAATTTGTTCCAGGCTTCGCATTGATTTCCGAGCCGTTACGAAAACTCTTGCGAAAAGAAGCAAAATTCGAATGGACAGTAGAACAGAACCGAGCATTTAACGAACTCCAACGTGCGTTAGCGTCGAAACCCCTACTTACGGCATATCGGGTGGAAGCGGAACATGAACTCCACACTGATGCGAGCTCAGTTGGATTAGCAGGTGTGTTGATGCAACGGGAAGGCACCGATCTGAAGCCCGTAGCTTACTTCAGTAGAGCTACGAACGCCGGTGAGAAAAAGTTCCACAGCTTTGAGCTGGAAACTTTAGCTACCGTAGAATCGCTTGAACGTTTTAGACATTACATTTACGGCAAACACATTATCGTTAGAACCGATTGCAGCGCAATACAAACGGCAATGAAGAAGAAAGAGTTAATTCCAAGAATCGCGCGTTGGTGGCTTAAAATTCAAGACTACGACATAGATATTCAGCATCGAGCATGCAGAAGAATGGTGCATGTCGATGCGTTAAGTCGAGCTCCAGTAGAAGAATCGGTCGAATCAGATACGGCAGACCTACGTATATCAAAACAAATCGGACTGGCTTTTCAGCATGCAGCTACAAGATGGGAAACTGCAAAAAATCATCAACGACATCCAAACTAAGAAGCAATTAGCAGATAAAGACTACGTTCTTAAAGATAATCGACTTTTTCGACGAACAAATCATAAATTGTTATGGGTCGTACCTAGGGCACTAAGGTATCGGGTCACTCAAGACGCTCACGATCGTTCTGGGCATATGGGTGTTGAGAAAACCATATAACGACTGATGGAGAATCTTTGGTTTCCCAGAATGCGCAATTTCATTAAGAGTTATATAAAGGCGTGTGTAGAGTGTGCTTTCTACAAAAATAAGGGTGGGAAAATGGAAGCTCAGTACCATTTCGATGACATACAACGTGTTCCTTTCAAAACGGTTCATATCGATCACCTCGGACCATTTCCCAAGAGCAGTACGAACATCTGTTGGTAATCGTCGATGCATTTACGAAGTTCACAATTCTTGGAGCGGTAAAAAACACGTCATGAATGATGTAAGTAGTTTCACGGGTATGCCTTAGCGGATCGTTACCGACCGAGGAACAGCCTTTACATCTCGTGATTTCAAGAAATATTGCGTGGACAATAACGTGAAGCATATCTTAACAGCAGTACGAACACCTCGGGCCAATGTTCACGCCGAACGAACCAACCGAACTATATTGTCAATGCTGCTACCATCGACTGAAAACGACAACCGCTGGGATGAGAACATCCGCAACATACAATGGTGTATCAATACCATGAAGAACTCTACTACGCATTGCACTCCATATCAGTTACTATACGGGTTCCAACCTCGCGATATTCTGAAGAACATGATAGTCTCAAGTCTACATGACAGCGATTACCTAAACGATGAAGAACTTCGAAACCTACGAAATACCGCAGCATCCAGGGTTAATGAGCAGAGAACAGCTGCTAAACTACGATTCGACCAAAAATGTCGTAATCCTACATCGTTTGCCGAAGGAGACTTGGTACTCGCCCAAAATGAACCCCCTAGTATTGGTGGCTCACGAAAACTTGAACCTCGCTATAAGGGTCCATTCATCGACACGAAAGTTCTCGATAAAGATCGATACGTCATCGAAGACCTCCCTCATACGTCATCGAAGACCTCCCTCATCCAATCGTACGCAAAGACATTACACATCTATTTACTCAATCGACAAACTGAAAAGGTGGTGCTCCTTTCCACCTGAAACCGAAAGCGAAGATGAAGATGATCCCCAATCCGAGACTGGCGACGGCAACGAGGTCGTTCCCAATGAGTCGGATGGCCGACTGTAAGCAACCCTAATACTACTCAACCGTATCGACCCTGTGGTCAGCAACACTATTCGAGAGACAGAGAGACAGTAGTCAGTAGTTATCCATTATCCATGGTAATCGGTCATCAACGGTCTGACAAGTCGACGCGATATACATATACTTTAAATGAGTTAAACTTTTAAAACTTTAATATATATTCCTACTTATATATTTGAAATCAATAAACTGATGTGAAATGAATTAGAACTAAACGAATATCATTTCATAGGTGTGATTTTGATAAAACAAAGTGCAGATCCCTTTCTAAGCTTCAAGCAGTATACTTGTAAAACTCTCATCAAAATCCAATTCTTAGTTTCCCAGATCCTTAAGTTGAAACAGACAAACAGATAAGAGATTTATTATAGTATAGATAGATATGCGATTCCCACATATGTATTTTTTTAAATTTATATAAGAAAAAAAATTTCATAGATTCCTCCCTAAAAATTAGTATATCTTTTTTGTTTGTTGCGGCGGATTGCGTCCGTGGACTGTATGCGGTTAATCAATTAATTTGCGATATCAATAACTATTTAATAAACGATTTATTGTATTTCATGTAACTTAATTCAGATTACAGTATAGATTTCAATAAGAACGCGGGCGGTCGGTACAAGCAGCAAATCCAAAAAGAAAGAAAAACTATCGAATCAGAATTTCTGCGCAATGTAAACAAAAGAAACGCCAATGCGAATTAGTTAAATAAAGCAACGATTAGATTCTTTAGACAGCGAGTATTAACCCTTATGTTATTAATGTTTAAGTTAACCCAACATACCGCCGCCCTTGAACTATCTTGATATGTTCCATTTAAATTACAAAAATAGAAAGTTAACAATAATGTTTAGTTAATCATAGAAATTTCAACGTAAATAGCTTAATTTGTATATAAACATTAGGTTTCTTCGGAAAATACGTCGCCTCTCGTTGGTAGTAGACAAAGTTTCGATATAGGCCTAGTAAATTCTCCGTTTGTTGTCTTTTCTGTGACAACGCGTACGCGCCCATCCGTACCGGGATGGCACCGAGTTACTCTTGCGAGAGTCCACTTCGTAGGAGGAGAAGCCTCATGGAAGACAGCCACTACGTCTCCTTCTTGAAAATCTCGTGACGGACGAAACCACTTTGCGCGTTGTTGCAGGCTGGCGAGGTATTCATCCCTCCAGCGACGCCAAAAATGTTGTCGAATAGCAGAAATAAGCTCCCATCTTTGTTGCAGGGTTCCAGAAAACCTTTGACCCTCAGGTTCTGGAATCGCCCTCAACGGTTCGCCGACAAGAAAGTGGCCAGGCGTTAAAATCGATAAGTCACTTGGATCGGTTGAAATATTACATAGTGGGCGGGAATTAACGCAAGCCTCCACCTCCGTTAATAGGGTACTGAACTCTTCGTAGCTTAATAGGAACTCACCAAGTGAGCGTTTCAAGTGATACTTAATGCGCTTTATTCCAGTCTCCCAATATCCTCCCATATGAGGTGCAGACGGTGGATTGAATCGCCATTCAATCGCGGAATCTGCGAAAAACGATTGGAGGTGTGGATGTTGCATGCATTCCCGATATTTCTCATGAAGTAACCTTTCTGCCCCAACGAAATTCGTTCCGTTGTCTGAAAACATGACCTTGCAATAACCCCTTCGGTTAATGAATCTCTTAAAGGCATTTAGAAACGAAGAGCTTGCAAGATCGCCAACGAATTCAAGATGCATCGCACCTGTACACATGCAGGTGAACGAAGCTATATAACCCTTTACGGACTTTGCCCCTCTTCCATGTGTGAATTTGAACATATAAGGTCCAGCGCAGTCAACAGCAGTATAGTGGTAACCAGAATGAAAACGGCAAACGGCAAGCGGCATATGTCAAATTATTTTTACACGTGTTCTTATGGGGAGGAATTTTTAGAACACGACGCGACAAAGCGGCAATCAGTCACAGATGCCGCTGTCGCCAGATTAAATCTAATTCTATTTTGACAAGCGGCAGATGGTGGCGTTTGGTTTTTTTGACAATAAAAACGAAAGGAAGAGTAAATAACTTGTAAAATAAGTTCCAATTATTACAGAATACGTCTCTTTCACACTTTTTACAACATTTTTTGCTACTTTTCAAGATGATTCGCACCTGTCGCCCCTGCTCTCATTATAATCATGTCGCCAATGCTTGACGGCAAATATCGTCAAGCTTCAGTTGTTCGTCGTTGTCGTTCGCCGCCGTCGTGTTCATTGTGGACGGGCCTTATGAGTGAAGCAACGGGCATATGTTATACGATGCGAAGGCATGTCTCCCATCGATTGTGTTGCGAGATTTCTATTCAAGGCGGTACATTTTACACATTTTCGGTAAATATTTCGGATTAGGTTGCGAGCCCCAATAACCCAATAGTGTCGGTGCAAGATGCATTATGCGGGGGCCGGCATGAAGAGTATAACGATGAATATCGAATACGATCGATTTCGATATCGGCGAATTTTTCGGCAGAATAATAGGATGCTTCACATCAATAGCGACGTCTGCTGATTTCAATCGACCTCCAACGCGAAGGATTCCAAACGAATCGATTATAGGTTGTAAGCGTACGACACTGCTGCGTAATGGAATCGCCTTGTTCTCCCTGCAACAACGTATTTCATTAGATAAATAAAAATTCTGAGTATACTTAATCAATCTGCGCTGTGCCTCGAGCAGCTCCTGGCAACTAAAAAAACCAGTTATTCTACCCTTGGCACTAAGCGACTGAGAGCGGGTATTATGCGCGAATCTCAATACATATGCTATAACTCTTCGTAATATCGAGAACGACGAGAACTTGGTCATGACTGACCAGTGTTGGTCGGGAGTTGCGATACAAGCTTTAACCTTGTTACGTAAACCTATTTCAGTGTTATGTGGTACTTGTGTTGCCTGCTTCCAGAACTGACCCTCTTCGCTCATGTCCTAAAAGTTGTAGCGGCGTTATACCTCTGGACGCACAGTCCGCAGGATTTCTTTCGGAGCGTACGTGATGCCAGGCCTCGGGCGGTAGGACTTCGTGGATATAGGCAACACGGTTGGCGACAAAATCCCATTTGTTGGGATGCGCTTGCAACCATGCTAAAGTAATTGTGGAATCTGTCCATGCCACCAGTGGATATCGAAACCCTTCCCAACTTTGCATCAAACTTTTTACCAGCTTTGCGGCGGTGTGCGCAGCGCACAATTCGAGACGTGGTAATGTCGTTGTTTTTATAGGAGTGACCTTAGCTTTGGATGAAACCAACCTGATCGTAATGTGACCATCCTTATGTACAGTTCGTGCGTATATCACGGCGGCGTAGGCGCGCTCCGAAGCGTCGGCAAAGACGTGCAACTCTGTGAATGAACCAGCCACCCACGACCCAGCGGCAAATCGTAAGTTCCGATAAATGTTGAAGCTGCGTACGATGATCAAACCACATTTTAGCTATTGCGTCCGGCACCGGGTCGTCCCATCCAATGTTGGTGCGCCAGATCTCCTGGAACCACATTTTTGATCTTATGGTTGCGGGTGAAACTAAACATAATGGATCAAAAAGTTTACTGGCATCGGCCAGAAATGCTCTTTTAGTTAGCATACAGGGCGGGCTATCTAAATTGATCGCTAACGTAAAGCAGTCATTTTGCATATTCCAAATCAGTCCAAGAGCGTGTACATTGTTGCCGTCTACAGTATAGTGTGGTATATCCTTGGACTCGTTAGCAATAGTCTCGTTTAGTTCCGGACAGTTTGAAGCCCACTTTCGCAACTCGTAGAATATCGGACACGTTTTGCTGCAATGTTTTAAGTTCTGACTTGCTAGACGCACCGGTGAGCAGGTCATCCATATAAAAGTCCTTAAGGATAACGCTAACTGATTTCAGACAGGGATTGGATGATTGGGTTGCGGTTTCTTGCATGGATTTTACAGCCAAATGATAGGCGGATGCAACTCCATAGGTTACACGCAGCATTCTGTAAGCTGTAATGGGCAAAGATGTATTGGTCCGCCAAACGATTCTCTGTAAGTCGACATGTTTGGCCGAAACACAGACTTGCCTATACATCTTTGCAACATCTGCGGTTACTGCGTATTGATGCATTCGGAAACGTAGCAGTATGGAGTACAGGTCTTGTTGCAATTGAGGACCAATATATAGCGCATCATTAAGGGATTTTCCCGTTGTGGTTTTCGCAGAGGCGTTAAACACGACTCTAAGTTTAGTTGTAACGCTGGACTCCTTGACAACAGCGTGGTGTGGCATATAATAGGCCTCTTTGTTCGAATCCGTCACAACCTCCATGTGACCCATATCAAGTAGCTCTTGCATAAATTCGCTATAACGATCCCAGAGCTCCTGATCAGCGGAAAATCTTCGTTCCATGCGAAGGAGATTGCGTATGGCGAGGTTTCTTGATTCACCTAAAGGAACGTCGACCTTAAGTGGTAGCTCAACCACAAACCGTCCGTCGGTCGTTCTCGTATGCGTCGATTTGAAATGCTCCTCGCAGTGCTGTTCCTCGTGGGTAAGATATCGTGTTTGTGGTGCTTCTTCAAGTTCCCATAATTTGACCAAGGCTCTATCTAACTGCACGTCGCAGTGCAACGATTGTATTTTTGTAGAAGGTGAGGCGGAAGTGGTTACATTCCCACACAACGTCCAGCCGAAAACTGTCTTCTGGATTATTGGCGTACCAGGTGGGCCTTTACGCAAATCAGCGAAAATAAGACGATCCATGAAGTCCATGCCCACCAATATGTCTACCCGTCCCAGTTGCATAAAGTAAGGATCAGCTAAGAAGAGCCCCTTGATGTGAGACCATTCAGGTACGTTTAACTTCTGTGAAGGTAAATCGCCCGTGATGTTTTGGAGAATTAATGCATCAATGGCGTAGCATGCACCCATTTGTCGAGGAGAAAGCAATAAGGACGTCTCGCCCTTGCAGCGACCACCTTGAGATGAGCCGATCCCTGATACAGATATGGAAGAAGATTTGCGAGGTAAGCCCAGACGTTGCACGCATGCTTCGGTAACGAACGTGGCGTGCGAGCCTGAATCAAAGAGTAAGCGAGCAGTCTGCCATCGATCAGCGGAATCGCGGACTTTTACAAGGGCCGTTGATAACAGTACTGCTTTTTGCGTTGTAGAAATTTGATTGACCTTGGAATTTAAGCAAGCCGGCGTAGACGTGACAGCAGAATGAGGGGTAGAACCAGTGGGGGATGCGGAAATGACATCGGTGTGCGGTGAGTCAACGACGTAATGAGAAGAAGTGGGTGCGGACCCTGTCCCAGATGAGGTGTGGAGCAATGTGTGGTGGCGCTGTCGACAAATTCGGCAGGAAGATGCACTGTTGCAACGTTCCTTGAAATGTCCGGTACTTAAACAGTTTAGACACGCCTTGGACTCTACGATGAATTTCGATCGAGCATTCGGATCTAAGCTGCGGAATTTTTCACAAGAATAAATCTTGTGAGTGGAGTTGCAATACGTGCAACGCGTTTGGTCTGGAGTGGCATGAAAAACCTTTGTTGATTTTCCGACTGGTTTTTGCGTGATCGGCTTTCCTGTCGATGGTTGATTTACCGGCGTTGATAACATTGCTAGTGAGCGGCACCTTATTTCCAAGAACGAAGAAAGTTGATCGAAGGTCGGGGGCTCGGCGGTAATAAGCGACAACTCCCATTGTTTACGCGTTTCGTACGAGAGCTTTGTTACAATTTCGTGGACGAGCCAATCGTCCCAAAATTCGACTGGACGCCCCAAAGCCTTAAGCTCTCTTATGTGCTGTTGAAAGGCATTTAGGACATTCTTAATGGAGTCGGCGGTGTCGTTCGTTGCCTTGCGGATATCTGTAATTGCGCGAAGATGAGCTTCGACAATGACTCGCATTACCTTATAACGCGACTTAAGCAAATTCCATGCCTCCGTGTAGTTGGCATCGCATATTTTAAAGCCGCTGATAATGCTAAGCGCGTCGCCCTTCAAACAACTGCGTAAGTAGTGTAGCTTTTGCCCACCTGACAACGACGCATTAGCATCCACTAGTGTACAAAAAGCGTCGTAAAAAACGACCCACTCAGTGGAATCACCAGCGAATGAAGGTAGGTCCATTTTTGGCAATTTTATCGATGCAGATACAGTGGCTTGCGCATGTGTCGGATTTGTAACTGATTCAGCTCTACATTTCTGTACCCGCTTGAAGTTGGCTAGTGCTGTGGCATACCAGGTCTCGGCCTGGATGCGTGCGTTGTTATGGATTCCGTTGGAAGCAAGTAATTGGGTGCCATTTTTTTATTATGGAACCCTTGAAAGCATACTTACTTTGGGTCGACAATTGTTACGCAGTTGTACCAAGTTTACCTGGTGGCACGAAGAAGCTGGTCGGCGTCTGCCCGTGTGCGTCTAGCTGTCCCGGAGCTTCAATCATTTATGTGGATTCGTTACCAAACGACCGACCAAACCACCAGTTGAGACAAACCCAAGGCCTAACGAGAAAAAATTTACGCACACGTAAGGGTTAAGGGAATTTTCTTACCTCATCACAGAATTGATCAAAGATTAACCTTTTTAAAAGTGACACAACACTTTGCCTTTTGCCTAGCGGTTCTTCTTCCTATTACTTCCCGCTCTTAACCCACCCAACCATGACTTCTCTGATATTAGCGAAAAGTTCCAATATAAAAACAACAACAACAACGAATTTCAGACCATTATTACAAAATTTACAAATTCATATTTATTTAATAAAAAGGAAAATAAACTAATAAAAAGGTAGTATTTTAGTTTCATACTGAATTCAAAAGGTATTAACCAAAAAGTACTATTTTTACGCTTATGCATAAGTCCGAACACTTATAGGAACGGTATGGGATCGAAACATTATTTGAATAAATAGCCTACTATGATTATAAAATTTGAATTATTAACCTATAAATTCCTACACTGTGATAAAAGGGAAGTGAAAAGGCATCGGAATATAAAAATGATATTAGTTTAATTTAAATTTAATTCAAAAAGTCGTATTAAAGCATATTAAATTTAATATTTAATCAGGCAGCAAAATGTGCCATTTCAAATTCGTTTCTATGAAAATACTGGGTTTTACAAAATTGTCTCAATCCGCTCTTAGATCCCACAATTGATCATAAGAACGGGATAGCAATATTAATTATCAAAATATGTCTGGATACCTACTATAAACAAAAAAAAATGGAACAAAATGGAAATAATGGTAAAAAGTAAATAAAAATTTGCCAAACTTACATGTTTTAATGCAGGAACTCGATGAAGGCCTTCGACGATTTTCTGCTTAGCTGAAAATTAAATTTTAGGGCATACACATTATTTTTAATTCGATTTTGTTGCATTTCACTTTGTTTCTTTATCTTTTTTTTCTTTCAAATTTAATTAGTTTAGTGTATTAGTACACTATCATTATCGCATAATGCTATCATATTCTCCACTCTTCACTTTCCCAATGCCACTTACACTTGTCTCTTTCTGACTATTCTTTTATATATTTTTTTTGTGGGACCATCATTTTTATAATTTTAACATTATTTATTTTTTTGTATTTTTTCTCAATAATTAAATTCGATTAAGATTATATTTTTCTCCCGTTTTTTTTTCAAACGGAATTTATATATATATATATATCTATATAAATTATTAATATATTTTTTTTCATTTCAAAAATGTTTTTGCATAGGTATATATATAGTGTCGTTTATTTTTAGACACTGTAGTTCGCTCACTCTTATGTCATGATTTTTACATGCGTACATATTGTTTAATTTCTTTTGTTTTATATAAAAAAAATGGTTTTTAAAGTCTAAATTCATTTTATAAAAGAAAAAAATAAGACAGGTTATTTGGGTCTTAGACAATTTTTAAAGTTTTGAAAAAAACTTTTTGATCTCATTGTAGAAAAACCCAAATATATAACCTTATGAACAAGCTGAACAAGTAGCTGAAAGTCCGAGTAGATCTTTTTTGTCTCTTTTCAGCAATCATTTGTAATTTTTAGGAAAATGAATTAATTATAAAAACGAATAGGCATATAAAAATGCAATTAAGAAAATGACATATGAAAAATTATGCAATTAAGAAAACTTTGAAATTTTTTTTGGTTAAATCACATATTTTTAAAAAATTTTTTTTTTTTTTTGAAATTGAAATTTTCTTACAAAAAAGGATTCACTACGACAGGAAACAGTCAAAGTTCAGGATATCACAAATCCTCATCTTCGTTAGCACTAATTGTTGAAAACACTCAGCAATCCGGAACAACATCAGCAGACCAGGAACTCAGGAACTCAGCAAACCATTAACACCGCAACCAGGAACACACAGACCAGACATCGTCTAGATTTATTTTATTTAGCTCGAACGATTTACGCGATTTTAATTTTGAAGTTTTTCCGCAAATAAAACTATTTCAAACTTTGAAAATACTTTTAATTTAAACTTTCCGACTTAGAAAAAAAAAACTTCGATCGCGAGAAAATCATACCGGAGTATACCTTTATGTTAAACTTTATCCAGAGGAAGAGATCGATATGCCTCAATCCGAAGCTTTTATACGCATGGAAAAACAAGTCGAAAAAGTGGCGTGATGTGGATCGAAAATAATTAAAATAGGGATAAAAGGAAGAGAAACAGAGAAAAAGATATCTGGTTGTCCTTTTTTAGTTGTTTTATAGGACATTATCTGACGGTAAGTGGTTTTTAACCCTTACACTCCTTAATATCTTTTCCGTGGTACCACCCTTTCTTACCATGTATATCTTCCAACTGATACATGGAATTTCCCTTCGTAGCAAGTACAGTAGCCTTGACAAAGACTGGGGCTAGTTTCGCATTGAACTTATTTGCTTTGTCACTCAAAACAAAATTTCGCCTATATTAAAAGTTTTCAGCCGGCTACGAAGATTGTAGCGTTGAGCTGACTTTTCAAAAGCATTTTGAATGTTGTTGGCCAACTCAGTACGCACGAGTCGGAGTTTGTCTATGCGGTCTATTACAACATCCCCTCCCAAGGACTCGAGCGTACGTAGCAAACTATAGTCATCTGCATGACTTATCATTTGTTGACCGAACATGGCATAATATGGCGTGCAGCCAATAGGTTGGTGGAATGACGACCCAAGTGCTTCAGCTATCATTTGAAGATTTTTGTCCCAATTTGTTTGGTCAGATTGAAGATATGACCTAATACCAGCAATAACGGAGCGATTGACCCTCTCGCTCGCGTTAGCTTGGGGACTATACAGGGCTGTAAACGAATGTTTAATACCCCTGGCAGATAAACAATTTTTAAATTGGACGGACTTGAACTGACTGCCGTTGTCAGATACAATGCACTCGGGTGCACCAAAAATAGGAAAAATGTGTTCTTCTAAGAAGTTGCAAATAGGTGTGGCAGTAAACTTTTTGACAGCCTTGAGAAATGGGAATTTTGTCAAATGATCGAGAACTATTAAAATACCAATATTACCTTGCTTAGAACGCGGGTAAGGACCTAAAAGATCAATATATAGTCTTTGGCATGGACGTACAGAATTTAAGTTTGCTGTCATAGGTGGACGAAGTACTATATTGGTAGACTTGCTTTGCTGACAGATGTTACAACGCGAAATAAAACTTTTAACATCATTTACCATAGATGGCCAGTAAAAATTTAATCGAAGACGTTCTAACGTTTTTGCCATACCACCGTGGCATTTGTTTGGAGGACAATGTGCCTTTTCGATGGTGTCTTGAACTAAACCCATTGGAATCCAAAGTTTCCAACCTAAAACTTCTCTTTCTTCGTTTCCATTCGCATATTCAGTTCGCTTTTATACTTTAGCATCTTTGACCTGCAGGTCTGGCAAACTACTCTGAGCTTCTTGAATTGTCTGCTTTAATTTGTTGTACTCGTCGGAATTAAAAGTTTCCGAATCTAAATTAACTGCTGGACAAACAGAAATTTCTCCTAGCTCATCAAAATTTTGCCTCGACAACGCATCGGGAACGACGTTTTGAGAACCACGCCCGTGCTCAATTTTGAAACGATAACCTTGGAGTTTGAGTGACCAGCGTGCTAATCTACCACTTAAGTCTTTTTGCTTCATTAGCCACTGCAAACTCGCATGGTCAGTCACTATCGTGAAATCCTGGCCTTCGACGTAAGCACGAAATTTTTTTAAGCTTAGTATAGCAGCTAGGCACTCAAGCTCGGTCACGCTATAGTTGCTTTGAGCGCGATTCAATTTTTGGGAAAAATACGCTACGGGAACTTCTACACCGTCGTCATTAACCTGAGCTAAGACTGCTCCAGCACCTAGTTTGCTGGCATCGCATTGTATCAAAAATAGTTTATTATAATTAGCATTGGCTAATATTGGCGCTGAAGATAGCAGAGTTTTAAGTAATTCAAAAGAGGTTTGGGCTTCTTCAGTCCATTTAAAAACTTTGGTCTTTTTCAACAAATTCGTCATTGGTGCAGTAACAGCAGCGAAGTTTGGAACAAAGCGTCTGTACCAACCAGCCATGCCAAGAATTCGGCGTAACTGTTTGACAGTGGTTGGTTGGGGATATTCTGTTACCGCGGATATCTTATCCGGGTCAGTACGAAGTGTACCATTCCCTACAATATAGCCTAGGTACTTCACCTCTCGCAGACAAAATTTGCTTTTCTCAATATTGATTGTTAAGCCTGCATTTCGCAAATGATATGCAACTTCCGACATCGTTTTCATGTGAGCATCAAAACTTTCTGATACGATGAGTAAATCATCAAGATAAACAAAAACACTCTCTCTTAAATTCGATGGAATCACGCGATCCATTAATCTACATAGGGCCTGAGGGGCATTGCATAAGCCAAAAGGCATTACGCGGTATCTATATAACGGACGGTTAGGCACCGTGAAACATGTCAAATCTCTGCATTTTTCCGATAATGGAATTTGCCAAAATGCTCGCCTTAAATCGAGCGAAGAAATAAACTCAGCTTTTGGTAAGCGACTGAGTATACCATCTATGTGGGGTAAGGGATAAGCGTCTTTAATAGTTACGCTGTTTACTTTACGTGAATCTAAGCACAGACGGGCTTTTTCACCTTTGCGGACTAAAACAACCGGACTCGACCACGGACTGTTGGGTGACTCCTCAATTATACCCAACTCCAACATTTCATCTATTTCCCTGTGAACTAACTTTTCTATGGCAGGCGAAATAGGAAAGTATCGTTGTTTCAACGGACGGACATTTGGTTCTAACTCAATTACATGCTCAATAAGGTTGGTTTTGCCAAGACCTTCCTTAGCGTACGACGGAAATAACTCTTTAGTGATTTGCAACGTTTTTGTTGCTCAGTTGTCAGGGTGTGCATATTATTTATATCAACGGTATTCTTAGTTTCAGTGCTTACACAATCAATTTGGCTGATCAAATGGGGAGCTATTTGGAATGCGATCCAGAAATCAACTCCTAAAATCAAGTTTTGCTTCAAACTAGGGACAATATAAAAAAGTAATTTTGATGTTTTGCCTTTATAGCTAACGTCCGATAAAAATGTTCCAAATACAAATTGGTCATTGCCATCAGCAGTTCGTATCGACGAACAATGCTTGGTTTTAATGTTTTTATCTTCACATATCTTTTTAGCCAAGTTACTGCCAATGCAAGAAACTTGCGCTCCACTGTCGAGCAAGGCTAAATGCGATTCATTAAAAATTTCTATTTCGGCATATGGACGAAGGTCTGATGAATGCTTTCGCAAAGAGCATATCAAATTGTTAAGCTCCTTCCTACCTGCCTTAATTTTTTTCCAAAATTTACTTGCACGTATTGCCGAGCGTGATTTACGCGGCATAACTTTTTCGACATTATCAAAAATTTCTTTTCGTTTTTCTTCGTAAAATTTCAAACGATCCTGGTAAGGTACTAAGTGTCTTAATTCGGGTTTATAAAAATTCGCTTTACTTTTATTTTCAAATTTAGGTATTTCAATAGGTTTAGTTATTTCTTGCGAGGAACCATTTTCGAGTCCTCGCTCGCTTGCAAGTTTCCCGAACTGCATTTTAAACAAGTAGGTTTGTATACACCTACACTACCACAACCATAACAAAATATTGTTCGCTCTTCCAAGCAGTCAAAGTAACGATGCCCTTCTTTGCGACAATTCCAGCACATAAGTTTATTGTTGCTCATACGCCGTGTCACCTCATCAACTTCAATTGCCTCATCGACGCTATCTTCTTCTAGGTCGTCTGCAAGTTCAACTTCGTTCACTTGCTTACGACCAGAGGAATTTCGAAATGGTGTGGATAAAACATTACGACTGTCTAGCGATTTCTTGCAATAAACTTTCGTGTTTAATACATAACTCGCGCAATTTAGCTACTGAAGGAATGGACACATATAAAAGTTGTTGCCTCAAGCGAGGTCTTAACCCTCTTTGTAGTATTTCTACAAGTTCAGACTCGGGAATGGGATTATTTAAATTTTCGGCGATTTTAAAAATAGCATTACGGTATTCATCAAAGGTTTCAGCCATACCTTGCTTGCGCATGCGTATTGCCTCTTTAATGTCTGTGTCAGTACGATGTGCAGCGAAATGGGTACGTAGAGCTTGGCAAAGGTTAAGCCAAACAACACGGTCTACTGAGCGTCTATAACGCCAGTACCAATCTTTGGCCTCCTTAGTGAACACGCTTTGTACATGCTCACAAAACAAAGTGAAATTTCCTCCGAGAGTATCGATCACCTGAGATTCCACCCTATATATAAAATTTTCAACGGACAGACTATTGGAGCCATCAAATTTGATGTCCCACTTGGAAATGAGGGTGGCAATTTTGCCAGAATTAGTGACGTGTGATATGTCGCTACTTCGCGGAAAACCTAAATTCGAATGCCTGTACGAATTTCCTTGGGGTTGCATAGTTAAAGGTGCGCCACCATGTTGAATAGGGCCGTTAACAAAATCCGGTGGATCTTGCGGCCAATCAACAAATGGTGGTAAATCATTATTTTGTGGAGGTTGTTGCAAATTAATATTTTGTAATCTAGAGACGATATTATTTACCGATTGATCTAACCGTTGCTCTAACTGAGCAAATCGGGATTCGAAGTCTTGAAATAAGTTAGCTTGACGCCCGGAGATAACGGCGCTTACAATATTACTAATTCTACCGTCGTCCGGTGGCGTATTAGTTTCGTTGCTGCTGTTATTCGGGTTCATTGTTCCTGCTGCTGGTTGTTGTGATTGCTGGAGACCAGAATTTCCTTCGACTGCTTCGGTTTCAGCTGGTGTTTCAACACTAGTTTCTAATGGTTGCTGCTGCTGTTGTGCGGTCTCTCTCGATCAGGAGGATTAGTTACCGAACTTGTTTGCGAACGAAGGGAGTATGGATTTGGTCGAAAATTATTTGGATTAACTTGTGCTCTACACTGAGGACAAGACGTATTATTCCTTAACCAATTCAAAAGACAGGACCGATGGAATTTATGCTGGCATGCAGTACGCACAGCATCAGAAGTCAATGTAAAATTCTCGCGACAAATTGTGCATAAACGACTTGGGGTTATTGGAGGGGGTGCATACTCATCACTGTGACGCAATGGCATTGTGCATATATAAAATAAATTCGCAAAAAAAAGTATATGGTTATATATATATAAAAAAATTAAAAAAGGATATATAGATATATATATATAGATATTAAAATAAAATTTATATGTGTGTGTATTTATTCAAAATACAGGAAAACAATTCAGAAAAAAAATTTCGAAAAAAAAAAATTTAGTTAAACCAAACTCAAATAAAATATTATGGTCTTACTCTTCAATTGTTGTTGTTTGTTTTATTGTTATACGGCAAAAGACATTAGTGTGTGGCTTCACTTGCATATGGTGTAAGAATTTTTGTTGTTGCGGTACGTGCAATACACGCATTCCAACTTGCAACAAAAATTTGATGGAACTAAATCTTGATCTTTTTAAAATATATTAACGATATTCTACATTCAAGGGTTATTTAAAATGTGCATATAGCCAAATTTAAAATAAGTCCAAAATGAAAATAACGAAATAACGAAAAATATGTCAGTTCAATTTGCAATTATGTGGTCAAAGCTACTGGTATGGTTAGTACGACGTGAATATATCTCATCGTTTCAAACTAAATTCCAAATACCAATGGCAATGATACCGGTACTACAAAAATAAAAAAAATAATAAAGAAAGAAAAATTCCGTATAGGACAAATTTGTTTGTGAAACCCTCAACTAAAGTTTAAAAAATATTTTTGGCTTTCTTCCACGTTGGGGGCCCCACGTTGGGCGCCATTTTCTGTTATGGTTTCCTTTGGAAGCAAGTAATTGGGTGCCATTTTTTTATTATGGAACCCTTGAAAGCATACTTACTTTGGGTCGACAATTGTTACGCAGTTGTACCAAGTTTACCTGGTGGCACGAAGAAGCTGGTCGGCGTCTGCCCGTGTGCGTCTAGCTGTCCCGGAGCTTCAATCATTTATGTGGATTCGTTACCAAACGACCGACCAAACCACCAGTTGAGACAAACCCAAGGCCTAACGAGAAAAAAATTTACGCACACGTAAGGGTTAAGGGAATTTTCTTACCTCATCACAGAATTGATCAAAGATTAAACTTTTTAAAAGTGACACAACACTTTGCCTTTTGCCTAGCGGTTCTTCTTCCTATTACTTACCGCTCTTAACCCACCCAACCATGACTTCTCTGATGTTAGCGAAAAGTCCCAATATAAAAACAACAACAACAACGAATTTCAGACCATTATTACAAAATTTACAAATTCATATTTATTTAATAAAAAGGAAAATCAACTAATAAAAAGGTAGTATTTTAGTTTCATACTGAATTCAAAAGGTATTAACCAAAAAGTACTATTTTTACGCTTATGCAACTTAAACTTTAGCCCGGTCGCGGGAGGTTTTTAAAAAATATCCTCACTAAACTTCAAATGATGAGTCAATTATTTGGCAGCATGACTGCTTGGCAAACAAAAACTGGACTGACTTTCTTTATTATTCATCTTTTTATACAATCTTATGCTTAAGCCTAAATACAATATTTAAGCCTAACTTCTAGGAACGGAAATGCGATAAACAATACGTTACTTAAAGATAAACAATACCTCACTTAAATTCCTATTTCCAAAGAAAGCGGACCATATGTGTCAAGCGACATATTTGACACATTAGCTTAGAAGTGTAATTGTTTACATTATAGGTAAGTGGCATGGGCCAATGCGTAGAAGTATATATGTTTACATTATGGGTAAGTGCTATGTGTAAGTGGTGGCGTTAACTCCCCCACCTCTAAATCGAAGCGTCCCGTCTTCGAATACAAAGCGGTTAAATGATTTATTTGATTGGACAACTTCAATAAAGTTTCTTCTTTTTCTTTTGAATTTTTTAATTTCATTTTAATATTAATGTGTACGATTAATTTATAAATTAAATATGTAGTTATTGTTATCAATAGTAAAATAGTAAATGACCACCAAAAAGGATTTCTTTTTATTTCCTGCCTTATTGGGTTAAGTACATTGAAATTGTCCAACCTCAAATCTACATTTTTTGTTTCGACATATTCTTTAACAAAAAATGGTTTAAATTTTCCTTCTTTTAAATAGTTCAAAATTTTTCCTGTTGGGTTTTCATATTTTCTATTGTCGATTATTACATTATCTTGAAAAGTTATCAAATATACCCCATCTATTGTTTGATTATTAACTTTATGTTTTCCTGATGCTATTACTGCACCGTCTTTTAAAATTTTTACTGACTCGTTTTTTTCATTTATTTTTGTGCAATTAGCATGTTTGTTATTTAACATATCAGACAAACATGTGTTATTTTCTTTTATCATACAAAATGCATCATTTAATTCTTTTTTACAAAATTCAACTGAATCAAATTTTTCATTACATTTTATTATTTCATTTTCTATTACTAATTTTCCATCTTTTTGCGCTACGGCCATTGCTTTAAATAATTTGCATATGTTCTTTACCTTTGGATACTTAATGTAAATAACTATTAAATTGTTTTTTTGTACAATTTTGAATTCTGAAACATCTACAAGATCTGATATTGTTACATTTACTCTTTCTTCGCTTATTATCTCCTTTATTTCTGCCATATCCAAAATCAAAGGATTTAATATTCTTACTTTTGACAATGTAATGGTTTCCACTGTGTTTTCAAGTTCAGTGATTATTAATTTATTTCTCTGTCTTAAAACAGTTTTTTCATTGGAACTGCCTTGTATTTGCTTTAATATCTTGGTTAGTTCTGTGATTGTTTTAAACATTTGTGAATTTGTTGTAAATTGCCTATTATTATTTTCTATAAGATCATTTACTTTATTTGTGATCTGCATAAAATCATCATGGTCAGGTGTACCCGAAATCCATTTCCAAACTGTACCGAGTTCATTTATTCCTCTTTTCGACCTACTATTATCAACTTTTAATTGTTTCAGTAATGTTTCTATCATTTGCATTTCATAAGCATAATCTGCACTTGAACTGTCAATTGATATTGTTTCTCTATTGATTTTATAATTTTCTACGATATTTTCAAATAATGATAAATTTGTTAAATGGTATATTGATCCATAGCATTCAAAAATTGCTGCATCTTCTTCTTCCACAAGTATATAGTTTTCTCTTGTATAATCTATTATATCTGACGTGGTAATAGTGATATAAAATAATATCACCGAAATCTGTATAAATTTCTCCATTCTTCCTACAAAATGATAAAATTAAACTTTAATATTGTCTTTATGAATTATTCTGTTTCTGCTTTGTATTTTAACTTTATTTCCCAAATCTTCTACTACTATTTGTCTTTTGTATTTGGGGTTTAATTTATTTCTTTCCCCATGTATTTTTTCGTATATAATTTCCCCTTTGTGATAACTTTTTTGTAGCCTTTTTTTGTTATGATAATCCAGCATTTTTCCTTGAGCTTTTTCCAATATGTCCTTAACATTTTCATGAGCCTCTTTATTAAACAAAATATTATAAGGTTGTTTACCTGTTACCGAATGTATCGTTTTATTATACTGCTGAACCGCTCTCATAATTGATTCAAAATTACTTATTAAACTATGTTCTTGCTTCAAACAACGAGATATTTCTATTAGTGTTGAATGAACCCTCTCTATCTGTCCATTGCTTGTACTATGACGTGGTTTACAATAATAAATCTGAATGTTAAACCTTTCCATCAAGGATTTGAACTGTATTGTGGTAAAACCTGGTTCATTATCTATAACTATACTCCTAACATCTGGAAATGTTTGTAAAAGTTCTAAAACTTTATCTTCCAAGTTTGATTTATCCTCAATATATCTTACAACTAAATATTTAGAATAAGAATCGATACACGTAATAAATTTCAACTTTTGTGCGAAAAAAATGTCCATATGGAGTTGCTCTCCTTCTTTTTCCGGGATAGGTGCCTCTCCTATCGGAATTAATTTGGGGTGCCTTTCGTATTTATTACTATTGCAAATTTTAAAATTTTTCGCATATTGCTTAAATTGTTTAATCATTAATGGCCAGTAATATTGATTCTTTATTTGAGCCAGATTTTCCCTATAGTTCCTATGTGCCCTATTATGCGTCTGTTCAATAATTGCTCCCTGGTCCTCTCTATTAGGAACATCATTAGCGAATAACTTTGTATATAAAAATTTTATTGTTGGAAATGTTTCCCTTAAAATGTTTTTTATTTCATAAAGCACTTCGGGCGTGCAGTGTATTCCCGTAACTATTTTTGGATTTACGTATTCCTTTAAAACACCTATTATATTTCCTGGTATGTCACATTCAATTAAGAATCGTTTATTATTGAAATTAGAAATTGTCTCTAAGACAGTTATTCTTGCGCCGTTATCTATTAATATTTGTTGTTTAAAATGATTTAATGGTTTTTTGTTTCATGAATCTGATACTGTTGTTGTTGTTGTTTTAACACTACTTTGCCCTGCCTAGGTAGTCAGTATCAACCTTACCCAATATTGTCATCGAACTCTTCTAACGGAAGTCCTAAAAACCTAGCGGCTTCAACAGGGGAGGACCAGAGGGATATGGGTGTTAGAAGAGTAGGCTCAGATGAGCAGACAAAAAGATGGTTAGTAGTATGGGGGGACAAGCCGCATGCCGGACAGACATTAGGCAAGTCGGGGTTCAGTCTGGATAGGTAAGAGTTTAACCTATTACAGTATCCAGACCGGAGTTGGGCCAGCATCACCCTAGTCTCCCTAGGCAGCTCGCGCTCCTCTTCGGCAACGGGTGGTGTTGCTGCCTGAAGAACGGCGTTCACCGGGAGAGAGCCAACATAGGAATTTACCGAATTTGTGTGGATGAGGGTGAGGGCCTGCCGGTGCACCTTAGGATCAAACGGCGTGGAAATCAGGTGCCGGATCTCATCGTAGTGTTTGCGTAGATGGCTCCTTATGCTCCTGGGGGGCGGATCCTCGTTGATCAGGCGTCCGTTCGGATGCTGCGGTTTGCAACAGTTGAACAGGAATTGCCTGGTCAACATCTCGCTATGCTCTTTAACGGCGAGCATTTTCGCTTCATTATGTAAGTGATGCTCAGGAGACATAAGAAGACACCCAGTGGCGGTACGAAGGGCGGTGTTTTGGCAGACCTGTAGCCTCGTCCAGTGTGTGTCAGCTAGCCCCGGCGACCATATAGGCGTCGCGTAGCTCAGTACCGGCTGGCCAATTGCTTTATATGTAGCTAGTAACGTTTCTTTGTCTTTACCCCAAGTGCTGCCAGCTAGGGACTTGAGGATTTTGTTACGGCTTTGGACTTTATTGGCAATTGCGGTTACGTGAGCGCCGTATTTGAACATGTTATCAAACGTCACCCCTAAGATTTTGGGGTGTGAGACAGTTGGTAGCTTGACACTATCAACGTAGACGTCTAATTCCATGTTCACTTGCGTTGTCCACGTCGTAAATAGGGTGGCCGAGGACTTATTCGGTGACAATGCCAGGTTTCTCCCGGCGAAGAATTCGGACACGGCTGGGAGGTATGAGTTAATTCGAGAGCAGAGTTCTTCTACGGAGGGGCCTGTTGCCAGAATCGTACAGTCGTCGGCGTAAGAGACGATCGAGACACCCTCTGGTGGGGGGGGGGAAGTTTCGATATATAATAGTTGAACAGGAACGGGGATAGGACACCACCCTGTGGCACCCCCTGTTTAACTATTCTGGGTTTTGATCTTGCGCCTCTGAACTCAACCGACGATTGACGACCACTCATATAGTTTGCAGTCCAACGTTTAAGACAGGGAGGAAGGGACGAATCTTCAAGGTCTTTCATTAGTTGCGCATGGTTGACCGTATCAAAAGCTTTGGCCAAGTCAAGCGCAACTAGCACTGTCCTGTGGTTTGGACGCTTTTGGTTTAGTCCGTCCCCTATCTGAGTGGTTATGGCGTTCAGCGCGGTGGTGGTGCTGTGATTTTTGCGAAATCCATGCTGATGTTCGGCGAGCCGCAGGTTTGCGGTGAAGTACGGCAACAAGGTGGCTTCCAACACTTTCACTACTGGCGAGAGGAGAGATATCGGGCGATATGACTCCCCTACGGCAGCTGGCTTGCCAGGCTTTAGTAGTGGGACCACCTTTGCTTGTTTCCATCTTTCAGGAATAACAAAGGTGGAAAGGGAAAGGTTGAAAATTTGTGTGAGGTATCTTATGCCTTCGTCCCCGAGGTGTTTCAGCATCAGCATGGAAATGCCATCGGGGCCGATATATTTGGTGTTCTTGGATCTCCGAATAGCCTCATGAACTTCTGTTGTGGAGATGGCAATGGGCGCATCGCTGTTTTTGTGTTTGTGCGCTTCCCTGGTGGCTCGGCGAATATCTTTGTTCAACGTAGGATGCATTACAAATTGTCGGCAGAAGGCGCTCGCGCATCTTTTTGGCTTCGACTGAACCTTATCACCGAAGGCGATGGATATTTTGTCGTTAGGTTTAGTCGGGTTGGACAAAGATTTCACCGTCGACCATAATTTGCCAACTCCAGCCGAGAGGTTGCAAGACCTTAGGTGCTCCTCCCACTTAGCGCGTTTGTGTTGATCTACTAAGCGTCTGATTTCCGCATTAAGATCCCGTATTTGAGGATCCGTAGGGTCAAGGTGTCTAATATGGTCACGTTCATTTGCCAGGGCCGCTGCCTCTGCGGGGAAGAATGGACGCACTTCCTTTATTCTACCTGACGGCATGTGTTGGTGGGAGGCTGAAATTAGGGCCATACGAAACGCCTTTTCCCCTTCTCGTACGTCAGACGGGGTAGGAAGAGCAGCGAAGGTGCTCTCTGTGGTGTTGAGAAAACCCTCCCAGTCGGCTTTATTGAAGTTAGTGTAAGTGCGTTTCTCAGCGGTGACAAAGTCGGTGGGGCGATCGATTGAGAGCACTATGGGTAGGTGGTCTGAAGCAAGCGTCAGCATCGGTCGCCAGTCAACGCAGTTTATTAGTCCAGCGCTGACTATGGTGATGTCTGGCGAGCTAGAGCAGTTTACCGCCACTCTAGTGGGGGCATCCCCATTTACCGTGCAGAACGTCGAATCATCTATTTGGTCAGCCAGCTCCTGTCCCCTACCATCGGCCTGCAGGCTGGAGTGCCACAGGTCGTGGTGTGCGTTGAAGTCACCAAGGATGACGCGGTTCTCGCCCCTGAGTAACGCACGAATGTCAGGGTGGTAATCCCTGGGACAACAGGTGACAGGAGGTACGTAAATGTTTATGATTTCAAGGTCGACATCGCCTGACCGGACAACCATACCTTGACGTTCTAAGGTGGTGTCCCTCGGGTCGACGTCAGGCTCAAATAGACGATACTGCACAGATTGATGCGTGATGAATGCCAGACCACCCCCAAGCCCTCTCGCACGGTCACAACGGTGTACATTGTACCCGTTGCAGGTCACAAGAGACGACCTTCCACCTAACTTTGTCTCCTGGATCGCCGCGATCTTGATGTTCAGTCTGTTCATTAAATTTGTCACTTCAACAATTTTGCCAGTTAGGCCGTTGCAATTAAATTGCAGGATACCGAAGTGTGTAGGGGGAGCAGAGTTGATGCTGGGGGTCAAGGACTGGTGCGTATGCCTAGGTGGTAATAGGCTGGGTCGCGCACTACGGCGCAATCTTGAAGTCGAAGGAATCGCGTTACCAGAAGGTAGAGGCGAGTCGGACGACGTTGAAGGTTGCGTAGCTCGACAGCATGGCGCAACGTACGTATCAGTCCATAGGTTCCTGTTCGCGAGTCCAGAGCATATGAGCAGGTGACACAGGCCAAAGCAGTTATTGCACTTGACTGATGCCAACGGCGTATATAATCTTAACCGACAAACAGTGCACGTAGTATAAGGGACCAGGAGCTGATGGTTGTGGCTTATACTCGTGCTAATGCTGGAAGAAGAGGGGCTGACCGAGGGGGTGGGAGAGAGCGGACGCTCAGCATTGCTCAAATCCACTTGGGAAGTGCTACGTAGGGAGTAGCTGTGAGCTGCTGTGTGAGATGTTGACGCCTGTGGGCGTGAGCGGCCGCTCGAAAGGTCTACTTGCTGATGTGCGTTGTTAGTGCTAGTCGTGGAGACTGATGTGACAGAGTCAGACATATGTGGCGGAGCGATACTTGATCGACGACGGCCACTGGACGTCATAGGACGTGAACAGCAAGGGGCCACAAAAGTTTTATAAAAACTAGCGGGTCTATGAGTAGAGGGATTTAGTCCGGAGCAACTAGTTAGATGCAACCATCTGCTACAGTTAGAGCATTGTACCGAATGTGAACGTTTCACATAAATTTTCTTCCAGCATACACAGCAGATCCATTCTCTAGGTCCGGGGTTGGATTCAATACCAGCCCGGAGCAGGAGAGTTTTGAGCAGTCCCGCTGCAGGGAGCTGCTCGGAGGATGACATTATTGGGGGAGGATAACTGGCGGTTTAGGCAGGGGGGTAGTGAAATAACAGCCCTTGGTCGGGGAAACCCCGAGTCATTCCGGTACGTAGAACCGGCTGTCGTGGGAATGTGAATCTGATACTCATCGCTGCTTTCTGCAGAATGTTGAGTATTTACGATTGAATCACTTGAGCGGCTTGACTCTTCAGAACTAGTTAAATTATTCAGTATCTGCCTTGATAGTGCGTCAGCAACGACATTTGTCGCCCCTGGTTTGTAAATTATTTTTGGCGAAAATTCTTCTATAAATGCTCTCCATCTTTTAATTTTAATATTCGGATTTCTTTCAGAAATCGCAAACGATAGAGGCTGATGGTCGGTGTGTATTTCCAAGTCATTCACACCGTAAAGGTAATTTCGTAGGGCCTTTAAAGCCCACACTATAGCAAACAATTCCTTCTCATTGGTTGCATAATTTAATTCAGTAGAATTCAATGTTTTTGAAATAAATATAATGGGTTTACCTTCCTGTGATAACACAGCCCCCAAAGCAACATTTGACGCATCCGTAGTCAAAACAAATTTTTTATTATAATCAGGTTGAGTTAATTCCACCTGTTGAGACAACAAACCTTTCAACTTTTCACAAGCAGCCACTCCCTCCTGATCGAGATTAACATCCTTCTTTTTTGATAGATATTGGGAAATTCTTCCATTCTCCCCTTGCAAATGCTTAGTTAATGGCTTTGATACTACAGCGTAGTTTTCTATAAATTTCCTATAATAACCTGTCAATCCCAAAAATCCTCGCAATTGACGTAATGTTTTTGGTATTGGATAATTCTGTATAGCCTCAATCTTTTTTGGATCAGTTTTGATAATGTTATTTGCTACAACATATCCCAAAAATTCCACCTCCTTTTGATAAAACTTTGACTTCTCAGAAGATATTTTCATATTTGCCCCCTTTAGTATGTCGATCACCAAACTTAAATGTTTTTTGTGATCATCCAAACTTTGTGAAAAAATTATAACATCATCAACATAAACATGACAAAATTTTCCTATATATTTTCTTAGTACATTATCCATAGCCCTTTGAAAAATACTCGGTGCATTTTTCAATCCAAATGGCATTCTTAAAAATTCATATTTTCCATTATTCACAGAGAATGCCGTCTTCTCTATATCGTCTTCTTTCATTAATATTTGATAAAACCCAGACTCTAAGTCAATTGTAGAAAAGTATTTTGATTTTCCCAAATTTGAAAGTATTATTTCCGGGTTTGGCATCGGGTATCTATCCGACGTAGTTTTCTCATTAATTTTTTTGAAGTCGATGACTAACCTCAGCTTCGGACTTCCGTCATCATTTATCCCTTTCTTTGGAACCACCCATACTGGAGAATTGTATGGACTTTTGCTTTCCCTAATTATTCCCTTTCTCAACAAATTCTGAATTTCATCATTCACAAAACCGTTCACCGACATTGGATAAGGATATTGTTTGGACCAAATTGGCCTTTCCTCAATTGTTCGAATCTCTGCCTTAACATCCGTACGAAACGGTAAATCTAGATTCACATCACTATGCGTCGTCAAAATTTCATCACTTATTTCTTTCTGCAAGCTCTCAATTAATTCTTTTTCCTTATTTGCTCTGAAGGCTATCCGTGAAGATCCCTCATTTAATATATTATTTAATACGTTCCTATTTTTAGAAACATCTTTGTTTTTTGTTCTGGTATTTATCCCAGTCGAATTTTCAACAGTTATTTCTTCCGGAATCTTTTTAAACTTCCTTTTTAATTTCTTAGTTTTAGTTTCATTGTTTTCAAATATTTCATTTTCCGAAATATCTTCTAGCACAGATTTATTCTTTATCTTGCCGGTATTACCTTCGGCTGGCGCCTTAGGACTCTTTTGTCCCAAGGGGTTCAAATTATTTTTAAAACTTTTCCTCACATATTCATTTTGAATTTTTTCTTTCGGTTGGCCGGTATTATCATCGGCATTCGCCTTAGGACTCTTTTGTCCCAAGGGGTTTAATTTAACATCATTTAAAAAGTGTATTTTTTCTGTTTTTTCATTTCCATAAATCAACACATGATTGGGAATATCAACTTTGGCTCCGATTTTGTTTAGGAAATTGATTCCAATTAAAAGATCGCAATCCAAATTTTCAATCTCATAAAATCGTTCCTGAACGCCAAATAAATTGATATTATGGAAATATTGGATGATGGTCGAACCATGAATAGTTCTTACCCTCTTCTTAATGGCTAAAATGTTTTTATTAATGTATATTCCCGCCCGTATATATGAACTGGTTGCCCCCGTATCTATTAATATTCTGAAGATTTGCCCCGTCCTCGTATCAGACTTAACAATATAAGGCAAATCATTATTTACTCTAAAAAATCGCTCTCATTTAAATTATTAATCCTTTGTACCTTCTGTTGGGGCTGAGTGCTGATTTGCACACTTTCATTAGCTCTTTTAGGTATACCAGTTTGACAATAATTTGGTTGCCAACTATTCCTACTGACGCGTGCTTGCGGCTGACTTGCCTGTACATGATTAGGTCTATTTAACACCTGCACAGATGGGTCAACGTCCATTGGTTCCGGACGATTCAGAAAGGTATCATTCCCCTGGGTATTTCTTTGCGGATACCTCAAATTATTTTGAAAATCCGAAGTCCTCCGATTTGCTTGTGGGGGACCTCGTGGGTTAATGGTTTGGTTATTTTTATAAAAATGCAACGCAAACTGCGCGCGCATTTGATTCGAATGTAACTCTTGCGCTTTAGCAAGAGCGTTTGGCAAGTCGCTAGGTGCCAATGTGAACAGAACTTGATCCAATGGTGGATTAAGCCCCGTTATAAACGTGCGAAGAGCTGTTTCTCTATTTTTTACGTTTAATTCTTTTGTTATGGCCGAATTGGTGCCATGAGTCATTATTGTTTTGTTAATTAATAAAGTTAACTTCTTGTTAACTTCGTTATAAAATTCAATCAATGGCCTAGGACCCTGTCTGAGGACACTCATCTCCTGCTCTATTATGTGACAAGGTCTCTTGTCAGCATACGCGAAATCTAAACGGCTCAAAATTGCGTCCAAATTCAGAACCGTCCCGTGGTTTGTCAAAATATCATTTGCATCCTGAGTTATTTTATTTCGCAGAATGGTCAAGGCAGCGAAGTACTTCCTGCCGCCTCTGGTATATAACGACATTGAGTTATTAGCGGCCTCACGCCAACTAACGTAATTATTTATTTTCCCTTTAAACTCTGGGAGGGATTTGATGACGTCTAAACTCTCTCCGCAATCTATATTTTCATCTATTGTTTCTACAGTATATTCAGTTACACCATTCGAGGTGCTTAAGCTTTGCAATTGGCGTTTAACCTGCTCCAATTCAGTGCGAAGTGAAGCAGTGCTAGCCGCTATAAGCCTTGATACGACATCCATATTGGATGCGTTATTTCCCCCATTATTAGTTACAGACATCCCTGCAAGTTTATCTAATAATCCTTCCACTGTCACGATGTCTACAAAAATTTATTTATTTATAATTTTTTATTCTTCGGGCAGTCACTCTTTTTATGGTTTTCGTTACACCTTTCACAATGATATAATCTTTCGTATCCTAATCTACTGGGACCGTTTCCCATTAATTGCTCTTAATATACTTATTCTAAAAGAGTTTTTTCAGTGAAATTTCCTTGTTAGTATAGGAGCTGCATTGAATAATGAACACACCTGCTGTAACCTTGAGAATGAGTTATCCGGAATCACAGGCTTGATGAGTCATCCACAACTTCACGATTCACTTCCTTGACAGTTTTATGATACTTGCTTGTGCGTTAAAACGATGTATTTTTCCTTGCGTTGGTTTGTGTTTTTGTTTTTATTTTTTTTTGAGTAACAGCGACCTGTGTCTCTTTATGTTAAATGTTAAAAAAAATTTTGTTTTCACTTTTCTCGCATTACTTTGGCGATACTTGTTTGTATGTTTTTTCGTAACAGAGATTTTTGTCTCTTTAAATGTTAGGGAAAAAAATTTTGTTTTCACTTTTCTCGCATTACTTTCGCGATACTTGTTTGTATGTCTTTTCAGCAACAGAGATTTTTGTATCTTTAAATGTTACCGAAAATTTTTATTTTTTGGTTTTGATCCACCAGAGATTTTTACTAGTCTCCTGGCAGGATCGCCACTTAAACTTTAGCCCGGTCGCAGGAGGTTTTTAAAAAATATCCTCACTAAACCGTTGCTTCAAATGATGAGTCAATTATTTGGCAGCATGACTGCTTGGCAAACAAAAACTGGACTGACTTTCTTTATTATTCATCTTTTTATACAATCTCATGCTTAAGCCTAGATACAATATTTAAGCCTAACTTCTAGGAACGGAAATGCGATAAACAATACGTTACTTAAAGATAAACAATACCTCACTTAAATTCCTATTTCCAAAGAAAGCGGACCATATGTGTCAAGCGACATATTTGACACATTAGCTTAGAAGTGTAATTGTTTACATTATAGGTAAGTGGCATGGGCCAATGCGTAGAAGTATATATGTTTACATTATGGGTAAGTGCTATGTGTAAATGGTGGCGTTAACTTGCATAAGTCCGAACACTTATAGGAACGGTATGGGATCGAAACATTATTTGAATAAATAGCCTACTATGATTATAAAATTTGAATTATTAACCTATAAATTCCTACACTGTGATAAAAGGGAAGTGAAAAGGCATCGGAATATAAAAATGATATTAGTTTAATTTAAATTTAATTCAAAAAGTCGTATTAAAGCATATTAAATTTAATATTTAATCAGGCAGCAAAATGTGCCATTTCAAATTCGTTTCTATGAAAATACTGGGTTTTACAAAATTGTCTCAATCCGCTCTTAGATCCCACAATTGATCATAAGAACGGGATAGCAATATTAATTATCAAAATATGTCTGGATACCTACTATAAACAAAAAAAAATGGAACAAAATGGAAATAATGGTAAAAAGTAAATAAAAATTTGCCAAACTTACATGTTTTAATGCAGGAACTCGATGAAGGCCTTCGACGATTTTCTGCTTAGCTGAAAATTAAATTTTAGGGCATACACATTATTTTTAATTCGATTTTGTTGCATTTCACTTTGTTTCTTTATCTTTTTTTTCTTTCAAATTTAATTAGTTTAGTGTATTAGTACACTATCATTATCGCATAATGCTATCATATTCTCCACTCTTCACTTTCCCAATGCCACTTACACTTGTCTCTTTCTGACTATTCTTTTATATATTTTTTTTGTGGGACCATCATTTTTATAATTTTAACATTATTTATTTTTTTGTATTTTTTCTCAATAATTAAATTCGATTAAGATTATATTTTTCTCCCGTTTTTTTTTCAAACGGAATTTATATATATATATATATATCTATATAAATTATTAATATATTTTTTTTCATTTCAAAAATGTTTTTGCATAGGTATATATGTATATAGTGTCGTTTATTTTTAGACACTGTAGTTCGCTCACTCTTATGTCATGATTTTTACATGCGTACATATTGTTTAATTTCTTTTGTTTTATATAAAAAAAATGGTTTTTAAAGTCTAAATTCATTTTATAAAAGAAAAAAATAAGACAGGTTATTTGGGTCTTAGACAATTTTTAAAGTTTTGAAAAAAACTTTTTGATCTCATTGTAGAAAAACCCAAATATATAACCTTATGAACAAGCTGAACAAGTAGCTGAAAGTCCGAGTAGATTTTTTTTGTCTCTTTTCAGCAATCATTTGTAATTTTTAGGAAAATGAATTAATTATAAAAACGAATAGGCATATAAAAATGCAATTAAGAAAATGACATATGAAAAATTATGCAATTAAGAAAACTTTGACATTTTTTTTGGTTAAATCACATATTTTTAAAAATTTTTTTTTTTTTTTGAAATTGAAATTTTCTTACAAAAAAGGATTCACTACGACAGGAAACAGTCAAAGTTCAGGATATCACAAATCCTCATCTTCGTTAGCACTAATTGTTGAAAACACTCAGCAATCCGGAACAACATCAGCAGACCAGGAACTCAGGAACTCAGCAAACCATTAACACCGCAACCAGGAACACACAGACCAGACATCGTCTAGATTTATTTTATTTAGCTCGAACGATTTACGCGATTTTAATTTTGAAGTTTTTCCGCAAATAAAACTATTTCAAACTTTGAAAATACTTTTAATTTAAACTTTCCGACTTAGAGAAAAAAAACTTCGATCGCGAGAAAATCATACCGGAGTATACCTTTATGTTAAACTTATTCAGAGGAAGAGATCGATATGCCTCAATCCGAAGCTTTTATAGGCATGGAAAAACAAGTCGAAAAAGTGGCGTGATGTGGATCGAAAATAATTAAAATAGGGATAAAAGGAAGAGAAACAGAGAAAAAGATATCTGGTTGTCCTTTTTTAGTTGTTTTATAGGACATTATCTGACGGTAAGTGGTTTTTAACCCTTACACTCCTTAATATCTTTTCCGTGGTACCACCCTTTCTTACCATGTATATCTTCCAACTGATACATGGAATTTCCCTTCGTAGCAAGTACAGTAGCCTTGACAAAGACTGGGGCTAGTTTCGCATTGAACTTATTTGCTTTGTCACTCAAAACAAAATTTCGCCTATATACTTTATCGCCTATATTAAAAGTTTTCAGCCGGCTACGAAGATTGTAGCGTTGAGCTGACTTTTGAATGTTGTTGGCCAACTCAGTACGCACGAGTCGGAGTTTGTCTATGCGGTCTATTACAGCGTTCTCTTCGACATCGACGTTGGCTGCGCCACAAGAAGTCTCGACGGCATCTTGGGCGGTATTAAACCGTACCCACTGTTCGTTTAACAGCTGGAGATAGCTTTCGACATTGTCAATGTCTAAAATAAATGCTTCGTCGATACTTTTGGTCATATATCTTTTAATCGCCTCAAGTGCGGAGTCGCGTGTTTTAACAAACGCTGACATATTGAATGATATATGGTCAGAATGGATAAAAATGGGATTTTGCGAAGAGTTAATTAATAAACAAGTATTTTGTAGATCGTTTATTTAAAATAATCAGGAAATTTGTTAAATTCCGTTATACTAAAATTGATGTACTAGTATATTAACTAGGTGCAGGACCTTGCGGCGATTGCTAATATAAAATTTGAGGTTATACTTGCGGCTCTCGTGTAATCTGCTGTAAATGCGGGTGGAGCGATCCGGTTCGTAGGACCAGAAAATGTTGCGGCGGATTGCGTCCGTGGACTGTATGCGGTTAATCAATTAATTTGCGATATCAATAACTATTTAATAAACTATTTATTGTATTTCATGTAACTTAATTCAGATTACAGTGTAGATTTCAATAAGAACGCGGGCGGTCGGTACAAGCAGCAAATCCAAAAAGAAAGAAAAACTATCGAATAAGAATTTCTGCGCAATGTAAACAAAAGAAACGTCAATGCGAATTAGTTAAATAAAGCAACGATTAGATTCTTTAGACAGCGAGTATTAACCCTTATGTTATTAATGTTTAAGTTAACCCAACATTGTTTGTGGTCCGATTTTGATAAAACAAAGTGCAGATCCCTTTCTAAGCTTCAAGCAGTATACTTGTGAAAGTCTGATCAAAATCCATTTCTTAGTTTCCGAGATCCTTAAGTTCAAACAATAATTTTAGAAATGGATCAGATGATCTCTATAGCATTCCCCAGGTCATCCCCAGTCATTTTTTCAAAGAAATTTTCAATGTACAGACACGACTTTTCTTGAGATTTATTATAGTATAGATGTGCTGGTACCCGCATAGGGCGGCAGTGTAAATATGCAAATGCTTTTTGATTTAGCTGTCATGGAAAAAAAGTAAACAAAAATTTTAGAAGCACGCTTAGTTTTTTCTTTTTTGACAAACTAAGTATATATCTTCAAAAATTTCGGACGGAAAAAGAGAAGGGTGGGTAGATGCCAAATTTCGAAAACTGGCCCAAATGTATTTTTTTATTGTTGTTGTGAACTATACAATCAAGTTATAGAAAGAAAGGCGAACTTCGAAAAAGTGCGTACCTATAGGCTATAATGATTAAAATCGGAGTCAGTCTGTTATAAGTTCTGATACGCAGCGAAGCAAGCGGGCCTTACTAGTTTTAAATAAATTTATATGTAGAAAAATTCACTTAAGTATTCGTTGGTAACGTTAGGAGGCCTTTCAAGGATTTAATTTTGACAAATTGTGTCAGGATGAATGCAAATTCAAATGTTGATTTGATACCATAGTGTAGGGTAATATTACGGTTATCTGCAATCGCATTTTTACCGATAACTGAGTTATCGATAAATTTATTGAAGTCCAAATGAAACCTGGGTCCACCCCCTTTCGATTCATACCCATATTGTATGGTAATATTAAGGTTTTTCGGCAATCGCATTTTGACCGATAATTCAGTTGTTGATAAATTTGTCGAAATATATCGAAGTCCAAATGAATCCTGTTTTTGTTTATTTAGGTAGGTTGGGGATGGAAATTTATTATTGTCTCCAAAGTTTATTCTTGCAGGCATTTATAGCTCTTTCTACTGCTGGAATTAGGAATTATTATTAGGAACTGATAGGGAATTTACTTCAAATGGCCTTGATAATGTGTCGGCAACCACATTGGATTTTCTTTGAACTACCTTTGGACAATATTCCTTATTCGCCTCGAAGAAAGGAGTTTAATGGCTTTGCTAGCTTAGCGTAATAATTAATTAGCGTAATCCTACTAATATTATAAATGTGAATGTAGCGATGTTTGGATGTCCAGACGTTTGCTTTTGTTCCCTAAAAACGTGAGAGTGGCAAGACGGATTTTGTTGAAATTTGGCACGCCTACAGGCTATAGTCTGGAAGGAGCTATACGGACATTTTTTTTTATTTTGGGGGCTCCGACCCTGCAAGGGACCGTTACTTTTCGAAATTTTTTTATTCCACATAATTCTAAGTATGAACCTTTACTTATGATATTTCGCATATAGGTATAGAAAGATCGTACAATATGGGTATCAAACGAAAGGAGGTTTCATTTTAGCTTCGATATATTTCGATAAATTGATCGATAACTAAGTTATCGTTGAAAATGTTACTGCACAAAAACCTTAAAATTACCCTACAATATGGGTATCAAACGAAGGGGGAAGGCCCCAGGTTTCATTTGTACTTCGATATATTTCGATAAATTGATCGATAACTGAGTTATCGGTCAAAATTCGATTGCCCGAAAACCTCTTATTACATTTCAATATGGGTATCAAACGAAAGGGGATAGCTCCAGGTTTCATTTGGACTTCGATATATTTCGATAATTTTATCGATAACTGAGTTATCGGTGATCGCCCAAAAAACTTAAGATGACTCTATAATATGGGTATAAAACGAAAGGAGAAGGCCGCAGGTTTCATTTGGACTTTGATAGGTTTCGATAAATGTATCGATGATGTGTTATCGGTAAAAATGTAATTGCCCAAAAACCTTAAACTTGCCCTACAACATGGTTAGCAAACGAAAGGGGAAGGCTGAGTTATCGTTAAAAATGCGATTGCAGAAAAACCTTAATATTACACTACAATGTGGTATCAAATCAACATTTGAATTTGCACTCATCCTGGCACAATTTGTCCAAATTGAATTCTTGAAAGGCCCCCTAACGTTACCAACGAATACCTCAAAAGAACATATTTGAAAACCAGTTTTCAATATTCTTTTTCAAAATTTTCAAAATATTCGAATTTGGTAAATTCTTCAGTAGGCAATAATCCTACTAATATTATAAATGTGAATGTGTAGCGATGTTTGGATGTCCAGACGTTTGCTTTTGTTCCCTAAAACCGTGAGAATGGCAAGACGGATTTTGTTGAAATTTGGCACGCCTACAAGTTATAGTCTGGAAGGAGCTATAGGCAATTTTTATTTTTTTATTTTGGGGGCTCCGACCCTGCTATGGACCGTTACTTTTCGAAATTTTTTTATTCCATATAACTAAGTATAGTTTACCTATACTTATGATATTTCGCATATAGGTATAGAAAGATCGTACAATATGGGTATCAACCGAAAGGGGAAAGCCCCATGTTTCATTTTGGCTTCGATATATTTCGGAAATTCATCGATAACTAAGTTATCGGTGATTGCCCAAAAAACTTAACATTACTCTATTATATGGGTATAAAACGAAAGGAGAAGGCCGCAGGTTTCATTTGGACTTCGATAGGTTTCGATAAATTTATCGATGATGAGTTATCGGTGAAAATTTGATTGCCCAAAAACCTTAAACTTGCCTTACAATATGAGTATCAACCGAAAGGGGAAGGCCCCAGGTTTCATTTTGGCTTCGATATATTTCTGAAATTGATCGATAACTAAGTTATCGGTGATTGCCCAAAAAACTTAACATTACTCTATTATATGGGTATAAAACGAAAGGAGAAGGCCCCAGGTTTCATTTGGACTTCGACAGGTTTCGATAAATTTATCGTTGACAGAGTTATCGGTGAAAATATGATTTCCCAAAAACCTTAAACTTGCCCTACAATATGGGTATCAAACGAAAGGGGAAGGCCGCAGATTTCATTTGGACTTCGATATATTTCCATAAATTGACCGATAACTGAGTTATCGGTGAAGATGTTATTGCACAAAAGCCTTAAAATTACCCTACAATATGGGTATCAAACGAAAGGGGATAGCTCCAGGTTTCATTTGGACTTCGATATATTTCGATAAATGATTTATCCGTCAAAATGCGATTGCCCGAAAACCTCTATATTACATTACAATATGGGTATCAAACGAAAGGGGATAGCGCCAGGTTTCATTTGGACTTCGATATATTTCGTAAAATTTATCGATAACTGAGTTATCGGTGATCGCCCAAAAAACTTAAGATTACTCTATAATATGGGTATAAAACGAAAGGAGAAGGCCGCAGGTTTCATTTGGACTTCGATAGGCTTCGATAAATTTATCGATGATGAGTTATCGGTGAAAATTTGATTGCCCAAAAACCTTAAACTTGCCATACAATATGGGATTCAAACGAAAGGCGAAGGCCCCAGGTTTCATTTGTACTTCGATATATTTCGATAAATTGATCGATAACTGAGTTATCGGTGATCGCCCAAAAAACTTAACATTACTCTATTATATGGGTATAAAACTAAAGGAGAAGGCCGCAGATTTCATTTGGACTTCGATAGGTTTCGATAAATTTATCGATGATGAGTTATCGGTGAAAATTTGATTGCCCAAAAACCTTAAACTTGCCATACAATATGGGTATCAACCGAAAGGGGAAGGCCCCAGGTTTCATTTTGGCTTCGATATATTTCGGAAATTGATCGATAACTAAGTTATCGGTGATTGCCCAAAAAACTTAACATTACTCTATTATATGGGTATAAAACGAAAGGAGAAGGCCGCAGGTTTCATTTGGACTTCGATAGGTTTCGATAAATTTATCGATGATGAGTTATCGGTGAAAATTTGATTGCCCAAAAACCTTAAACTTGCCCTACAATATGAGTATCAACCGAAAGGGGAAGGCCCCAGGTTTCATTTTGGCTTCGATATATTTCGGAAATTGATCGATAACTAAGTTATCGGTGATTGCCCAAAAAACTTAACATTACTCTATTATATGGGTATAAAACGAAAGGGAAAGGCCGCAGATTTCATTTGGACTTCGATATATTTCCATAAATTGACCGATAACTGAGTTATCGGTGAAGATGTTATTGCACAAAAGCCTTAAAATTACCCTACAATATGGGTATCAAACGAAAGGGGATAGCTCCAGGTTTCATTTGGACTTCGATATATTTCGATAAATGATTTATCCGTCAAAATGCGATTGCCCGAAAACCTCTATATTACATTACAATATGGGTATCAAACGAAAGGGGATAGCGCCAGGTTTCATTTGGACTTCGATAGGCTTCGATAAATTTATCGATGATGAGTTATCGGTGAAAATTTGATTGCCCAAAAACCTTAAACTTGCCATACAATATGGGATTCAAACGAAAGGCGAAGGCCCCAGGTTTCATTTGTACTTCGATATATTTCGATAAATTGATCGATAACTGAGTTATCGGTGATCGCCCAAAAAACTTAACATTACTCTATTATATGGGTATAAAACTAAAGGAGAAGGCCGCAGATTTCATTTGGACTTCGATAGGTTTCGATAAATTTATCGATGATGAGTTATCGGTGAAAATTTGATTGCCCAAAAACCTTAAACTTGCCATACAATATGGGTATCAACCGAAAGGGGAAGGCCCCAGGTTTCATTTTGGCTTCGATATATTTCGGAAATTGATCGATAACTAAGTTATCGGTGATTGCCCAACAAACTTAACATTACTCTATTATATGGGTATAAAACGAAAGGAGAAGGCCCCAGGTTTCATTTGGACTTCGATATATTTCGATAAATTGACCGATAACTGAGTTATCGGTGAAAATGTTATTGCACAAAAGCCTTAAAATTACCCTACAATATGGGTATCAAACGAAAGGGGATAGCTCCAGGTTTCATTTGGACTTCGATATATTTCGATAAATTGATCGATAACTAAGTTATCGGTGATTGCCCAAAAAACTTAACATTACTCTATTATATGGGTATAAAACGAAAGGAGAAGGCCGCAGATTTCATTTGGACTTCGACAGGTTTCGACACAGTTATCGGTGAAAATATGATTTCCCAAAAACCTTAAACTTGCCCTACAATATGGGTATCAAACGAAAGGGGAAGGCCGCAGGTTTCATTTGGACTTCGATATATTTCGATAAATTGACCGATAACTGAGTTATCGGTGAAAATGTTATTTCACAAAAGCCTTAAAATTACCCTACAATATGGGTATCAAACGAAAGGGGATAGATCCAGGTTTCATTTGGACTTCGATATATTTCGATAAATTTATCGATAAATGATTTATCGGTCAAAATGCGATTGCCCGAAAACCTCTATATTACATTACAATATGGGTATCAAACGAAAGGGGATAGCGCCAGATTTCATTTGCACTTCGATATATTTCGATAAATTGACCGATAACTGAGTTACCGGTGAAAATGTTATTGCACAAAAGCCTTAAAATTACCCTATAATATGGGTATCAAACGAAAGGGGATAGCTCCAGGTTTCATTTGGACTTCGATATATTTCGATAAATTTATCGATGAATGATTTATCGGTCAAAATGCGATTGCCCGAAAACCTCTATATTACATTACAATATGGGTATCAAACGAAAGGGGATAGCGCCAGATTTCATTTGCACTTCGATGTATTTCGATAAATTGACCGATAACTGAGTTATCGGTGAAAATGTTATTGCACAAAAGCCTTAAAATTACCCTACAATATGGGTATCAAACGAAAGGGGATAGCGCCAGATTTCATTTGCACTTCGATGTATTTCGATAAATTGATCGATAACTAAGTTATCGGTGATTGCCCAAAAAACTTAACATTACTCTATTATATGGGTATAAAACGAAAGGAGAAGGCCGCAGGTTTCATTTGGACTTCGGTAGGTTTCAATAAATTTATTGATGATGAGTTATCGGTTAAAATTTGATTGCCCAAAAACCTTAAACTTGCCATACAATGTGGATATCAACCGAAAGGGGAAGGCCCCACGTTTCATTTTGGCTTCGATATATTTCGATAAATTGATCGATAACTGAGTTATCGGTGATCGCCCAAAAAACTTAACATTACTCTATTATATGGGTATAAAACGAAAGGAGAAGGCCGCAGATTTCATTTGGACTTCGATAGGTTTCGATAAATTTATCGATGATGAGTTATCGGTGAAAATTTGATTGCCCAAAAACCTTAAACTTGCCATACAATATGGGTATCAACCGAAAGGGGAAGGCCCCAGGTTTCATTTTGGCTTCGATATATTTCGGAAATTGATCGATAACTAAGTTATCGGTGATTGCCCAACAAACTTAACATTACTCTATTATATGGGTATAAAACGAAAGGAGAAGGCCCCAGGTTTCATTTGGACTTCGATATATTTCGATAAATTGACCGATAACTGAGTTATCGGTGAAAATGTTATTGCACAAAAGCCTTAAAATTACCCTACAATATGGGTATCAAACGAAAGGGGATAGCTCCAGGTTTCATTTGGACTTCGATATATTTCGATAAATTGATCGATAACTAAGTTATCGGTGATTGCCCAAAAAACTTAACATTACTCTATTATATGGGTATAAAACGAAAGGAGAAGGCCGCAGATTTCATTTGGACTTCGACAGGTTTCGACACAGTTATCGGTGAAAATATGATTTCCCAAAAACCTTAAACTTGCCCTACAATATGGGTATCAAACGAAAGGGGAAGGCCGCAGGTTTCATTTGGACTTCGATATATTTCGATAAATTGACCGATAACTGAGTTATCGGTGAAAATGTTATTTCACAAAAGCCTTAAAATTACCCTACAATATGGGTATCAAACGAAAGGGGATAGATCCAGGTTTCATTTGGACTTCGATATATTTCGATAAATTTATCGATAAATGATTTATCGGTCAAAATGCGATTGCCCGAAAACCTCTATATTACATTACAATATGGGTATCAAACGAAAGGGGATAGCGCCAGATTTCATTTGCACTTCGATATATTTCGATAAATTGACCGATAACTGAGTTACCGGTGAAAATGTTATTGCACAAAAGCCTTAAAATTACCCTATAATATGGGTATCAAACGAAAGGGGATAGCTCCAGGTTTCATTTGGACTTCGATATATTTCGATAAATTTATCGATGAATGATTTATCGGTCAAAATGCGATTGCCCGAAAACCTCTATATTACATTACAATATGGGTATCAAACGAAAGGGGATAGCGCCAGATTTCATTTGCACTTCGATGTATTTCGATAAATTGACCGATAACTGAGTTATCGGTGAAAATGTTATTGCACAAAAGCCTTAAAATTACCCTACAATATGGGTATCAAACGAAAGGGGATAGCGCCAGATTTCATTTGCACTTCGATGTATTTCGATAAATTGATCGATAACTAAGTTATCGGTGATTGCCCAAAAAACTTAACATTACTCTATTATATGGGTATAAAACGAAAGGAGAAGGCCGCAGGTTTCATTTGGACTTCGGTAGGTTTCAATAAATTTATTGATGATGAGTTATCGGTTAAAATTTGATTGCCCAAAAACCTTAAACTTGCCATACAATGTGGATATCAACCGAAAGGGGAAGGCCCCACGTTTCATTTTGGCTTCGATATATTTCGGAAATTGATCGATAACTAAGTTATCGGTGATTGCCCAAAAAACTTAACATTACTCTATTATATGGGTATAAAACGAAAGGAGAAGGCCGCAGGTTTCATTTGGACTTCGATAGGTTTCGATAAATTTATCGATGATGAGTTATCGGTGAAAATTTGATTGCCCAAAAACGTTGAACTTTCCATACGATATGGGTATCAACCGAAAGGGGAAGGCCCCAGGTTTAATTTTGGCTTCGATATATTTCGGAAATTGATCGATAACTAAGTTATCGGTGATTGCCCAAAAAACTTAACATTACTCTATTATATGGGTATAAAACGAAAGGAGAAGGCCCCAGGTTTCATTTGGACTTCGATATATTTCGATAAATTTATCGATGAATGATTTATCGGTCAAAATGCGATTGCCCGAAAACCTCTATATTACATTACAATATGGGTATCAAACGAAAGGGGATAGCTCCAGGTTTCATTTGGACTTCGATATATTTCGATAAATTTATCGATGAATGATTTATCGGTCAAAATGCGATTGCCCGAAAACCTCTATATTACATTACAATATGGGTATCAAACGAAAGGGGATAGCGCCAGATTTCATTTGCACTTCGATGTATTTCGATAAATTGACCGATAACTGAGTTATCGGTGAAAATGTTATTGCACAAAAGCCTTAAAATTACCCTACAATATGGGTATCAAACGAAAGGGGATAGCGCCAGATTTCATTTGCACTTCGATGTATTTCGATAAATTGATCGATAACTAAGTTATCGGTGATTGCCCAAAAAACTTAACATTACTCTATTATATGGGTATAAAACGAAAGGAGAAGGCCGCAGGTTTCATTTGGACTTCGGTAGGTTTCAATAAATTTATTGATGATGAGTTATCGGTTAAAATTTGATTGCCCAAAAACCTTAAACTTGCCATACAATATGGATATCAACCGAAAGGGGAAGGCCCCACGTTTCATTTTGGCTTCGATATATTTCGGAAATTGATCGATAACTAAGTTATCGGTGATTGCCCAAAAAACTTAACATTACTCTATTATATGGGTATAAAACGAAAGGAGAAGGCCGCAGGTTTCATTTGGACTTCGATAGGTTTCGATAAATTTATCGATGATGAGTTATCGGTGAAAATTTGATTGCCCAAAAACGTTGAACTTGCCATACGATATGGGTATCAACCGAAAGGGGAAGGCCCCAGGTTTAATTTTGGCTTCGATATATTTCGGAAATTGATCGATAACTAAGTTATCGGTGATTGCCCAAAAAACTTAACATTACTCTATTATATGGGTATAAAACGAAAGGAGAAGGCCCCAGGTTTCATTTGGACTTCGATATATTTCGATAAATTGACCGATAACTGAGTTATCGGTGAAAATGTTATTGCACAAAAGCCTTAAAATTACCCTACAATATGGGTATCAAACGAAAGGGGATAGCTCCAGGTTTCATTTGGACTTCGATATATTTCGATAAATTTATCGATGAATGATTTATCGGTCAAAATGCGATTGCCCGAAAACCTCTATATTACATTACAATATGGGTATCAAACGAAAGGGGATAGCGCCAGATTTCATTTGCACTTCGATGTATTTCGATAAATTGACCGATAACTGAGTTATCGGTGAAAATGTTATTGCACAAAAGCCTTAAAATTACCCTACAATATGGGTATCAAACGAAAGGGGATAGCGCCAGATTTCATTTGCACTTCGAAGTATTTCGATAAATTGATCGATAACTAAGTTATTGGTGATTGCCCAAAAAACTTAACATTACTCTATTATATGGGTATAAAACGAAAGGAGAAGGCCGCAGGTTTCATTTGGACTTCGGTAGGTTTCGATAAATTTATCGATGACACAGTTATCGGTGAAAATATGATTTCCCAAAAACCTTAAACTTGCCCTACAATATGGGCATCAAACGAAAGCGGAAGGCCGCAGGTTTCATTTGGACTTCGATAAATTGACCGATAACTGAGTTATCGGTGAAAATGTTATTGCACAAAAGCCTTAAAATTACCCTACAATATGGGTATCAAACGAAAGGGGATAGCTCCAGGTTTCATTTGGACTTCGATATATTTCGATAAATTTATCGATAAATGATTTATCGGTCAAAATGCGATTGCCCGAAAACCTCTATATTACATTACAATATGGGTATCAAACGAAAGGGGATAGCGCCAGATTTTATTTGCACTTCGATATATTTCGATAAATTGATCGATAACTAAGTTATCGGTGATTGCCCAAAAAACTTAACATTACTCTATTATATGGGTATAAAACGAAAGGAGAAGGCCGCAGGTTTCATTTGGACTTCGGTAGGTTTCGATAAATTTATTGATGATGAGTTATCGGTGAAAATTTGATTGCCCAAAAACCTTAAACTTGCCATACAATATGGGTATCAACCGAAAGGGGAAGGCCCCACGTTTCATTTTGGCTTCGATATATTTCGGAAATTGATCGATAACTAAGTTATCGGTGATTGCCCAAAAAACTTAACATTACTCTATTATATGGGTATAAAACGAAAGGAGAAGGCCGCAGGTTTCATTTGGACTTCGATAGGTTTCGATAAATTTATCGATGATGAGTTATCGGTGAAAATTTGATTGCCCAAAAACCTTGAACTTGCCATACAATATGGGTATCAACCGAAAGGGGAAGGCCCCAGGTTTCATTTTGGCTTCGATATATTTCGGAAATTGATCGATAACTAAGTTATCGGTGATTGCCCAAAAAACTTAACATTACTCTATTATATGGGTATAAAACGAAAGTAGAAGGCCCCAGGTTTCATTTGGACTTCGACAGGTTTCTAAAAATTTATCGATGACAGAGTTATCGGTGAAAATATGATTTCCCAAAAACTTTAAACTTGCCCTACAATATGGCTATCAACCGAAAGGGGAAGGCCCCAGGTTTCATTTTGGCTTCGATATATTTCGGAAATTGATCGATAACTAAGTTATCGGTGATTGCCCAAAAAACTTAACATTACTCTATTATATGGGTATAAAACGAAAGTAGAAGGCCCCAGGTTTCATTTGGACTTCGACAGGTTTCTAAAAATTTATCGATGACAGAGTTATCGGTGAAAATATGATTTCCCAAAAACTTTAAACTTGCCCTACAATATGGCTATCAACCGAAAGGGGAAGGCCCCAGGTTTCATTTTGGCTTCGATATATTTCGGAAATTGATCGATAACTAAGTTATCGGTGATTGCCCAAAAAACTTAACATTACTCTATTATATGGGTATAAAACGAAAGGAGAAGGCCGCAGGTTTCATTTGGACTTCGATAGGTTTCGATAAATTTATTGTTGATGAGTTATCGGTGAAAATTTGATTGCCCAAAAACCTTAAACTTGCCATACAGTATGGGTATCAACCGAAAGGGGAAGGCCCCACGTTTCATTTTGGCTTCGATATATTTCGGAAATTGATCGATAACTAAGTTATCGGTGATTGCCCAAAAAACTTAACATTACTCTATTATATGGGTATAAAACGAAAGGAGAAGGCCGCAGGTTTCATTTGGACTTCGATAGGTTTCGATAAATTTATCGATGATGAGTTATCGGTGAAAATTTGATTGCCCAAAAACCTTGAACTTGCCATACAATATGGGTATCAACCGAAAGGGGAAGGCCCCAGGTTTCATTTTGGCTTCGATATATTTCGGAAATTGATCGATAACTAAGTTATCGGTGATTGCCCAAAAAACTTAACATTACTCTATTATATGGGTATAAAACGAAAGCGGAAGGCCGCAGGTTTCATTTGGACTTCGATAAATTGACCGATAGCTGAGTTATCGGTGAAAATGTTATTGCACAAAAGCCTTAAAATTACCCTACAACATGGGTATCAAACGAAAGGGGATAGCTAAAGGTTTCATTTGGACTTCGATATATTTCGATAAATTTATCGATAAATGATTTATCGGTCAAAATGCGATTGCCCGAAAACCTCTATATTACATTACAATATGGGTATAAAACGAAAGGGGATAGCGCCAGGTTTCATTTGCACTTCGATATATTTCGATAAATTTATCGATAACTGAGTTATAGGTGAAAATGTTATTGGACAAAAGCCTTAAAATTACCCTACAATATGGGTATCAAACGAAAGGGGATAGCTCCAGGTTTCATTTGGACTTCGATATATTTCGATAAATTTATCGATGAATGATTTATCGGTCAAAATGCGATTGCCCGAAAACCTCTATATTACATTACAATATGGGTATCAAACGAAAGGGGATAGCGCCAGATTTGATTTGCACTTCGATATATTTCGATAAATTTATCGATAACTGAGTTATCGGTGATCGCCCAAGAAACTTAAGATTACTCTATTATATGGGTATAAATTGAAAGCAGAAGGCCGCGGGTTTCATTTGGACTTCGATATATTTCGATAAGTTTATCGATAACTGAGTTATCGGTGATTGCCCAAAATACTTAACATTACTCTATTATATTGGTATAAATTGAAAGGAGAAGGCCGCAGGTTTCATTTGGACTTCGATATATTTCGATAAATTTATCGATAACTGAGTTATCGGTGATCGCCCAAGAAACTTAAGATTACTCTATAATATGGGTATAAGACGAAAGGAGAAGGCCGCAGGTTTCATTTGGACTTCGATAGGTTTCGATAAATTTATCGATGATGTGTTATCGGTGAAAATGTGATTGCCCAAAAACCTTAAACTTGCCCTACGATATGGGTATCAAACGAAAGGGGAAGGCCCCAGGTTTCATTTGTACTTCGATATATTTCGATAAATTGATCGATAACTGAGTTATCGGTCAAAATGCGATTGCCCGAAAACCTCTATATTACATTACAATATGGATATCAAACGAAAGGGGATAGCTCCAGGTTTCATTTGGACTTCGATATATTTCGATAGATTTATCGATAACTGAGTTATCGGTGATCGCCCAAGAAACTTAAGATTACTCTATAATATGGGTATAAGACGAAAGGAGAAGGCCGCAGGTTTCATTTGGACTTCGATAGGTTTCGATAAATTTATCGATGACATGTTATCGGTGAAAATGTGATTGCCCAAAAACCTTAAACCTGACCTACAATATGGGTATCAACCGAAAGGGGAAGGCCGCAGGTTTCATTTTGGCTTCGATATATTTCGGAAATTGATCGATAACTAAGTTATCGGTGATTGCCCAAAAACTTAACATTACTCTATTATATGGGTATAAAGCGAAAGGAGAAGGCCGCAGGTTTCATTTGGACTTCGACAGGTTTCGATAAATTTATCGATGACACAGTTATCGGTGAAAATATAATTTCCCAAAAACCTTAAACTTTCCCTACAATATGGGTATCAAACGAAAGGGTATAGCGCCAGGTTTCATTTGCACTTCGATATATTTCGATAAATTTATCGATAACTGAGTTATCGGTGATAGCCCAAAAAACTTAACATTACTCTATTATATGGGTATAAAACGAAAGGAGAAGGCCGCAGGTTTCATTTGGACTTCGATAGGTTTCGATAAATTTATCGATGATGAGTTATCGGTGAAAATTTGATTGCCCAAAAACTTTAAACTTGACCTACAATATGGGTATCAACCAAAAGGGGAAGGCCCCAGGTTTCATTTTGGCTTCGATATATTTCGGAAGTTGATCGATAACTAAGTTATCGGTGATTGCCCAAAAAACTTAACATTACTCTATTATATGGGTATAAAACGAAAGGAGAAGGCCCCAGGTATCATTTGGAATTCGATAGGTTTCGATAAATTTATCGATAAATGATTTATCGGTGAAAATGCGATTGCCCGAAAACCTCTATACTACATTACAATATGGGTATCAAACTAAAGGGTATAGCGCCAGGTTTCATTTGCACTTCGATATATTTCGATAAATTTATCGATAACTGAGTTATCGGTGATTGCCCAAAAAACTTAACATTACTCTATTATATGGGTATAAAACGAAAGGAGGTTTCAGCAGGTTTCATTTGGACTTCGGTAGGTTTCGATAAATTTATTGATGATGAGTTATCGGTGAAAATTTGATTGCCCAAAAACCTTAAACTTGCCATACAATATGGGTATCAACCGAAAGGGGAAGGCCCCACGTTTCATTTTGGCTTCGATATATTTCGGAAATTGATCGATAACTAAGTTATCGGTGATTGCCCAAAAAACTTAACATTACTCTATTATATGGGTATCAACCGAAAGGGGAAGGCCCCACGTTTCATTTTGGCTTCGATATATTTCGGAAATTGATCGATAACTAAGTTATAGGTGATTGCCCAAAAAACTTAACATTACTCTATTATATGGGTATAAAACGAAAGGAGGTTTCAGCAGGTTTCATTTGGACTTCGATAGGTTTCGATAAATTTATCGATGATGTGTTATCGGTGAAAATTTGATTGCCCAAAAACCTTAAACTTGCCATACAATATGGGTATCAACCGAAAGTGGAAGGCCCCAGGTTTCATTTGTACTTCGATATATTTCGATAAATTGATCGATAACTGAGTTATCGGTCAAAATGCGATTGCCCGAAAACCTCTATATTACATTACAATATGGGTATCAAACGAAAGGGGATAGCTCCAGGTTTCATTTGGACTTCGATATATTTCGATAAATTTATCGATAACTGAGTTATCGGTGATCGCCCAAGAAACTTAACATTACTCTATTATATGGGTATAAAACGAAAGGAGGTTTCAGCAGGTTTCATTTGGACTTCGATAGGTTTCGATAAATTTATCGATAACTGAGTTATCGGTGATCGCCCAAGAAACTTAAGATTACTCTATAATATGGGTATAAGACGAAAGGAGAAGGCCACAGGTTTCAGTTGGACTTCGATAGGTTTCGATAAATTTATCGATGATGTGTTATCGGTGAAAATGTGATTGCCCAAAAACCTTAAACTTGACCTACAATATATATATATATATTACATTATTATATGGGTATAAAACGAAAGGAGAAGGTCCCAGGTTTCATTTGGCCTTCGACAGGTTTCGATAAATTTATCGATGACAGAGTTATTGGTGAAAATATGATTTCCCAAAAACCTTAAACTTGACCTACAATATGGGTAGATTACTCTATAATATGGGTATAAAACGAAAGGAGAAAGCCGCAGGTTTCATTTGGACTTCGATAGGTTTCGATAAATTTATCGATGATGTGTTATCGGTGAAAATGTGATTGCCCAAAAACCTTAAACTTGCCATACAATATGGGTATCAACCGAAAGGGGAAGGCCCCAGGTTTCATTTTGGCTTCGATATATTTCGGAAATTGATCGATAACTAAGTTATCGGTGATTGCCCAAAAAAGTTAACATTACTCTATTATATGGGTATAAAACGAAAGGAGAAGGCCGCAGGTTTCATTTGGACTTCGATAGGTTTCGATAAATTTATTGATGATGAGTTATCGGTGAAAATTTGATTGCCCAAAAACTTTAAACTTGCCATACAATATGGCTATCAACCGAAAGGGGAAGGCCCCACGTTTCATTTTGGCTTCGATATATTTCGGAAATTGATCGATAACTAAGTTATCGGTGATTGCCCAAAAAACTTAACATTACTCTATTATATGGGTATAAAACGAAAGGAGAAGGCCGCAGGTTTCATTTGGACTTCGGTAGGTTTCGATAAATTTATTGATGATGAGTTATCGGTGAAAATTTGATTGCCCAAAAACCTTAAACTTGCCATACAATATGGGTATCAACCGAAAGGGGAAGGCCCCACGTTTCATTTTGGCTTCGATATATTTCGGAAATTGATCGATAATGAAGTTATCGGTGATTGCCCAAAAAACTTAACATTACTCTATTATATGGGTATAAAACGAAAGGAGAAGGCCGCAGGTTTCATTTGGACTTCGATAGGTTTCGATAAATTTATTGATGATGAGTTATCGGTGAAAATTTGATTGCCCAAAAACCTTAAACTTGCCATACAGTATGGGTATCAACCGAAAGGGGAAGGCCCCACGTTTCATTTTGGCTTCGATATATTTCGGAAATTGATCGATAACTAAGTTATCGGTGATTGCCCAAAAAACTTAACATTACTCTATTATATGGGTATAAAACGAAAGCGGAAGGCCGCAGGTTTCATTTGGACTTCGATAAATTGACCGATAGCTGAGTTATCGGTGAAAATGTTATTGCACAAAAGCCTTAAAATTACCCTACAACATGGGTATCAAACGAAAGGGGATAGCTAAAGGTTTCATTTGGACTTCGATATATTTCGATAAATTTATCGATGAATGATTTATCGGTCAAAATGCGATTGCCCGAAAACCTCTATATTACATTACAATATGGGTATAAAACGAAAGGGGATAGCGCCAGGTTTCATTTGCACTTCGATATATTTCGATAAATTTATCGATAACGGAGTTATAGGTGAAAATGTTATTGGACAAAAGCCTTAAAATTACCCTACAATATGGGTATCAAACGAAAGGGGATAGCTCCAGGTTTCATTTGGACTTCGATATATTTCGATAAATTTATCGATGAATGATTTATCGGTCAAAATGCGATTGCCCGAAAACCTCTATATTACATTACAATATGGGTATCAAACGAAAGGGGATAGCGCCAGATTTGATTTGCACTTCGATATATTTCGATAAATTTATCGATAACTGAGTTATCGGTGATCGCCCAAGAAACTTAAGATTACTCTATTATATGGGTATAAATTGAAAGCAGAAGGCCGCAGGTTTCATTTGGACTTCGATATATTTCGATAAGTTTATCGATAACTGAGTTATCGGTGATTGCCCAAAAAACTTAACATTACTCTATTATATGGGTATAAATTGAAAGGAGAAGGCCGCAGGTTTCATTTGGACTTCGATAGGTTTCGATAAATTTATCGATGATGTGTTATCGGTGAAAATGTGATTGCCCAAAAACCTTAAACTTGCCCTACGATATGGGTATCAAACGAAAGGGGAAGGCCCCAGGTTTCATTTGTACTTCGATATATTTCGATAAATTGATCGATAACTGAGTTATCGGTCAAAATGCGATTGCCCGAAAACCTCTATATTACATTACAATATGGATATCAAACGAAAGGGGATAGCTCCAGGTTTCATTTGGACTTCGATATATTTCGATAAATTTATCGATAACTGAGTTATCGGTGATCGCCCAAGAAACTTAAGATTACTCTATAATATGGGTATAAGACGAAAGGAGAAGGCCGCAGGTTTCATTTGGACTTCGATAGGTTTCGATAAATTTATCGATGATATGTTATCGGTGAAAATGTGATTGCCCAAAAACCTTAAACCTGACCTACAATATGGGTATCAACCGAAAGGGGAAGGCCGCAGGTTTCATTTTGGCTTCGATATATTTCGGAAATTGATCGATAACTAAGTTATCGGTGATTGCCCAAAAACTTAACATTACTCTATTATATGGGTATAAAGCGAAAGGAGAAGGCCGCAGGTTTCATTTGGACTTCGACAGGTTTCGATAAATTTATCGATGACACAGTTATCGGTGAAAATATAATTTCCCAAAAACCTTAAACTTGCCCTACAATATGGGTATCAAACGAAAGGGGAAGGCCGCAGGTTTCATTTGGACTTCGATATATTTCGATAAATTTATCGATTAATGATTTATCGGTCAAAATGCGATTGCCCGAAAACCTCTATATTACATTACAATATGGGTATCAAACTAAAGGGGATAGCGCCAGGATTCATTTGCACTTCGATATATTTCGATAAATTTATCGATAACTGAGTTATCGGTGATTGCCCAAAAAACTTAACATTACTCTATTATATGGGTATAAAACGAAAGGAGAAGGCCGCAGGTTTCATTTGGACTTCGATAGGTTTCGATAAATTTATCGATGATGAGTTATCGGTGAAAATTTGATTGCCCAAAAACCTTAAACTTGACCTACAATATGGGTATCAACCAAAAGGGGAAGACCCCAGGTTTCATTTTGGCTTCGATATATTTCGGAAGTTGATCGATAACTAAGTTATCGGTGATTGCCCAAAAAACTTAACATTACTCTATTATATGGGTATAAAACGAAAGGAGAAGGCCCCAGGTATCATTTGGACTTCGACAGGTTTCGATAAATTTATCGATGACAGAGTTATCGGTGAAAATATGATTTCCCAAAAACCTTAAACTTGCCCTACAATATGGGTATCAAACGAAAGCGAAAGGCCGCAACCTGAGTTATCGGTGAAAATGTTATTGCGCAAAAGCCTTAAAATTACCCTACAATACGGGTATCAAACGAAAGGGGATAGCTCCAGGTTTCATTTGGACTTCGATATATTTCGATAAATTTATCGATAAATGATTTATCGGTGAAAATGCGATTGCCCGAAAACCTCTATACTACATTACAATATGGGTATCAAACTAAAGGGTATAGCGCCAGGTTTCATTTGCACTTCGATATATTTCGATAAATTTATCGATAACTGAGTTATCGGTGATTGCCCAAAAAACTTAACATTACTCTATTATATGGGTATAAAACGAAAGGAGGTTTCAGCAGGTTTCATTTGGACTTCGGTAGGTTTCGATAAATTTATTGATGATGAGTTATCGGTGAAAATTTGATTGCCCAAAAACCTTAAACTTGCCATACAATATGGGTATCAACCGAAAGGGGAAGGCCCCACGTTTCATTTTGGCTTCGATATATTTCGGAAATTGATCGATAACTAAGTTATCGGTGATTGCCCAAAAAACTTAACATTACTCTATTATATGGGTATCAACCGAAAGGGGAAGGCCCCACGTTTCATTTTGGCTTCGATATATTTCGGAAATTGATCGATAACTAAGTTATAGGTGATTGCCCAAAAAACTTAACATTACTCTATTATATGGGTATAAAACGAAAGGAGAAGGCCGCAGGTTTCATTTGGACTTCGATAGGTTTCGATAAATTTATCGATGATGTGTTATCGGTGAAAATTTGATTGCCCAAAAACCTTAAACTTGCCATACAATATGGGTATCAACCGAAAGGGGAAGGCCCCAGGTTTCATTTGTACTTCGATATATTTCGATAAATTGATCGATAACTGAGTTATCGGTCAAAATGCGATTGCCCGAAAACCTCTATATTACATTACAATATGGGTATCAAACGAAAGGGGATAGCTCCAGGTTTCATTTGGACTTCGATATATTTCGATAAATTTATCGATAACTGAGTTATCGGTGATCGCCCAAGAAACTTAAGATTACTCTATAATATGGGTATAAGACGAAAGGAGAAGGCCGCAGGTTTCAGTTGGACTTCGATAGGTTTCGATAAATTTATCGATGATGTGTTATCGGTGAAAATGTGATTGCCCAAAAACCTTAAACTTGACCTACAATATATATATATATATTACATTATTATATGGGTATAAAACGAAAGGAGAAAGTCCCAGGTTTCATTTGGACTTCGACAGGTTTCGATAAATTTATCGATGACAGAGTTATCGGTGAAAATATGATTTCCCAAAAACCTTAAACTTGACCTACAATATGGGTAGATTACTCTATAATATGGGTATAAAACGAAAGGAGAAAGCCGCAGGTTTCATTTGGACTTCGATAGGTTTCGATAAATTTATCGATGATGTGTTATCGGTGAAAATGTGATTGCCCAAAAACCTAAAACTTGCCCTGCAATATGGTTATCAAACGAAAGGGGAAGGCCGCAGGTTTCATTTTGGCTTCGATATATTTCGGAAATTGATCGATAACTAAGTTATCGGTGATTGCCCAAAAAAACTTAACATTACTCTATTATATGGGTATAAAACGAAAGGAGAAGGCCGCAGGTTTCATTTGGACTTCGATAGGTTTCGATAAATTTATCGATGATGAGTTATCGGTGAAAATTTGATTGCCCAAAAACCTTAAACTTGCCATACAATATGGGTATCAACCGAAAGGGTAAGGCCGCAGGTTTCATTTTGGCTTCGATATATTTCGGAAATTGATCGATAACTAAGTTATCGGTGATTGCCCAAAAAACTTAACATTACTCTATTATATGGGTATAAAACGAAAGGAGAAGGCCGCAGGTTTCATTTGGACTTCGACAGGTTTCGATAAATTTATCGATGACACAGTTATCGGTGAAAATATGATTTCCCAAAAACCTTAAACTTGCCCTACAATATGGGTATCAAACGTAAGGGGAAGGCCGCAGGTTTCATTTGGACTTCGATATATTTCGATAAATTTATCGATAAATGATTTATCGGTCAAAATGCGATTGCCCGAAAACCTCTATATTACATTACAATATGGGTATCAAACTAAAGGGGATAGCGCCAGGTTTCATTTGCACTTCGATATATTTCGATAAATTTATCGATAACTGAGTTATCGGTGATTGCCCAAAAAACTTAACATTACTCTATTATATGGGTATAAAACGAAAGGAGAAGGCCGCAGGTTTCATTTGGACTTCGATAGGTTTCGATAAATTTATCGATGATGAGTTATCGGTGAAAATTTGATTGCCCAAAAACCTTAAACTTGACCTACAATATGGGTATCAACCGAAAGGGGAAGGCCCCAGGTTTCATTTTGGCTTCGATATATTTCGGAAGTTGATCGATAACTAAGTTATCGGTGATTGCCCAAAAAACTTAACATTACTCTATTATATGGGTATAAAACGAAAGGAGAAGGTCCCAGGTTTCATTTGGACTTCGACAGGTTTCGATAGATTTATCGATGACAGAGTTATCGGTGAAAATATGATTTCCCAAAAACCTTAAACTTGCCCTACAATATGGGCATCAAACGAAAGCGGAAGGCCGCAGGTTTCATTTGGACTTCGATAAATTGACCGATAACTGAGTTATCGGTGAAAATGTTATTGCACAAAAGCCTTAAAATTACCCTACAATACGGGTATCAAACGAAAGGGGATAGCTCCAGGTTTCATTTGGACTTCGATATATTTCGATAAATTTATCAATAAATGATTTATCGGTGAAAATGCGATTGCCCGAAAACCTCTATACTACATTACAATATGGGTATCAAACTAAAGGGGATAGCGCCAGGTTTTATTTGCACTTCGATATATTTCGATAAATTTATCGATAACTGAGTTATCGGTGATTGCCCAAAAAACTTAACATTACTCTATTATATGGGTATAAAACGAAAGGAGAAGGCCGCAGGTTTCATTTGGACTTCGGTAGGTTTCTATAAATTTATTGATGATGAGTTATCGGTGAAAACCTTAAACTTGCCATACAATATGGGTATCAACCGAAAGGGGAAGGCCCCAGGTTTCATTTTGGCTTCGAGATATTTCGGAAATTGATCGATAGCTAAGTTATCGGTGATTGCCCAAAAAACTTAACATTACTCTATTATATGGGTATAAAACGAAAGGTGAAGGCCCCAGGATTCATTTGGACTTCGACAGGTTTCGATAAATTTACCGATGACAGAGTTATCGGTGAAAATATGATTTCCCAAAAACCTTAAACTTGCCCTACAATATGGGTATCAAACGAAAGCGGAAGGCCGCAGGTCTCATTTGGACTTCGATAAATTGACCGATAACTGAGTTATCGGTGAAAATGTTAATGCACAAAAGCCTTAAAATTACCCTACAACATGGGTATCAAACGAAAGGGGATAGCTAAAGGTTTCATTTGGACTTCGATATATTTCGATAAATTTATCGATAAATGATTTGTCGGTCAAAATGCGATTGCCCGAAAACCTCTATATTACATTACAATATGGGTATCAAACGAAAGGGGATAGCGCCAGGTTTCATTTGCACTTCGATATATTTCGATAAATTTATCGATAACTGAGTTATCGGTGATTGCCCCAAAAAACTTAACATTACTCTATTATATGGGTATAAATTGAAAGGAGAAGGCCGCAGGTTTCATTTGGACTTCGATATATTTCGATAAATTTATCGATAACTGAGTTATCGGTCATCGCCCAAAAAACTTAAGATTACTCTATAATATGGGCATAAAACGAAAGGAGAAGGCCGCAGGTTTCATTTGGACTTCGATAAATTTCGATAAATTTATCGATGATGTGTTATCGGTGAAAATGTGATTGCAAAAAAACCTTAAACTTGACCTACAATATATATATATATATTACATTATTATATGGGTATAAAACGAAAGGAGAAGGTCCCAGGTTTCATTTGGACTTCGACAGGTTTCGATAAATTTATCGATGACAGAGTTATCGGTGAAAATATGATTTCCCAAAAACCTTAAACTTGACCTACAATATGGGTAGATTACTCTATAATATGGGTATAAAACGAAAGGAGAAAGCCGCAGGTTTCATTTGGACTTCGATAGGTTTCGATAAATTTATCGATGATGTGTTATCGGTGAAAATGTGATTGCCCAAAAACCTAAAACTTGCCCTGCAATATGGTTATCAAACGAAAGGGGAAGGCCGCAGGTTTCATTTTGGCTTCGATATATTTCGGAAATTGATCGATAACTAAGTTATCGGTGATTGCCCAAAAAACCTTAACATTACTCTATTATATGGGTATAAAACGAAAGGAGAAGGCCGCAGGTTTCATTTGGACTTCGATAGGTTTCGATAAATTTATCGATGATGAGTTATCGGTGAAAATTTGATTGCCCAAAAACCTTAAACTTGCCATACAATATGGGTATCAACCGAAAGGGGAAGGCCGCAGGTTTCATTTTGGCTTCGATATATTTCGGAAATTGATCGATAACTAAGTTATCGGTGATTGCCCAAAAAACTTAACATTACTCTATTATATGGGTATAAAACGAAAGGAGAAGGCCGCAGGTTTCATTTGGACTTCGACAGGTTTCGATAAATTTATCGATGACACAGTTATCGGTGAAAATATGATTTCCCAAAAACCTTAAACTTGCCCTACAATATGGGTATCAAACGTAAGGGGAAGGCCGCAGGTTTCATTTGGACTTCGATATATTTCGATAAATTTATCGATAAATGATTTATCGGTCAAAATGCGATTGCCCGAAAACCTCTATATTACATTACAATATGGGTATCAAACTAAAGGGGATAGCGCCAGGTTTCATTTGCACTTCGATATATTTCGATAAATTTATCGATAACTGAGTTATCGGTGATTGCCCAAAAAACTTAACATTACTCTATTATATGGGTATAAAACGAAAGGAGAAGGCCGCAGGTTTCATTTGGACTTCGATAGGTTTCGATAAATTTATCGATGATGAGTTATCGGTGAAAATTTGATTGCCCAAAAACCTTAAACTTGACCTACAATATGGGTATCAACCGAAAGGGGAAGGCCCCAGGTTTCATTTTGGCTTCGATATATTTCGGAAGTTGATCGATAACTAAGTTATCGGTGATTGCCCAAAAAACTTAACATTACTCTATTATATGGGTATAAAACGAAAGGAGAAGGTCCCAGGTTTCATTTGGACTTCGACAGGTTTCGATAAATTTATCGATGACAGAGTTATCGGTGAAAATATGATTTCCCAAAAACCTTAAACTTGCCCTACAATATGGGTATCAAACGAAAGCGGAAGGCCGCAGTTTTCATTTGGACTTCGATAAATTGACCGATAACTGAGTTATCGGTGAAAATGTTATTGCACAAAAGCCTTAAAATTACCCTACAATACGGGTATCAAACGAAAGGGGATAGCTCCAGGTTTCATTTGGACTTCGATATATTTCGATAAATTTATCGATAAATGATTTATCGGTGAAAATGCGATTGCCCGAAAACCTCTATACTACATTACAATATGGCTATCAAACTAAAGGGGATAGCGCCAGGTTTCATTTGCACTTCGATATATTTCGATAAATTTATCGATAACTGAGTTATCGGTGATTGCCCCAAAAAACTTAACATTACTCTATTATATGGGTATAAATTGAAAGGAGAAGGCCGCAGGTTTCATTTGGACTTCGATATATTTCGATAAATTTATCGATAACTGAGTTATCGGTGATCGCATAAGAAACTTAAGATTACTCTATAATATGGGTATAAGACGAAAGGAGAAGGCCGCAGGTTTCATTTGGACTTCGATAGGTTTCGATAAATTTATCGATGATGTGTTGTCGGTGAAAATGTGATTGCCCAAAAACCTTAAACTTGCCCTACAATATGGGTATCAAACGAAAGGGGAAGGCCCCAGGTTTCATTTGTACTTCGATATATTTCGATAAATTGATCGATAACTGAGTTATCGGTCAAAATGCGATTGCCCGAAAACCTCTATATTACAATACAATATGGGTATCAAACGAAAGGGGATAGCTCCAGGTTTCATTTGGACTTCGATATATTTCGATAAATTTATCGATAACTGAGTTATCGGTCATCGCCCAAAAAACTTAAGATTACTCTATAATATGGGCATAAAACGAAAGGAGAAGGCCGCAGGTTTCATTTGGACTTCGATAAATTTCGATAAATTTATCGATGATGTGTTATCGGTGAAAATGTGATTGCCCAAAAACCTTAAACTTGACCTACAATATGGGTATCAAACGAAAGGGGAAGGCCCCAGGTTTCATTTGTACTCCGACATATTTCGATAAATTTATCGATGACACAGTTATCGGTGAAAATATGATTTCCCAAAAACCTTAAACTTGCCCTACAATATGGGTATCAAACGAAAGGGGAAGGCCGCAGGTTTCATTTGGACTTCGATATATTTCGATAAATTTATCGATAAATGATTTATCGGTGAAAATGCGATTGCCCGAAAACCTCTATACTACATTATAATATGGGTATCAAACTAAAGGGGATAGCGCCAGGTTTTATTTGCACTTCGATATATTTCGATAAATTTATCGATAACTGAGTTATCGGTGATTGCCCAAAAAACTTAACATTACTCTATTATATGGGTATAAAACGAAAGGAGAAGGCCGCAGGTTTCATTTGGACTTCGATAGGTTTCGATAAATTTATCGATGATGAGTTATCGGTGAAAATTTGATTGCCCAAAAACCTTAAACTTGACCTACAATATGGGTATCAACCGAAAGGGGAAGGCCCCAGGTTTCATTTTGGCTTCGATATATTTCGGAAGTTGATCGATAACTAAGTTATCGGTGATTGCCCAAAAAACTTAAGATTACTCTATAATATGGGCATAAAACGAAAGGAGAAGGCCGCAGGTTTCATTTGGACTTCGATAAATTTCGATAAATTTATCGATGATGTGTTATCGGTGAAAATGTGATTGCCCAAAAACCTTAAACTTGACCTACAATATGGGTAGCAAACGAAAGGGGAAGGCCCCAGGTTTCATTTGTACTCCGACATATTTCGATAAATTTATCGATGACACAGTTATCGGTGAAAATATGATTTCCCAAAAACCTTAAACTTGCCCTACAATATGGGTATCAAACGAAAGGGGAAGGCCGCAGGTTTCATTTGGACTTCGATAAATTTCGATAAATTTATCGATAAATGATTTATCGGTCAAAATGCGATTGCCCGAAAACCTCTATATTACATTACAATATGGGTATCAAACTAAAGGGGATAGCGCCAGGTTTCATTTGCCCTTCGATATATTTCGATAAATTTATCGATAACTGAGTTATCGGTGATTGCCCAAAAAACTTAACATTACTCTATTATATGGGTATAAAACGAAAGGAGAAGGCCGCAGGTTTCATTTGGACTTCGATAGGTTTCGAAACATGTATCGATAACTGAGTTATCGGTGATCGCCCAAAAAACTTAAGATTACTCTATAATATGGGTATAAAACGAAAGGAGAAAGCCGCAGGTTTCATTTGGACTTCGATAGGTTTCGATAAATTTATCGATGATGTGTTATCGGTGAAAATGTGATTGCCCAAAAACCTTAAACTTGCCCTGCAATATGGTTATCAAACGAAAGGGCAAGGCCCCAGGTTTCATTTTGGCTTCGATATATTTCGGAAATTGATCGATAACTAAGTTATCGGTGATTGCCCAAAAAACTTAACATTACTCTATTATATGGCTATAAAACGAAAGGAGAAGGCCCCAGGATTCATTTGGACTTCGACAGGTTTCGATAAATTTACCGATGACAGAGTTATCGGTGAAAATATGATTTCCCAAAAACCTTAAACTTGCCCTACAATATGGGTATCAAACGAAAGCGGAATGCCGCAGGTGTCATTTGGACTTCGATATATTTCGATAAATTTATCGATAACTGAGTTATCGGTGATCGCATAAGAAACTTAAGATTACTCTATAATATGGGTATAAGACGAAAGGAGAAGGCCGCAGGTTTCATTTGGACTTCGATAGGTTTCGATAAATTGATCGATAACTGAGTTATCGGTCAAAATGCGATTGCCCGAAAACCTCTATATTACAATACAATATGGGTATCAAACGAAAGGGGATAGCGCCAGGTTTCATTTGCACTTCGATATATTTCGATAAATTTATCGATAACTGAGTTATCGGTGATTGCCCCAAAAAACTTAACATTACTCTATTATATGGGTATAAATTGAGAGGGTTTCATTTGGACTTCGATATATTTCGATAAATTTATCGATAACTGAGTTATCGGTGATCGCATAAGAAACTTAAGATTACTCTATAATATGGGTATAAGACGAAAGGAGAAGGCCGCAGGTTTCATTTGGACTTCGATAGGTTTCGATAAATTTATCGATGATGTGTTGTCGGTGAAAATGTGATTGCCCAAAAACCTTAAACTTGCCCTACAATATGGGTATCAAACGAAAGGGGAAGGCCCCAGGTTTCATTTGTACTTCGATATATTTCGATAAATTGATCGATAACTGAGTTATCGGTCAGAATGCGATGGGCATAAAACGAAAGGAGAAGGCCGCAGGTTTCATTTGGACTTCGATAAATTTCGATAAATTTATCGATGATGTGTTATCGGTGAAAATGTGGTTGCCCAATAACCTTAAACTTGACCTACAATAGGGCTATCAAACGAAAGGGGAAGGCCCCAGGCCCCGACATATTTCGATAAATTTATCGATGGCACAGTTATCGGTGAAAATATGATTTCCCAAAAACCTTAAACTTGCCCTACAATATGGGTATCAAACGAAAGGGGAAGGCCGCAGGTTTCATTTGGACTTCGATATATTTCGATAAATTTATCGATAAATGATTTATCGGTGAAAATGCGATTGCCCGAAAACCTCTATACTACATTACAATATGGGTATCAAACTAAAGGGGATAGCGCCAGGTTTTATTTGCACTTCGATATATTTCGATAAATTTATCGATAACTGAGTTATCGGTGATTGCCCAAAAAACTTAACATTACTCTATTATATGGGTATAAAACGATAGGGGAAGGCCGCAGGTTTCATTTGGACTTCGGTAGGTTTCTATAAATTTATTGATGATGAGTTATCGGTGAAAATTTGATTGCCCAAAAACCTTAAACTTGCCATACAATATGGGTATCAACCGAAAGGGGAAGGCCCCAGGTTTCATTTTGGCTTCGAGATATTTCGGAAATTGATCGATAACTAAGTTATCGGTGATTGCCCAAAAAACTTAACATTACTCTATTATATGGGTATAAAACGAAAGGAGAAGGCCCCAGGATTCATTTGGACTTCGACAGGTTTCGATAAATTTACCGATGACAGAGTTATCGGTGAAAATATGATTTCCCAAAAACCTTAAACTTGCCCTACAATATGGGTATCAAACGAAAGCGGAAGGCCGCAGGTTTCATTTGGACTTCGATAAATTGACCGATAACTGAGTTATCGGTGAAAATGTTATTGCACAAAAGCCTTAAAATTACCCTACAACATGGGTATCAAACGAAAGGGGATAGCTAAAGGTTTCATTTGGACTTCGATATATTTCGATAAATTTATCGATAAATGATTTATCGGTCAAAATGCGATTGCCCGAAAACCTCTATATTACATTACAATATGGGTATCAAACGAAAGGGGATAGCGCCAGGTTTCATTTACACTTCGATATATTTCGATAAATTTATCGATGATGTGTTGTCGGTGAAAATGTGATTGCCCAAAAACCTTAAACTTGCCCTACAATATGGGTATCAAACGAAAGGGGAAGGCCCCAGGTTTCATTTGTACTTCGATATATTTCGATAAATTGATCGATAACTGAGTTATCGGTCAAAATGCGATTGCCCGAAAACCTCTATATTACAATACAATATGGGTATCAAACGAAAGGGGATAGCTCCAGGTTTCATTTGGACTTCGATATATTTCGATAAATTTATCGATAACTGAGTTATCGGTCATCGCCCAAAAAACTTAAGATTACTCTATAATATGGGCATAAAACGAAAGGAGAAGGCCGCAGGTTTCATTTGGACTTCGATAAATTTCGATAAATTTGTCGATGATGTGTTATCGGTGAAAATGTGATTGCCCAAAAACCTTAAACTTGACCTACAATATGGGTATCAAACGAAAGGTGAAGGCCCCAGGTTTCATTTGTACTCCGACATATTTCGATAAATTTATCGATGACACAGTTATCGGTGAAAATATGATTTCCCAAAAACCTTAAACTTGCCCTACAATATGGGTATCAAACGAAATGGGAAGGCCGCAGGTTTCATTTGGACTTCAATAAATTTCGATAAATTTATCGATAAATGATTTATCGGTCAAAATGCGATTGCCCGAAAACCTCTATATTACATTACAATATGGGTATCAAACTAAAGGGGACAGCGCCAGGTTTCATTTGCACTTCGATATATTTCGATAAATTTATCGATAACTGAGTTATCGGTCATTGCCCAAAAAACTTAACATTACTCTATTATATGGGTATAAAACGAAAGAAGAAGGCCGCAGGTTTCATTTGGACTTCGATAGGTTTCGAAACATGTATCGATAACTGAGTTATCGGTGATCGCCCAAAAAACTTAAGATTACTCTATAATATGGGTATAAAACGAAAGGAGAAAGCCGCAGGTTTCATTTGGACTTCGATAGGTTTCGATAAATTTATCGATGATGTGTTATCGGTGAAAATGTGATTGCCCAAAAACCTTAAACTTGCCCTGCAATATGGTTATCAAACGAAAGGGCAAGGCCCCAGGTTTCATTTTGGCTTCGATATATTTCGGAAATTGATCGATAACTAAGTTATCGGTGATTGCCCAAAAAACTTAACATTACTCTATTATATGGGTATAAAACGAAAGGAGAAGGCCCCAGGATTCATTTGGACTTCGACAGGTTTCGATAAATTTACCGATGACAGAGTTATCGGTGAAAATATGATTTCCCAAAAACCTTAAACTTGCCCTACAATATGGGTATCAAACGAAAGCGGAAGGCCGCAGGTTTCATTTGGACTTCGATATATTTCGATAAATTTATCGATAACTGAGTTATCGGTGATCGCATAAGAAACTTAAGATTACTCTATAATATGGGTATAAGACGAAAGGAGAAGGCCGCAGGTTTCATTTGGACTTCGATAGGTTTCGATAAATTGATCGATAACTGAGTTATCGGTCAAAATGCGATTGCCCGAAAACCTCTATATTACAATACAATATGGGTATCAAACGAAAGGGGATAGCGCCAGGTTTCATTTGCACTTCGATATATTTCGATAAATTTATCGATAACTGAGTTATCGGTGATTGCCCCAAAAAACTTAACATTACTCTATTATATGGGTATAAATTGAAAGGAGAAGGCCGCAGGTTTCATTTGGACTTCGATATATTTCGATAAATTTATCGATAACTGAGTTATCGGTGATCGCATAAGAAACTTAAGATTACTCTATAATATGGGTATAAGACGAAAGGAGAAGGCCGCAGGTTTCATTTGGACTTCGATAGGTTTCGATAAATTTATCGATGATGTGTTGTCGGTGAAAATGTGATTGCCCAAAAACCTTAAACTTGCCCTACAATATGGGTATCAAACGAAAGGGGAAGGCCCCAGGTTTCATTTGTACTTCGATATATTTCGATAAATTGATCGATAACTGAGTTATCGGTCAGAATGCGATTGCCCGAAAACCTCTATATTACAATACAATATGGGTATCAAAGGGGATAGCTCCAGGTTTCATTTGGACTTCGATATATTTCGAGAAATTTATCGATAACTGAGTTATCCGTCATCGCCCAAAAAAACTTAAGATTACTCTATAATATGGGCATAAAACGAAAGGAGAAGGCCGCAGGTTTCATTTGGACTTCGATAAATTTCGATAAATTTATCGATGATGTGTTATCGGTGAAAATGTGGTTGCCCAAAAACCTTAAACTTGACCTACAATATGGGTATCAAACGAAAGGGGAAGGCCCCAGGTTTCATTTGTACTCCGACATATTTCGATAAATTTATCGATGACACAGTTATCGGTGAAAATATGATTTCCCAAAAACCTTAAACTTGCCCTACAATATGGGTATCAAACGAAAGGGGAAGGCCGCAGGTTTCATTTGGACTTCGATATATTTCGATAAATTTATCGATAAATGATTTATCGGTGAAAATGCGATTGCCCGAAAACCTCTATACTACATTACAATATGGGTATCATACTAAAGGGGATAGCGCCAGGTTTTATTTGCACTTCGATATATTTCGATAAATTTATCAATAACTGAGTTATCGGTGATTGCCCAAAAAACTTAACATTACTCTATTATATGGGTATAAAACGATAGGGGAAGGCCGCAGGTTTCATTTGGACTTCGGTAGGTTTCTATAAATTTATTGATGATGAGTTATCGGTGAAAATTTGATTGCCCAAAAACCTTAAACTTGCCATACAATATGGGTATCAACCGAAAGGGGAAGGCCCCAGGTTTCATTTTGGCTTCGAGATATTTCGGAAATTGATCGATAACTAAGTTATCGGTGATTGCCCAAAAAACTTAACATTACTCTATTATATGGGTATAAAACGAAAGGAGAAGGCCCCAGGATTCATTTGGACTTCGGTAGGTTTCGATAAATTTACCGATGACAGAGTTATCGGTGAAAATATGATTTCCCAAAAACCTTAAACTTGCCCTACAATATGGGTATCAAACGAAAGCGGAAGGCCGCAGGTTTCATTTGGACTTCGGTAGGTTTCGATAAATTTACCGATGACAGAGTTATCGGTGAAAATATGATTTCCCAAAAACCTTAAACTTGCCCTACAATATGGGTATCAAACGAAAGCGGAAGGCCGCAGGTTTCATTTGGACTTCGATAAATTGACCGATAACTGAGTTATCGGTGAAAATGTTATTGCACAAAAGCCTTAAAATTACCCTACAACATGGGTATCAAACGAAAGGGGATAGCTAAAGATTTCATTTGGACTTCGATATATTTCGATAAATTTATCGATAAATGATTTATCGGTCAAAATGCGATTGCCCGAAAACCTCTATATTACATTACAATATGGGTATCAAACGAAAGGGGATAGCGCCAGGTTTCATTTGCACTTCGATATATTTCGATAAATTTATCGATAACTGAGTTATCGGTGATTGCCCCAAAAAACTTAACATTACTCTATTATATGGGTATAAATTGAAAGGAGAAGGCCGCTGGTTTCATTTGGACTTCGATATATTTCGATAAATTTATCGATAACTGAGTTATCGGTGATCGCATAAGAAACTTAAGATTACTCTATAATATGGGCATAAAACGAAAGGAGAAGGCCGCAGGTTTCATTTGGACTTCGATAAATTTCGATAAATTTATCGATGATGTGTTATCGGTGAAAATGTGATTGCCCAAAAACCTTAAACTTGACCTACAATATGGGTATCAAACGAAAGGGGAAGGCCCCAGGTTTCATTTGTACTCCGACATATTTCGATAAATTTATCGATGACACAGTTATCGGTGAAAATATGATTTCCCAAAAACCTTAAACTTGCCCTACAATATGGGTATCAAACGAAAGGGGAAGGCCGCAGGTTTCATTTGGACTTCGATAAATTTCGATAAATTTATCGATAAATGATTTATCGGTCAAAATGCGATTGCCCGAAAACCTCTATATTACATTACAATATGGGTATCAAACTAAAGGGGATAGCGCCAGGTTTCATTTGCACTTCGATATATTTCGATAAATTTATCGATAACTGAGTTATCGGTGATTGCCCAAAAAACTTAACATTACTCTATTATATGGGTATAAAACGAAAGGAGAAGGCCGCAGGTTTCATTTGGACTTCGGTAGGTTTCGATAAATTTATCGATGATGAGTTATCGGTGAAAATTTGATTGCCCAAAAACCTTAAACTTGCCCTACAATATGGGTATCAAACGAAAGGGGAAGGCCGCAGGTTTCATTTGGACTTCGATAAATTGACCGATAACTGAGTTATCGGTGAAAATGTTATTGCACAAAAGCCTTAAAATTACCCTACAATACGGGTATCAAACGAAAGGTGATAGCTCCAGGTTTCATTTGGACTTCGATATATTTCGATAAATTTATCGATAAATGATTTATCGGTGAAAATGCGATTGCCCGAAAACCTCTATACTACATTACAATATGGGTATCAAACTAAAGGCGATAGCGCCAGGTTTCATTTGCACTTCGATATATTTCGATAAATTTATCGATAACTGAGTTATCGGTGATTGCCCAAAAAACTTAACATTACTCTATTATATGGGTATAAAACGAAAGGAGAAGGCCGCAGGTTTCATTTGGACTTCGGTAGGTTTCGATAAATTTATTGATGATGAGTTATCGGTGAAAATTTGATTGCCCAAAAATCTTAAACTTGCCATACAATATGGGTATCAACCGAAAGGGGAAGGCCCCAGGTTTCATTTGGACTTCGATAAATTGACCGATAACTGAGTTATCGGTGAAAATGTTATTGCACAAAAGCCTTAAAATTACTCTACAACATGGGTATCAAACGAAAGGGGATAGCTAAAGGTTTCATTTGGACTTCGATATATTTCGATAAATTTATCGATAAATGATTTATCGGTGAAAATGCGATTGCCCGAAAACCTCTATACTACATTACAATATGGGTATCAAACGAAAGGGGATAGCTCCAGGTTTCATTTGGACTTCGATATATTTCGATAAATTTATCGATAACTGAGTTATCGGTCATCGCGCAAAAAACTTAAGATTACTCTATAATATGGGCATAAAACGAAAGGAGAAGGCCCCAGGTTTCATTTGGACTTCGATAAATTTCGATAAATTTATCGATGATGTGTTATCGGTGAAAATGTGATTGCCCAAAAACCTTAAACTTGACCTACAATATGGGTATCAAACGAAAGGGGAAGGGCCCAGGTTTCATTTGTACTCCGACATATTTCGATAAATTTATCGATGACACAGTTATCGGTGAAAATATGATTTCCCAAAAACCTTAAACTTGCCCTACAATATGGGTATCAAACGAAAGCGGAAGGCCGCAGGTTTCATTTGGACTTCGATAAATTGACCGATAACTGAGTTATCGGTGAAAATGTTATTGCACAAAAGCCTTAAAATTACCCTACAACACGGGTATCAAACGAAAGGGGATAGCTCCAGGTTTCATTTGGACTTCGATATATTTCGATAAATTTATCGATAAATGATTTATCGGTGAAAATGCGATTGCCCGAAAACCTCTATACTACATTACAATATGGGTATCAAACTAAAGGGGATAGCGCCAGGTTTCATTTGCACTTCGATATATTTCGATAAATTTATCGATAACTGAGTTATCGGTGATTGCCCAAAAAACTTAACATTACTCTATTATATGGGTATAAAACGAAAGGAGAAGGCCGCAGGTTTCATTTGGACTTCGGTAGGTTTCGATAAATTTATTGATGATGAGTTATCGGTGAAAATTTGATTGCCCAAAAACCTTAAACTTGCCATACAATATGGGTATCAACCGAAAGGGGAAGGCCCCAGGTTTCATTTGGACTTCGATAAATTGACCGATAACTGAGTTATCGGTGAAAATGTTATTGCACAAAAGCCTTAAAATTACCCTACAACACGGGTATCAAACGAAAGGGGATAGCTCCAGGTTTCATTTGGACTTCGATATATTTCGATAAATTTATCGATAAATGATTTATCGGTCAAAATGTGATTGCCCGAAAACCTCTATATTACATTACAATATGGGTATCAAACGAAAGGGGATAGCGCCAGGTTTCATTTGCACTTCGATATATTTCGATAAATTTATCGATAACTGAGTTATCGGTGATTGCCCCAAAAAACTTAACATTACTCTATTATATGGGTATAAAACGAAAGGAGAAGGCCGCAGGTTTCATTTGGACTTCGGTAGGTTTCGATAAATTTATCGATGATGAGTTATCGGTGAAAATTTGATTGCGCAAAAACCTTAAACTTGCCCTACAATATGGGTATCAAACGAAAGGGGAAGGCCGCAGGTTTCATTTGGACTTCGATAAATTTCGATAAATTTATCGATAAATGATTTATCGGTCAAAATGCGATTGCCCGAAAACCTCTATATTACATTACAATATGGGTATCAAACTAAAGGGGATAGCGCCAGGTTTCATTTGCACTTCGATATACTTCGATAAATTTATCGATAACTGAGTTATCGGTGATTGCCCAAAAAACTTAACATTACTCTATTATATGGGTATAAAACGAAAGGAGAAGGCCGCAGGTTTCATTTGGACTTCGATAGGTTTCGATAAATTTATCGATGATGAGTTATCGGTGAAAATTTGATTGCCCAAAAACCTTAAACTTGACCTACAATATGGGTATCAACCGAAAGGGGAAGGCCCCAGGTTTCTTTTTGGCTTCGATATATTTCGGAAATTTATCGATAACTGAATTATCGGTGATTGCCCAAAAAACCTAACATTACTCTATTATATGGGTATAAAACGAAAGGAGAAGGCCGCAGGTTTCATTCGGACTTCGATAGGTTTCGATAAATTTATCGATGATGAGTTATCGGTGAAAATTTTATTGCCCAAAAACCTTAAACTCGATATATTTCGGAAATTGATCGATAACTAAGTTATCGGTGATTGCCCAAAAAACTTAACATTACTCTATTATATGGGTATAAGACGAAAGGAGAAGGCCGCAGGTTTCATTTGGACTTCGATAGGTTTCGATAAATTTATCGATGATGTGTTATCGGTGAAAATGTGATTGCCTCAAAACCTTAAACTTGCCCTACAATATGGGTATCACACGAAAGGGGAAGGCCCCAGGTTTCATTTGTACTTCGATATATTTCGATAGATTGATCGATAACTGAGTTATCGGTCAAAATGCGATTGCCCGAAAACCTCTATATTGCATTACAATATGGGTATCAAACGAAAGGGGATAGCTCCAGGTTTCATTTGGACTTCGATAGGTTTCGATAAATTTATCGATGATGTGTTATCGGTGAAAATGTGATTGCCCAAAAACCTTAAACTTGTCCTACAATATGGTTATCAAATGAAAGGGGAAGGCCCCAGGTTTCATTTTGGCTTCGATATATTTCGGAAATTGATCGATAACTAAGTTATCGGTGATTGCCCAAAAAACTTAACATTACTCTATTATATGGGTATAAAACGAAAGGAGAGGCCGCAGGTTTCATTCGGACTTCGACAGGTTTCGATAAATTGATCGATGATGAGTTATCGGTGAAAATGTGATTGCCCAAAAACCTTAAACTTGTCCTACAATATGGTTATCAAATGAAAGGGGAAGGCCCCAGGTTTCATTTTGGCTTCGATATATTTCGGAAATTGATCGATAACTAAGTTATCGGTGATTGCCCAAAAAACTTAACATTACTCTATTATATGGGTATAAAACGAAAGGAGAAGGCCGCAGGTTTCATTCGGACTTCGATAGGTTTCGATAAATTTATCGATGATGAGTTATCGGTGAAAATTTGATTGCCCAAAAACCTTAAACTTGCCATACAATATGGGTATCAACCGAAAGGGGAAGGCCCCAGGTTTCATTTTGGCTTCGATATATTTCGGAAATTGATCGATAACTAAGTTATCGGTGATTGCCCAAAAAACTTAACATTACTCTATTATATGGGTATAAAACGAAAGGAGAAGGCCGCAGGTTTCATTCGGACTTCGATAGGTTTCGATAAATTTATCGATGATGAGTTATCGGTGAAAATTTGATTGCCCAAAAACCTTAAACTTGCCATACAATATGGGTATCAACCGAAAGGGGAAGGCCCCAGGTTTCATTTTGGCTTCGATATATTTCGGAAATTGATCGATAACTAAGTTATCGGTGATTGCCCAAAAAACTTAACATTACTCTATTATATGGGTATAAAACGAAAGGAGAAGGCCGCAGGTTTCCTTTGGACTTCGACGGGTTTCGATAAATTTATCGATGACACAGTTATCGGTGAAAATATGATTTCCCAAAAACCTTAAACTTGCCCTACAATATGGGTATCAAACGAAAGGGGAAGGTCGCAGGTTTCATTTGGACTCCGATATATTTCGATAAATTGACCGATAACTGAGTTATCGGTGAAAATGTTATTGCACAAAAGCCTTAAAATTACCCTACAATACGGGTATCAAACGAAAGGGGATAGCTCCAGGTTTCATTTGGACTTCGATATATTTCGATAAATTTATCGATAAATGATTTATCGGTCAAAATGCGATTGCCCGAAAACCTCTATATTACATTACAATATGGGTATCAAACGAAAGGGGATAGCGCCAGGTTTCATTTGCACTTCGATATATTTCGATAAATTTATCGATAACTGAGTTATCGGTGATTGCTCAAAAAACTTAACATTACTCTATTATATGGGTATAAATTGAAAGGAGAAGGCCGCAGGTTTCATTTGGACTTCGATAGGTTTCGATAAATTTATCGATGATGTGTTATCGGTGAAAATGTGATTGCCCAAAAACCTTAAACTTGACCTACAATATGGGTATCAACCGAAAGGGGAAGGCCCCAGGTTTCATTTATACTCCGATATATTTCGATAAATTTATCGATAACTGAGTTATCGGTCAAAATTCGATTGCCCGAAAACCTCTATATTACATTACAATATGGGTATCAAACGAAAGGGGATAGCTCCAGGTTTCATTTGGACTTCGATATATTTCGATAAATTTATCGATAAATGATTTATCGGTCAAAATGCGATTGCCCGAAAACCTCTATATTACATTACAATATGGGTATCAAACGAAAGGGGATAGCGCCAGGTTTCATTTGCACTTCGATATATTTCGATAAATTTATCGATAACTGAGTTATCGGTGATTGCTCAAAAAACTTAACATTACTCTATTATATGGGTATAAATTGAAAGGAGAAGGCCGCAGGTTTCATTTGGACTTCGATAGGTTTCGATAAATTTATCGATGATGTGTTATCGGTGAAAATGTGATTGCCCAAAAACCTTAAACTTGACCTACAATATGGGTATCAAACGAAAGGGGAAGGCCCCAGGTTTCATTTGTACTCCGATATATTTCGATAAATTTATCGATAACTGAGTTATCGGTCAAAATGCGATTGCCCGAAATCCTCTATATTACATTACAATATGGGTATCAAACGAAAGGGGATAGCGCCAGGTTTCATTTGCACTTCGATATATTTCGATAAATTTGATCGGCCAAAAAACTTAAGATTACTATATAATGTAATGTAATGATTCGCAATCAGCTTATAAAAGCCAAAATGTGGTTTTTCCAAGCGAAAATGAGGAAGCCAATCGCGCCATGCCTCAGAGCCAACAGTGCTCGCCACCAATAATACATACATACCCTCTCGTTCTCCAAAGAACAATTTTGAACATTTAGGCAAACATGGTCGTCAGAACCTGAGCCAAATGAATACATACAATTTGAGCAAAACGGTCACATAGCACCTGAGCCAAATAATAAAATAAAATAAAAAATAATAATAACTTAAAAAACAACTCGCCTTCTCTAAAGCTTAGACACAAATCTTTAATTTCATCGACTGATTCTAAGGAACTACCAGCAATGCTGTATGAAGTACGTAGAGTATTAGTTGATTTTGAAAAGGTTACATGGAAACACTTTTTAAGATTTAACATGAGACGATTTGAATAGCACCAGTGTTCAACATGGCGAAGATCTGATTGAAGCCGTTCAGAGTCAACAGAATTCTTAACGACCGCAAAAACTTTTAAATCATCAGCATACAGCAAATATTCCGCAAACGAAAAGCATGAACCAATGTCGTTAATGAATAATATAAAAAGGAGCGGCCCAAGGATACTTCCTTGCGGCACACCCGAGGATGCAATGGAGACCCGAGATGTGGCATTATCCACGTCAACAACACAGGGTCTTTTAGATAGATAAGACTTGATCCACATCAAAAACGTGGAATGAAAACCCAGCGTCTCCAACTTTAATAGGAGTATGCGGTGGGACACCTTGTCGAATGCTTTCGAGAAGTCTGTATAAATAGTATCAAGTTGTAGTCTGTTGTGAAATGCGGAGATGCAGTAGTCGCTGAAAATAGATAAATTGCTAACTGTAGAGCGATTTGGGACGAAACCGTGTTGATTAATCGAAATAAAGCTTTTTACAACGAAATATAATTTATCATTCACGATTATCTCAAAGAGCTTGGAAACAGAAGAAAGTTTCGAAATCGGCCTGTAATTGCGAACATCATTTTTATTACCACTCTTAAAGACTGGCTCAACTGATGTCAGTTTCCAGTCCTCCACAAAAGTGCCAGAGACCAGTGAGTTATTGAAAATAACTGTAAGAGGCTCAGCCAAACTTTGACAGCTTTTTAGTAATATGGCTGAAAGTCCATCTGAGTCCGTCTTAGACGAGGGTTTAAGCTTCCCAATGCCAGCCAATACATCCGTAACAGAAACACGCAGAGAACCAAAATTGAGTGCTGCGTCACTCATGGAAGTATAGTTCGAGTCCAAGCAGGAATCTGGTTCGAAATTAGAGCAAAAAAAGTCAGCAAATAAATTCGCAGAATCCACAGCACTATTTGCAAATGTATCATTGAAGAAAACATTGCTAGGGGCTGTTGAGCAAGTCTTTTTGGATTTGATGAAACGCCAAAAAGCCTTTGAGTTTGATATTATATTATTTTCAAAACTCAGAATATAATTTCTGTACAAGAACTTGTTCAGGCAGTTGAACTCCTTCAGATAGTATTGAAATCTAGAATAGTGCAATGGATCATTAGTCCTTTTATACAGTTTCCCAAATTTGTTTTTCAGATTTCTCAGATGTTTTAGCCTCTTAGTATGCCAAGGGGTCTTATATGTTTTCTTATTAACATGTCTCAAGCACAATTCCAAAATCTTATTTTTTAAAATATGAAAACATGATGTTACATCATTGCCGCGGAACGCATCACACCAATCAATACACAAAAATATTTCATTGAGAACGGACAGGTCACAGACAGTATAGTTGAATTGTCTTTCAGGCTTATCGGACACTTCAGCAAATTCATAAAACTCTAGCTCGAGAGAATAATTTCGGCTGAAGAATAAACGTTTGAGGCATGATACAATAAACAGGTAGACGCAGGAAAAAAAGCAACCCTGCTATGTATTTTGCTGGTCGGTAAATTGTCAACAATTTCTTGTGTCAAAGTGATGGAAATAATGGCTGGTTATTGCTGCAAAGTTTGTTGCGCTGATACCATGAATAAATCGCATTGCCGGTATCAGCGCAATGTGTTAACGCAATTGCGGATAGTATTATTTTGGCACTGCTCGATTGTATTTTTGCTCAGAACAAATGCTGGCATCAATTTGGTGGTAGCGCAGTTTAGAAAGCACCACCAATCTTAAGATAAGGAATCCGAACTCTAAACCTAACCTAAAAATTCCTGTTTAGGAAACACCGAGTTCAAAGACAAACTTTTTCATAGCTTAATACAAAAATAAATTATTCAAATATTATTTATAAATTTTCAATGGTTTTAGAAATGGTACAGCGATATCAACGCAATAACACTAAGGCACCCAACGTTACTCAGCTTTCATATAAGAAGTTGACATTTTGTTATTGTTTACATGTGCACAAAAATATATGAAATGAAAATTAATGCTTTTGCAGCAAATTTATATTATTTTGCGAGTTCCGTGGTTAGTTTTAGAAGTGTGGCGGTGATATATTAATTATAAAGATGTGATAGGTTGAGTGCTTCCCCCAAAATCGGAAATCTTTTTAGTTAGAACCTGAAGCCTCTTAGAGAAAGGCTTTTTCCAAGTCCCACTTCCTTTTGAGAACTGTAAAATAACTTTTTCTTATCGTTTCACTTGTGAACATCTTTTTCTCATTGAACAAACACTTTTTTGAATTGTATTTTAGTGTAATAAACCGAAAAATTATAAATTAGAAAATTACTGCTCAATGTAAACAAAACAAAAATGTAAACAAAACAAAAATGTAAACAGACATTGACAATTGGAAGACCACTTCGAATGAAAAAAAATAAAAAATTCAACTCTGATGCGGTTACCTGTTAATTGTACCATGGCTTGAGGCCATAAATGCAGCCGTGTTTTTGATTTGAGACCAATTTAAGTTAGAAAGATTAAAATCACCGAGGACACAAAGATGGTTATCACCAACAACATTTGATGCCAATGCGACAACATTGTCAGCATGTGCAAAGTATAAACCATCAGTGCTATTCGGTGGAATATACGAGGCGCATACATACAATAATCCAGACGAACCATGGACACACACGCATAGCTGATCGATAAGAGTGTCAGAGTTAGTAAGTGTTACCAGTGCCGCCTGGAATTTTCTCCGTACAGCAATAAGAACACCCCCACCTCTGGAGCAACCCGTTTCTATGGAATCGCGGTCTTTACGAAAAACATCAAAGAGATTGGGATCAAAAATTTCATTATTAAAAAAAATATTAGATACCCTACAATATGGTATCAAATCAACATTTGAATTTGCATTCATCCTGGCACAATTTGTCAAAATTTAATTCTTGAAAGGCCCCCTAACGTTACCAACGAATACCTCAAAAGAACATTTTTGAAAACCAGTTTACAATATTCTTTTTCAAAATTTTCAAAATATTCGAATTTGGTAAATTCTTCAGTAGGCAATAGTCATACTAATATTGGAAATGTGAATGTAGCGATGTTTGGATGTCCAGACGTTTTCTTCTGTTACTCAATCACGTGAGAATGGCAAGACGGATTTTGATGAAATTTGGAACGCATACAGGTTATAGTCTGGACGGAGTTATAGGCTATTTTCTTTTATTTTTTTTGGGTGTTCGGACGCTTCTAGGGACCATTACTTTTTGATATTTTTTTTCCCCATACAATTCTGAGTATCTTGACCTATACTTATGATATTTCGCATATAGGTATAGGATGCCCCAGGTTTCATTTGGACTTCGATATATTTCGGAAATTGATCTATAACTAAGTTATCGGTGATTGCCCAAAAAACTTAACATTACTCTATTATATGGGTATAAATTGAAAGGAGAAGGCCGCAGGTTTCATTTGGACTTCGATATATTTCGATAAATTTATCGATAACTGAGTTATCGGTGATCGCCCAAGAAACTTAAGATTACTCTATAATATGGGTATAAGACGAAAGAAGAAGGCCGCAGGTTTCATTTGGACTTCGATAGGTTTCGATAAATTTATCGATGATGTGTTATCGGTGAAAATGTGATTGCCTCAAAACCTTAAACTTGCCCTACAATATGGGTATCAAACGAAAGGGTAAGGCCCCAGGTTTCATTTGTACTTCGATATATTTCGATAAATTGATCGATAACTGAGTTATCGGTCAAAATGCGATTGCCCGAAAACCTCTATATTACATTACAATATGGGTATCAAACGAAAGGGGATAGCGCCAGGTTTCATTTGCACTTCGATGTATTTCGATAAATTTATCGATAACTGAGTTATCGGTGATTGCTCAAAAAACTTAACATTACTCTATTATATGGGTATAAATTGAAACGAGAAGGCCGCAGGTTTCATTTGGACTTCGATAGGTTTCGATAAATTTATCGATGATGTGTTATCGGTGAAAATGTGATTGCCCAAAAACCTTAAACTTGACTTACAATATGGGTATCAAACGAAAGGGGAAGGCCCCAGGTTTCATTTGTACTCCTATATATTTCGATAAATTGATCGATAACTGAGTTATCGGTCAAAATGCCATTGCCCGAAAACCTCTATATTACATTACAATATGGGTATCAAACGAAAGGGGATAGCGCCAGGTTTCATTTGCACTTCGATATATTTCGAAAATTGATCGATAACTAAGTTATCGGTGATTGCCCAAAAAACTTAACATTACTCTATTATATGGGTATAAAACGAAAGGAGAAGGCCGCAGGTTTCATTTGGACTTCGGTAGGTTTCGATAAATTTATCGATGACGGAGTTATCGTTGAAAATATGATTTCCCAAAAACCTTAAACTTGCAATACAATATGGGTATCAAACGAAAGGGGATAGCTCCAGGTTTCATTTGGACTTCGATATATTTCGAAAATTGATCGATAACTAAGTTATCGGTGATTGCCCAAAAAACTTAACATTACTCTATTATATGGGTATAAAACGAAAGGAGAAGGCCGCAGGTTTCATTCGGACTTCGATAGGTTTCGATAAATTTATCGATGATGAGTTATCGGGGAAAATTTGATTGCCCAAAAACCTTAAACTTGCAATACAATATGGGTATCAACCGAAAGGGGAAGGCCCCAGGTTTCATTTTGGCTTCGATATATTTCGGAAATTGATCGATAACTAAGTTATCGGTGATTGCCCAAAAAACTTAACATTACTCTATTATATGGGTATAAAACGAAAGGAGAAGGCCGCAGGTTTCCTTTGGACTTCGACAGGTTTCGATAAATTTATCGATGACACAGTTATCGGTGAAAATATGATTTCCCAAAAACCTTAAACTTGCCCTACAATATGGGTATCAAACGAAAGGGGAAGGCCGCAGGTTTCATTTGGACTCCGATATATTTCGATAAATTGACCGATAACTGAGTTATCGGTGAAAATGTTATTGCACAAAAGCCTTAAAATTACCCTACAATACGGGTATCAAACGAAAGGGGATAGCTCCAGGTTTCATTTGGACCTCGATATATTTCGATAAATTTATCGATAACTGAGTTATCTGTGATTGCCCAAAAAACTTAACATTACTCTATTATATGGGTATAAAACGAAAGGAGAAGGCCGCAGGTTTCATTCGGACTTCGATAGGTTTCGATAAATTTATCGATGATGAGTTATCGGTGAAAATTTGATTGCCCAAAAACCTTAAACTCGATATATTTCGGAAATTGATCGATAACTAAGTTATCGGTGATTGCCCAAAAAACTTAACATTACTCTATTATATGGGTATAAGACGAAAGGAGAAGGCCGCAGGTTTCATTTGGACTTCGATAGGTTTCGATAAATTTATCGATGATGTGTTATCGGTGAAAATGTGATTGCCTCAAAACCTTAAACTTTCCCTACAATATGGGTATCAAACGAAAGGGGAAGGCCCCAGGTTTCATTTGTACTTCGATATATTTCGATAGATTGATCGATAACTGAGTTATCGGTCAAAATGCGATTGCCCGAAAACCTCTATATTACATTACAATATGGGTATCAAACGAAAGGGGATAGCTCCAGGTTTCATTTGGACTTCGATATATTTCGATAAATTGATCGATGATGTGTTATCGGTGAAAATGTGATTGCCCAAAAACCTTAAACTTGTCCTACAATATGGTTATCAAATGAAAGGGGAAGGCCCCAGGTTTCATTTTGGCTTCGATATATTTCGGAAATTGATCGATAACTAAGTTATCGGTGATTGCCCAAAAAACTTAACATTGCTCTATTATATGGGTATAAAACGAAAGGAGAAGGCCGCAGGTTTCCTTTGGACTTCGACGGGTTTCGATAAATTTATCGATGACACAGTTATCGGTGAAAATATGATTTCCCAAAAACCTTAAACTTGCCCTACAATATGGGTATCAAACGAAAGGGGAAGGTCGCAGGTTTCATTTGGACTCCGATATATTTCGATAAATTGACCGATAACTGAGTTATCGGTGAAAATGTTATTGCACAAAAGCCTTAAAATTACCCTACAATACGGGTATCAAACGAAAGGGGATAGCTCCAGGTTTCATTTGGACTTCGATATATTTCGATAAATTTATCGATAAATGATTTATCGGTCAAAATGCGATTGCCCGAAAACCTCTATATTACATTACAATATGGGTATCAAACTAAAGGGGATAGCGCCAGGTTTCATTTGCACTTCGATATATTTCGATAAATTTATCGATAACTGAGTTATCGGTGATTGCCCAAAAAACTTAACATTACTCTATTATATGGGTATAAAACGAAAGGAGAAGGCCGCAGGTTTCATTTGGACTTCGATAGGTTTCGATAAATTTATCGATGATGAGTTATCGGTGAAAATTTGATTGCCCAAAAACCTTAAAGTTGACCTACAATATGGGTATCAAACGAAAGGGGAAGGCCCCAGGTTTCATTTATACTCCGATATATTTCGATAAATTTATCGATAACTGAGTTATCGGTCAAAATTCGATTGCCCGAAAACCTCTATATTACATTACAATATGGGTATCAAACGAAAGGGGATAGCTCCAGGTTTCATTTGGACTTCGATATATTTCGATAAATTTATCGATAAATGATTTATCGGTCAAAATGCGATTGCCCGAAAACCTCTATATTACATTACAATATGGGTATCAAACGAAAGGGGATAGCGCCAGGTTTCATTTGCACTTCGATATATTTCGATAAATTTATCGATAACTGAGTTATCGGTGATTGCTCAAAAAACTTAACATTACTCTATTATATGGGTATAAATTGAAAGGAGAAGGCCGCAGGTTTCATTTGGACTTCGATAGGTTTCGATAAATTTATCGATGATGTGTTATCGGTGAAAATGTGATTGCCCAAAAACCTTAAACTTGCAATACAATATGGGTATCAACCGAAAGGGGAAGGCCCCAGGTTTCATTTTGGCTTCGATATATTTCGGAAATTGATCGATAACTAAGTTATCGGTGATTGCCCAAAAAACTTAACATTACTCTATTATATGGGTATAAAACGAAAGGAGAAGGCCGCAGGTTTCCTTTGGACTTCGACAGGTTTCGATAAATTTATCGATGACACAGTTATCGGTGAAAATATGATTTCCCAAAAACCTTAAACTTGCCCTACAATATGGGTATCAAACGAAAGGGGAAGGCCGCAGGTTTCATTTGGACTCCGATATATTTCGATAAATTGACCGATAACTGAGTTATCGGTGAAAATGTTATTGCACAAAAGCCTTAAAATTACCCTACAATACGGGTATCAAACGAAAGGGGATAGCTCCAGGTTTCATTTGGACCTCGATATATTTCGATAAATTTATCGATAACTGAGTTATCGGTGATTGCCCAAAAAACTTAACATTACTCTATTATATGGGTATAAAACGAAAGGAGAAGGCCGCAGGTTTCATTCGGACTTCGATAGGTTTCGATAAATTTATCGATGATGAGTTATCGGTGAAAATTTGATTGCCCAAAAACCTTAAACTCGATATATTTCGGAAATTGATCGATAACTAAGTTATCGGTGATTGCCCAAAAAACTTAACATTACTCTATTATATGGGTATAAGACGAAAGGAGAAGGCCGCAGGTTTCATTTGGACTTCGATAGGTTTCGATAAATTTATCGATGATGTGTTATCGGTGAAAATGTGATTGCCTCAAAACCTTAAACTTGCCCTACAATATGGGTATCAAACGAAAGGGGAAGGCCCCAGGTTTCATTTGTACTTCGATATATTTCGATAGATTGATCGATAACTGAGTTATCGGTCAAAATGCGATTGCCCGAAAACCTCTATATTACATTACAATATGGGTATCAAACGAAAGGGGATAGCTCCAGGTTTCATTTGGACTTCGATATATTTCGATAAATTGATCGATAACTGCGGAAGGCCGCAGGTCGATCAAAATTCGATTGCCCGAAAACCTCTATATTGCATTACAATATGGGTATCAAACGAAAGGGGATAGCTCCAGGTTTCATTTGGACTTCGATAGGTTTCGATAAATTTATCGATGATGTGTTATCGGTGAAAATGTGATTGCCCAAAAACCTTAAACTTGTCCTACAATATGGTTATCAAATGAAAGGGGAAGGCCCCAGGTTTCATTTTGGCTTCGATATATTTCGGAAATTGATCGATAACTAAGTTATCGGTGATTGCCCAAAAAACTTAACATTACTCTATTATATGGGTATAAAACGAAAGGAGAAGGCCGCAGGTTTCCTTTGGACTTCGACGGGTTTCGATAAATTTATCGATGACACAGTTATCGGTGAAAATATGATTTCCCAAAAACCTTAAACTTGCCCTACAATATGGGTATCAAACGAAAGGGGAAGGTCGCAGGTTTCATTTGGACTCCGATATATTTCGATAAATTGACCGATAACTGAGTTATCGGTGAAAATGTTATTGCACAAAAGCCTTAAAATTACCCTACAATACGGGTATCAAACGAAAGGGGATAGCTCCAGGTTTCATTTGGACTTCGATATATTTCGATAAATTTATCGATAAATGATTTATCGGTCAAAATGCGATTGCCCGAAAACCTCTATATTACATTACAATATGGGTATCAAACTAAAGGGGATAGCCAGGTTTCATTTGCACTTCCATATATTTCGATAAATTTATCGATAACTGAGTTATCGGTGATTGCCCAAAAAACTTAACATTACTCTATTATATGGGTATAAAACGAAAGGAAAAGGCCGCAGGTTTCATTTGGACTTCGATAGGTTTCGATAAGTTTATCGATGATGAGTTATCGGTGAAAATTTGATTGCCCAAAAACCTTAAAGTTGACCTACAATATGGGTATCAAACGAAAGGGGAAGGCCCCAGGTTTCATTTATACTCCGATATATTTCGATAAATTTATCGATAACTGAGTTATCGGTCAAAATTCGATTGCCCGAAAACCTCTATATTACATTACAATATGGGTATCAAACGAAAGGGGATAGCTCCAGGTTTCATTTGGACTTCGATATATTTCGATAAATTTATCGATAAATTATTTATCGGTCAAAATGCGATTGCCCGAAAACCTCTATATTACATTACAATATGGGTATCAAACGAAAGGGGATAGCGCCAGGTTTCATTTGCACTTCGATATATTTCGATAAATTTATCGATAACTGAGTTATCGGTGATTGCTCAAAAAACTTAACATTACTCTATTATATGGGTATAAATTGAAAGGAGAAGGCCGCAGGTTTCATTTGGACTTCGATAGGTTTCGATAAATTTATCGATGATGTGTTATCGGTGAAAATGTGATTGCCCAAAAACCTTAAACTTGACCTACAATATGGGTATCAAACGAAAGGGGAAGGCCCCAGGTTTCATTTGTACTCCGATATATTTCGATAAATTTATCGATAACTGAGTTATCGGTCAAAATGCGATTGCCCGAAATCCTCTATATTACATTACAATGTGGGTATCAAACGAAAGGGGATAGCGCCAGGTTTCATTTGCACTTCGATATATTTCGATAAATTTGATCGGCCAAAAAACTTAAGATTACTATATAATGTAATGTAATGATTCGCAATCAGCTTATAAAAGCCAAAATGTGGTTTTTCCAAGCGAAAATGAGGAAGCCAATCGCGCCATGCCTCAGAGCCAACAGTGCTCGCCACCAATAATACATACATACCCTCTCGTTCTCCAAAGAACAATTTTGAACATTTAGGCAAACATGGTCGTCAGAACCTGAGCCAAATGAGTACATACAATTTGAGCAAAACGGTCACATAGCACCTGAGCCAAATAATAAAATAAAATAAAAAATAATAATAACTTAAAAAACAACTCGCCTTCTCTAAAGCTTAGACACAAATCTTTAATTTCATCGACTGATTCTAAGGAACTACCAGCAATGCTGTATGAAGTACGTAGAGTATTAGTTGATTTTGAAAAGGTTACATGGAAACACTTTTTAAGATTTAACATGAGACGATTTGAATAGCACCAGTGTTCAACATGGCGAAGATCTGATTGAAGCCGTTCAGAGTCAACAGAATTCTTAACGACCGCAAAAACTTTTAAATCATCAGCATACAGCAAATATTCCGCAAACGAAAAGCATGAACCAATGTCGTTAATGAATAATATAAAAAGGAGCGGCCCAAGGATACTTCCTTGCGGCACACCCGAGGATGCAATGGAGACCCGAGATGTGGCATTATCCACGTCAACAACACAGGGTCTTTTAGATAGATAAGACTTGATCCACATCAAAAACGTGGAATGAAAACCCAGCGTCTCCAGCTTTAATAGGAGTGTGCGGTGGGACACCTTGTCGAATGCTTTCGAGAAGTCTGTATAAATAGTATCAAGTTGTAGTCTGTTGTGAAATGCGGAGATGCAGTAGTCGCTGAAAATAGATAAATTGCTAACTGTAGAGCGATTTGGGACGAAACCGTGTTGATTAATCGAAATAAAGCTTTTTACAACGAAATATAATTTATCATTCACGATTATCTCAAAGAGCTTGGAAACAGAAGAAAGTTTCGAAATCGGCCTGTAATTGCGAACATCATTTTTATTACCACTCTTAAAGACTGGCTCAACTGATGTCAGTTTCCAGTCCTCCACAAAAGTGCCAGAGACCAGTGAGTTATTGAAAATAACTGTAAGAGGCTCAGCCAAACTTGGACAGCTTTTTAGTAATATGGCTGAAAGTCCATCTGAGTCCGTCTTAGACGAGGGTTTAAGCTTCCCAATGCCAGCCAATAACTACATCCGTAACAGAAACACGCAGAGAACCAAAATTGAGTGCTGCGTCACTCATGGAAGTATAGTTCGAGTCCAAGCAGGAATCTGGTTCGAAATTAGAGCAAAAAAAGTCAGCAAATAAATTAGCAGAACCCACAGCACTATTTGCAAATGTATCATTGAAGAAAACATTGCTAGGGGCTGTTGAGCAAGTCTTTTTGGATTTGATGAAACGCCAAAAAGCCTTTGAGTTTGATATTATATTATTTTCAAAACTCAGAATATAATTTCTGTACAAGAACTTGTTCAGGCAGTTGAACTCCTTCAGATAGTATTGAAATCTAGAATAGTGCAATGGATCATTAGTCCTTTTATACAGTTTCCCAAATTTGTTTTTCAGATTTCTCAGATGTTTTAGCCTCTTAGTATGCCAAGGGGTCTTATATGTTTTCTTATTAACATGTCTCAAGCACAATTCCAAAATCTTATTTTTTAAAATATGAAAACATGATGTTACATCATTGCCGCGGAACGCATCACACCAATCAATACTCAAAAATATTTCATTGAGAACGGACAGGTCACAGACAGTATAGTTGAATTGTCTTTCAGGCTTATCGGACACTTCAGCAAATTCATAAAACTCTAGCTCGAGAGAATAATTTCGGCTGAAGAATAAACGTTTGAGGCATGATACAATAAACAGGTAGACGCAGGAAAAAAAAGCAACCCTGCTATGTATTTTGCTGGTCGGTAAATTGTCAACAATTTCTTGTGTCAAAGTGATGGAAAGAATGGCTGGTTATTGCTGCAAAGTTTGTTGCGCTGATACCATGAATAAATCGCATTGCCGGTATCAGCGCAATGTGTTAACGCAATTGCGCATAGTATTATTTTGGCACTGCTCGATTGTATTTTTGCTCAGAACAAATGCTGGCATCAATTTGGTGGTAGCGCAGTTTAGAAAGCACCACCAATCTTAAGATAAGGAATCCGAACTCTAAACCTAACCTAAAAATTCCTGTTTAGGAAACACCGAGTTCAAAGACAAACTTTTTCATAGCTTAATACAAAAATAAATTATTCAAATATTATTTATAAATTTTCAATGGTTTTAGAAATGGTACAGCGATATCAACGCAATAACACTAAGGCACCCAACGTTACTCAGCTTTCATATAAGAAGTTGACATTTTGTTATTGTTTACATGTGCACAAAAATATATGAAATGAAAATTAATGCTTTTGCAGCAAATTTATATTATTTTGCGAGTTCCGTGGTTAGTTTTAGAAGTGTGGCGGTGATATATTAATTATAAAGATGTGATAGGTTGAGTGCTTCCCCCAAAATCGGAAATCTTTTTAGTTAGAACCTGAAGCCTCTTAGAGAAAGGCTTTTTCCAAGTCCCACTTCCTTTTGAGAACTGTAAAATAACTTTTTCTTATCGTTTCACTTGTGAACATCTTTTTCTCATTGAACAAACACTTTTTTGAATTGTATTTTAGTGTAATAAACCGAAAAATTATAAATTAGAAAATTACTGCTCAATGTAAACAAAACAAAAATGTAAACAGACATTGACAATTGGAAGACCACTTCGAATGAAAAAAAATAAAAAATTCAACTCTGATGCGGTTACCTGTTAATTGTACCATGGTTTGAGGCCATAAATGCAGCCGTGTTTTTGATTTGAGACCAATTTAAGTTAGAAAGATTAAAATCACCGAGGACACAAAGATGGTTATCACCAACAACATTTGATGCCAATGCGACAACATTGTCAGCATGTGCAAAGTATAAACCATCAGTGCTATTCGGTGGAATATACGAGGCGCATACATACAATAATCCTGACGAACCATGGACACACACGCATAGCTGATCGATAAGAGTGTCAGAGTTAGTAAGTGTTACCAGTGCCGCCTGGAATTTTCTCCGTACAGCAATAAGAACACCCCCACCTCTGGAGCAACCCGTTTCTATGGAATCGCGGTCTTTACGAAAAACATCAAAGAGATTGGGATCAAAAATTTCATTATTAAAAAAAATATTAGATACCCTACAATATGGTATCAAATCAACATTTGAATTTGCATTCATCCTGGCACAATTTGTCAAAATTTAATTCTTGAAAGGCCCCCTAACGTTACCAACGAATACCTCAAAAGAACATTTTTGAAAACCAGTTTACAATATTCTTTTTCAAAATTTTCAAAATATTCGAATTTGGTAAATTCTTCAGTAGGCAATAGTCATACTAATATTGGAAATGTGAATGTAGCGATGTTTGGATGTCCAGACGTTTTCTTCTGTTACTCAATCACGTGAGAATGGCAAGACGGATTTTGATGAAATTTGGAACGCATACAGGTTATAGTCTGGACGGAGTTATAGGCTATTTTCTTTTATTTTTTTTGGGTGTTCGGACGCTTCTAGGGACCATTACTTTTTGATATTTTTTTCCCCATACAATTCTGAGTATCTTGACCTATACTTATGATATTTCGCATATAGGTATAGGATGCCCCAGGTTTCATTTGGACTTCGATATATTTCGGAAATTGATCTATAACTAAGTTATCGGTGATTGCCCATAAAACTTAACATTACTCTATTATATGGGTATAAAACGAAAGGAGAAGGCCCCAGGTTTCATTTGGATTTCGACAGGTTTCGATAAATTTATCGATGACACAGTTATCGGTGAAAATATGATTTCCCAAAAACCTTAAACTTGCCCTACAATATGGGTATCAAACGAAAGGGGAAGGCCGCAGGTTTCATTTGGACTTCGATATATTTCAATAAATTGACCGATAACTGAGTTATCGGTGAAAATGTTATTACACAAAAGCCTTAAAATTACCCTACAATATGGGTATCAAACGAAAGGGGATAGCTCCAGGTTTCATTTGGACTTCGATATATTTCGATAAATTTATCGATAAATGATTTATCGGTCAAAATGCGATTGCCTGAAAACCTCTATATTACATTACAATATGGGTATCAAACGAAAGGGGATAGCGCCAGGTTTCATTTGCACTTCGATACATTTCGATAAATTTATCGATAACTGAGTTATCGGTGATTGCTCAAAAAACTTAACATTACTCTATTATATTGGTACAAATTGAAAGGAGAAGGCCTCAGGTTTCATTTGGACTTCGATAGGTTTCCATAAATTTATCGATAAATGATTTATCGGTCAAAATGCGATTGCCTGAAAACCTCTATATTACATTACAATATGGGTATCAAACGAAAGGGCATAGCGCCAGGTTTCATTTGGACTTCGATATATTTCGATAAATTGACCGATAACTGAGTTATCGGTGAAAATGTTATTACACAAAAGCCTTAAAATTACCCTACCATATGGGTATCAAACGAAAGGGGATAGCTCCAGGTTTCATTTGGACTTCGATATATTTCGATAAATTTATCGATAACTGAGTTATCGGTGATCGCATAAACAACTTAAGATTACTCTATAATGTATATATATAAAAATAAGTCCCCGTATATGTACGTCGCCGAACTACTCATAAACGCGTCGTGCGATTTCAACCAAAGTTATACTCTACGTAGGCAGTGGTCCATTTATGGTTTATATGAAGTTTCAAGACCCTATGCGACCCGTTTTCCGAGATATCGACCAAAGTATGGACCAGGGGTGACCCTAGAAGGTGTTTACGCAATATATGTATGGAATAAAAGGTGTTGATGAGGGTTTTAACAGGAAGTGGTTCAAAGTCCCATATGGGACCCTGTTTCCGAGATATCGACAAAAATGTGGACCAGGCGTGACTTTAAAAAGTGTTTACACAATATGGGTACCAAATGAAAGGTGTTGATGAGGGTTTTAACAGGAAGTGGTTCAAAGTCCCACATGGGACCCCGTTTCCGAAATATCGACCAAAATGTCGACCAGGCGTGACTTTAAAAAGTGTTTGCTTAATATGGGTACCAAATGAAAGGTGTTGATGAGGGTTTTACCAGGAAGTGGTTCAAAGTCCAATATGGGACCCCATTTCCGAGATATTCACCAAAATGTCTACTAGGTGTGACTCTAAAAAGTGTTTGCACAATATGGTACCAAATGAAAGGTGTTGATGAGGGTTTTAATAGGAAGTGGTTCAAAGTCCAATATGGGAGCCCGTTTCATGCATATAGACGAAGATGTTTACCAGGTGTGACCCTAAAAAGTGTTTACTTAATATGGGTACCAAATGAAAGCTGTTGATGACAGTTTAAAAAGGAAGTGGTTCAAAGTCCCATATGGACCCCATTTCCGAGATATTCACCAAAATGTGGACTAGGTGTGACTCTAAAAAGTGTTTGCACAATATGGTACCAAATTAAAGGTGTTGATGAGGGTTTTAATAGGAAGTGGTTCAAAGTCCAATATGGGACCCTGTTTCCTAGATGTCGACCAAAATGAGGACCAGGTGGGACCCTAGAAAGAGTTTGGATGATATGGATACCAAATGAAAGGTGTTGACTAAGGTTCCAACAGGGAGTGGTTCAAAGTCCCATATGGGACTCCGTTTCCTAGATATCGACCAAAATGTGGACCAATTGTGACTCTAAAAAGTGTTTACACAATATGCGTACCAAATGAAAGGTGTTGATGAAGATTTTAACAGGAAGTGGTTCATAGTCCCATATGGGACCCTGTTTCCGAGATATCGACCAAAATGTGGACCAGGTGTGACTCTAAAAAGTGTTTACACAATATGCGTACCAAATGAAAGGTGTTGATGAAGATTTTAACAGGAAGTGGTTCAAAGTCCCATAGCACCCCGTTTCCAAGATATTGACCAAAATGTGGACAAGGTGTGACTCTAAAAATTGTTTGCACAATATGGTACCAAATGAAAGGTGTTGATGAGGATTTTAATAGGAAGTGGTTCAAAGTCCAATATGGGACCCCGTTTCCTAGATATCGACCAAAATGTGTGACCCTAGAAAGGGTTTGGACAAAATGAATACCAAAAGAAAGGTGTTGACTAAGGTTTCAACAGGGAGTGGTTTGGTACGCTGACGGATGTCGTAGCGTATAAAAGTATAATATATCATTTTGATAATATATCATTTTGACAAGAAAATTAAAAACTTTTTATTTATTGTAGCTTTTGTATCATAAACCTTGGTTAGTATTACCGCGAGGTAAGAAAGCTTTCACTACCCCTCTTCCTCTTAATCAAAATATTTTAACATTTGACAAATTTTTATTACAAATTTGATTGGGGAAAAAACAATTATGTAAATCAAATGAGCATATTTTCGCTTTGAATAATTTTTAATTTAAAAAAAAAGTTTATGTGCTGTGATTATATTACCATATTGGCTATTGAATAATTTGTTATAGAAAAAAATAGTTTATGTGCTGCGGTTGTATGTATTATTGGCTAATTAAATCATTTTATATAACCGTTATTTTTTAAAGAAATACAATGAATTGAGAAAATTAGTGGTGTGTTTTTCATAGTTTTCTTTTTAACAGAGGCTCACAATGATCTTAGGTTCATAATGATCCTATGTATACAATAACAAAAAAACAAAGGCAAAACAACGTTTGCCGGGCTCAGCTAGTTTATTATAAATTTAGTTTTACACACATAGTTTCGCCATAAGCACAACATTCGTTTGAGCTTGATTCAATAAGAACTACACTTCCTGAAGATTAAATGGATTAGTTAGGATAAGAAAGAGGTATGAAGTATGGACAAAAATATTCATAAGCCATTGTTGGGCAGTCCTACTGAAAATTAAGTTACGCATTCCATAATTATACTATTTTTACATTTAAGAAAATGTTACTCATTGTTACAGACGATTGAAACAAATCCTTAAAAGATATGAATTGCTAAACCCTTATAGTGTGTGATGATTATGAGGGATGGGGTGATTAAGTCACAGCTAGACAGACGGACATAAGGACGGGTGTTTAAATGGGACAACCACAGCGGGCCAAGGTTGTCAATGGTAGGGTGGGCAGATGATGGCGGAAAGGCCGGTCTCAATTGTATGAGGCGAACCGCGACGATGGCGATGGTGCAACCTGATGAAGGACGGATGAGCAAGGGTGTAGACAGCAGCAGCTTTACGGGTATGAGTTTTTCTCATTGGCATGGCGGTTCAGGTAAACGAAAGGGGAAGGCCCCAGGTTTCATTTGTACTCCGATATGTTTCGATAAATTTATCGATAACTGAGTTATCGGTCAAAATGCGATTGCCCGAAATCCTCTATATTACATTACAATATGGCTATCAGCTCCAGGTTTCATTTGGACTTCGATATATTTCGATAAATTTATCGATAACTGAGTTATCGGTGATCGCCCAAAAAACTTAAGATTACTCTATAATATGCGTATAAGACGAAAGGTGAAGGCCGCAGGTTTCATTTGGACTTCGATAGGTTTCGATAAATTGATCGATAACTGAGTTATCGGTAAAATGTGATTGCCCAAAAACCTTAAACTTCACCTACAATATGTGTATCAAACGAAAGGGGAAGGCCCCAGGTTTCATTTGTTCTCCGATATATTTCGATAAATTTATCGATAACTGAGTTATCGGTCAAAATGCGATTGCCCGAAAACCTCTATATTACATTACAATATGGGTATCAAACAAAAAGGGGATAGCTCCAGGTTTCATTTGGACTTCGATATATTTCGATAAATTTATCGATAACTGAGTTATCGGTGATCGCATAAACAACTTAAGATTACTCTATAATATGGGTATAAAACGAAAGGAGAAGGCCGCAGGTTTCATTTCAGCTTCGATAGGTTTCGATAAGTTTATCGATGATGTGTTATCGGTAAAAATTGATTGCCCAAAAACCTTAAACTTGCCATACAATATGGGTATCAACCGAAAGGGGAAGGCCCCAGGTTTCATTTTCAAAAGTAGGCAAAAATCATACTAATATTAGATGTAATTGCAAATAATATGAGTAAGTTAAAAATTATTAAATTAAATATAGTATAAAAAATGTATGTATAAACAATTAAAGCAAAAATTGGATGCAAATTCAGAACCTACATCAATATGTATTATGTTAAAAATACAGCGGTAAAGAATTATACACTATATAATAGGTCGCAGCAAAACTTCGATACTTTCATAGTTGAAGCCAAAAGCCATTTTTTCACCTCTAATAAGCTGTATATCGTCGGGTAACTTGAGAAATAATTTACAAGATACTGTGGCGTAGAAGTTACGAAAGAGTATGGTGCGAAAGCTCGGGATTGTTATGTGAACTAACGATCTACTTCTCAGATTGTATGGATTATATATAGGACTTTGTGTATACAATATGGGTATCAAACGAAAGCGGATAGCGCCAGGTTTCATGTGGACTTCGATAGGTTTCGATAAATTTATCGATGATGTGTTATTGGTGAAAATGTGATTGCCCAAAAACCTTAAACTTGCCCTACAATATGGGTATCAAACGAAAGGGGAAGGCCCCAGGTTTCATTTGTACTCCGATATATTTCGATAAATTGATCGATAACTGAGTTTTCGGTGATCGCCAAAAAAACTTAAGATTACTCTATAATATGCTTTTAAGACGAAAGGAGAAGGCCTCAGGTTTCATTTGGACTTCGATAGGTTTCGATAAATTTATCGATGATGTATTATCGGTGAAAATGTGATTGCCCAAAAACCTTAAACTTGACCTACAATATGGGTATCAAACGAAAGGGGAAGGCCCCAGGTTTCTTTTGTACTTCGATATATTTCGATAAGTTGATCGATAACTGAGTTATCGGTGATCGCCCAAAAAACTTAAGATTACTCTATAATATGCGTATAAGACGAAAGGAGAAATCCGCAGGTTCCATTT